>CM053783.1:124722252-124772252 GCA_028749045.1 Cupressus sempervirens
ATTCCAGGAAAGTCTATTTAAGACACCCTCATCTCTTCATTTTGAAAGGTTGAATGACAATTTGCATCGAATTGTTACTGGAATTCATACTCACATTCACTCATATTCACATACGCAAAGATCAAGTTTGACCAAAAGTTGACTAGATTTAACCACGGTTGACTTGAGTTGACTAGCTTCAAAAAGAATTTTGAAATAATTAAACAAAATTATTTAATTAAATGGAGTACTTACTTCTAATTAATTAAACAAAGTTATTTAATTAAATCAGAAGCCATTCATAACTAATTAAATGAAGTTATTTAATTAAATAAGAAAAGTGTCTCTAATTAATTAAAGATTATTTAATTAAATAGAAAAAGTAATTATGAGAGCATATCTAATTTTATTAAATTAAATATCTCAACAAAATCTCTCTTCAGTTCAAAAAGGGAAATTTCCAGTTCACTATTGATCAAAAATGAGTTAAATCAGTTAACTCCTTTTTCTAATCAAATTGAATCAGTTACTCCTTATTTTACTCAAATTAAATCTGTTAACTCCCTTTAATTTGGAAATCTCCCTTTATGACTGAACTTCACCTTCAATCCTGACCATTGATTGAAATCGATGTCAACCGTTGATGAATTCAAAGAAAGTCTATTTAAGAGACCCTAATCTCTTCATTTTGAAAGGTTGAATGAGAATTTGCATCAAATTGTTGCTAGAATTCATGCTCACATTTGCTCATATTCACTTACGCAAAGATCAAATTTGACCAAAAGTTGACTAGATTTAACTACGGTTGACTTGAGTTGACTACTTTCGAAACGAATTTTGAAATAATTAAACGAAATTATTTAATTAAATGGAGTACTTACTTCTAATTAATTAAAAAAAGTTATTTAATTAAATGAGAAGCCATTCCTAACTAATTAAATGAAGTTATTTAATTAAATAAGAAAAGTGTCTCTAATTAATTAAATATTATTTAATTAAAGATTATTTAATTAAATAGAGAAAGTAATTACGAGAGCATATCTCATTTTATTAAGTTAAATATCTCAACAAAACCTCTCTTCAGTTCAACAAAGGAAATTACTAGTTTACTATTGATAAAAAATGAGTTAAATAAGTTAACTCCTTTTTTCTACTCAAATTGAATCAGTTAACTCCTTATTTTACTCAAACTAAATCTGTTAACTCACTTTAATTTGGACATCTCGCTTTATGACTAAACTTCACCTTTAATCCTGACCGTTGATTGAAATCGATCTCAACCGTTGATGAATTCCAGGAAAGTCTATTTAAGAGATCCTCATCTCTTCATTTTGAAATGTGGAATGAGAATTTGCATCGAATTGTTGTTGGAATTCATACTCACATTTGCTCATATTGACATACGCAAAGATCAAGTTTGACCAAAATTTGACCAGATTTAACTACGGTTGACTTGAGTTGACTAGTTTCGAAAAGAATTTTGAAATAATTAAATGAAATTATTTAACTAAATAGAGTAATTACATCTAATTAATTAAACAATGTTATTTAATTAAATGAGAAGTCGTTCCTAACTAATTAAATGAAGTTATTTAATTAAATAAGAAAAGTATCTCTAATTAATTAAAGATTATTTAATTAAATAGAAAAAGTAATTATCAGAGCATATCTCATTTTATTAAATTAAATATCTCAACAAAATCTCTCTTTAGTTCAAAAAGGGAAATTTCCAGTTCACTATTGATCAAAAATGAGTTAAATCAGTTAACTCCTTTTTCTACTCAAATTGAATCACTTAACTCCTTATTTTACTCAAATTAAATCTGTTAACTCACTTTAATTTGGAAATATCCCTTTATGACTGAACTTCAACTTTAATCCTGACCGTTGATGGAAAGTGATCTCAACCGTTGATGAATTCTAGGAAAGTCTATCTAAGAGACCCTGATCTCTTCATTTTGAAAGGTTGAATGAGAATTTGCATCGAATTTTTGCTAGAATTCATACTCACATTTGCTCATATTCACATACGCAAAGATCAAGTTTGACCAAAAGTTGACCAAATTTAACCACGGTTGACTTGAGCTGACTAGTTTCAAAAAGAATTTTGAAATAATTAAATGAATTTTTTTAATTAAATGGAGTACTTATTTCTAATTAATTAAATAAAGTTCTTTAATTAAATGAGAAGCCATTCGTAACTAATGAAATGAAGTTATATAATTAAATAATAAAATTGTCTCTAATTAATTAAAGATTATTTAATTAAATAAAAAAAGGAATTATGAGAGCATATCTCATTTTATTAAATTAAATATCTCAACAAAATCTATCTTCAGTTCAAAAAGGGAAATTTCTAGTTCACTATTGATCAAAAATGAGTTAAATCAGTTAACACCTTTTTCTACTCAAATTGAATCAGTTAACTCCTTATTTTACTCAAATTAAATCTGTTAACTCCCTTTAATTACGAAATCTCCCTTTATGACTAAACTTCACCTTTAATCCTGACCGTTGATTGAAATCGATCTCAACTGTTGATGAATTCCAGGAAAGTCTATTTAAGAGACCCTCATCTCTTCATTTTGAAAGGTTGAATGAGAATTTGCATCGAATTGTTGCTGGAATTCATAATCACATTTGCTCATATTCACATACGTAAAGATCAAGTTTGACCAAAAGTTGACCAGATTTAACCACGGTTGACTAGACTTGATTAGTTTCGAAAAGAATTTTGAAATAATTAAACAAAATTATTTAATTAAATGGAGTACTTACTTCTAATTAATTAAACAAAGTTATTTAATTAAATGAGAAGCTATTCCTAATTAATTAAATGAAGTTATTTAATTAAATAAGAAAAGTGTCTCTAATTAATTAAAGATTATTTAATTAAATAGAAAAAGTAATTATGAGACCATATCTCATTTTATTAAATTAAATATCTCAACAAAATCTCTCTTCAGTTCAAAACGGGAAATTTTCAGTTCATTATTGATAAAAAAATGATTTAAATCAGTTAACTCCTTTTTCTACTCAAATTGAATCAGTTAACTCCTTATTTTACTAAAATTAAATCTATTAACTCCATTTAATTTGGAAATCTTCCTTTATGATAGAACTTCACCTTTAATCTTGACCGTTGATTAAAATTGATCTCAACCGTTGATGAGTTCGAGGAAAGTGTATTTAAGACACCCTCATCTCTTCATTTTGAAAGGTTGAATGAGGATTTGCATCGAATTGTTGCTGAAATTCATACTCACATTCGGTCATATTCACATACGCAAAGATCAAGTTTGACCAAAAGTTGACCAAATTTAACCATGGTTGACTTGAGTTGACTAGTTTCAAAAAGAATTTTGGAATAATTAAACAAAATAATTTAATTAAATGGAGTACTTACTTCTAATTAATTAAACAAAGTTATTTAATTAAATGAGAAGCCATTCGTAACTAATTAAATGAAGTTATTTAATTAAATAAAAAAAGAGTCTCTAATTAATTAGAGATTATTCAATTAAATAGAAAATGTAATTATGAGAGCATTTCTCATTTTATTAAATTAAATATCTCAACAAAATCTCTCTTGAGTTCAAAAGGAGAAATTTCCAGTTCACTATTGATAAAAAATGAGTTAAATCAGTTAACTTCTTTTTCTACTAAAATTGAATTAGTTAAGTCCTTATTTTACTCAAATTAAATCTGTTAACTCCCTTTAATTTGGAAATCTCCCTTTATGACTAAACTTCACCATTAATCTTGACCGTTGATTGAAATCGACCTCAACCATTGATGAATTCTAGAAAAGTCTATGTAAGAGACCCTCATCTCTTCACTTTGAAATGTTCAATGACAATTTGCATCGAACTGTTTCTGGAATTCATACTCACATTTGCTCATATTCACATATGCAAAGATCAAGTTTAAACAAAAGATGACCAAATTTAACCACAGTTGACTTGAGTTGACTATATTTGAAAATTTTTTTGAAATAATTAAACGAAATTATTTAATTAAATGGATTACTTACTTCTAATTAATTAAATAAAGTTATTTAATTAAATGAGAAGCCATTCGTAACTAATTAAATGAAGTTATTTAATTAAATAAGAAAAGTGTCTCTAATTAATTGAAGATTATTTAATTAAATAGAAAATGTAATAATGAGAGCATATCTCATTTTATTAAATTAAATATCTCAACAAAATCTCTCTTCAGTTAAAAAAGGGAAATTTTCAGTTCTCTATTGATCAAAAATGAGTTAAATAAGTTAACTCCTTTTTGTACTCAAATTGAATCAGTTAACTTCTTATTTTACTCAAATTAAATCTGTTAACTCCCATTAATTTGGAAATCTCCCTTTATGACTGAACTTCACCTTTAATCCGTATCATTGATATAAATCGATCTCAACCGTTGATGAATTCCAGGAAAGTCTATTTAAGAGACCCTGATCTCTTCATTTTGAAAGGTTGAATGAGAATTTGCATCGAACTGTTGCTAGAATTCATACTCACATTTTCTCATATTCACATACGCAAAGATCAACTTTGACAAAAAGTTGACCAGATTTAACCACGATTGACTTGAGTTGACTAGTTTCGAAAACAATTTTGAAATAATTAAGCAAAATTATTTAATTAAATGGAGTACTTACTCCTAATTAATTAAACAAAGTTATTTAATTAAATGAGAAGTCATTCGTAACTAATTAAATGAAGTTATTTAATTAAATAAAAAAAGTGTCTCTAATTAATTAAAAATTATTCAATTGAATAGAAAAAGTAATTATGAGAGCATATCTCATTTTATTAAATTAAATATCTCAACAAAATCTCTCTTCAGTTCAAAAAGGGAAATTTCTAGTTCGCTATTGATAAAAAATGAGTTAAATCAGTTAACTCCTTTTTCTACTAAAATTGAATTAGTTAACTCCTTATTTTACTCAAATTAGATCTGTTAACTCCCTTTAATTTGGAAATCTCCCTTTATGACTGAACTTCACCTTTAATCTTGACCATTGATTGAAATCGATCTCAACCGTTGATAAATTCTAAGAAAGTCTATTTAAGAGACCCTCATCTCTTCATTTTGAAAGGTTGAATGAGAATTTGCATCGAATTGTTGCTGGAATTCATACTCACATTTGCTCATATTCACATACGCAAAGATCAAGTTTGACCAAAAGTTGACCAGATTTAACCACGGTTGACTTGAGTTGACTAGTTTCAAAAAGAATTTTTAAATAATTAAATGAAATTATTTAATTAAATGGAGTACTTACTTCTAATTAATTAAACAAAGTTATTTAATTAAATGAGAATCCATTCCTAACTAATTAAATGAAGTTATTTAATTAAATTAAATAAGAAAAGTGTCTCTAATTAATTAAAGATTATTTAATTAAATAGAAAAAGTAATAATGAAAGTATATCTCATTTTATTAAATTAAATATCTCAACAAAATCTCTCTTCAGTTCAAAAATGGAAATTTCCAGTTCACTATTGATAAAAAATGAGTTAAATCAGTTAACTCTTTTTTCTACTCAAATTGAATTAGTTAACTCTGTATTTTACTCAATTTAAATCTGTTAACTCCCTTTAATTTAGAAATCTTCTTTTATGACTGAACTTCACCTTTAATCTTGACCGTTGATTGAAATCGATCTCAACCGTTGATGAATTTCAGGAAAGTCTATTTAAGAGACCCTCATCTCTTCATTTTGAAATGTTGAATGAGAATTTGCATCGAATTGTTGCTGGAATTCATACTCACATTTGCTCATATTCACATACGCAAAGATCAAGTTTGACCAAAAGTTGACCAAATTTAATCACAGTAGACTTGAGTTGACTAGTTTCAAAAAAAATTATGAAATAATTAAATGGAATTATTTAATTAAATGGAGTACTTTCTTCTAATTAATTAAACAAAGTTATTTAATTAAACGAGAAGCAATTCCTAATTAATTAAATGAAGTTATTTAATTAAATAAGAAAAGTGTCTCTAATTAATTAAAGATTATGTAATTAAATAGAAAAAGTAATTATGAGAGCATATCTCATTTTATTAAATTAAATATCTAAAAAAAATCTCTCTTCAGTTCAAAAAGAAAAAATTTCAGTTTAGTATTAATAAAAAATGAGTTAAATCAGTTAACTCCTTATTTTACTTAGATTAAATCTGTTCACTCCCGTTAATTTGGAAATCTCCCTTGATGATTGAACTTCACCTTTAATCCTAACCGTTGATTGAAATTGATCTCAACTGTTCATGAATTCTAAAAAAGTCTATTTAGGAGACCCTCGTCTCTTCATTTTGAAAGGTTGAATGAGAATTTGCATCGAATTGTTGCTAGAATTCATAATCACATTTGCTCATATTCACACACGGAAAGATCAAATTTGACCAAAAGTTGACGAGATTTAACCATGGTTGACTTGAGTTGACTAGTTTCGAAAAGAATTTTGAAATAATTAAATGAAATTATATAATTAAATGCAGTACTTACTTCTAATTAATTAAACAAAGTTATTTAATTAAATGAGAAGCCATTCCTAATTAATTAAATAAAGTTATTTAATTAAAGAAGAAAAATGTCTCTAATTAATTAAAGATTATTTAATTAAATAGAAAAAGTAATTATGAGAGCATATCTCATTTTATTAAATTCAATATCCCATGAAAATCTCTCTTCAGTTCAAAAAGGGAAATTTTTAGTTCACTATTGATCAAAAATGAGTTAAATCAGTTAACTCCTTTTTCTACTCAAATTGAATCAGTTAACTCTTTATTTTACTCAAATTAAATCTGTTAACTCCTTTTAATTTGGAAATCTCCCTTTATGACTTAACTTCACCTTTAATCCTGACTGTTGATTGAAATCGATCTCAAACGTTGATGAATTCTTGGAAAGTCTATTTAAGAGACCCTCATCTCTTCATTTTGAGAGGTTGAATGAGAATTTGCATCGAATTGCTACTAGAATTCATACTCACATTTGCTCATATTCACATACGCAAAGATTAAGTTTGACGAAAAGTTGACGAGATTTAACCACAATTGACTTGAGTTGACTAGTTTCGAATTTTTTTTGAAATAATTAAATAAAATTATTTAATTAAATGGAGTACTTACTTCTAATTAATTAAACAAAGTTATTTAATTAAATGAGAAGCCATTCCTAATTAATTAAATGAAGTTATTTAATTAAATAAGAAAAGTGTCTCTAATTAATTAAAGATTATTTAATTAAATAGAAAAAGTAATTATGAGAGCATATCTCATTTTAATAAATAAAATGTCTCAACAAAATCTCTCTTTAGTTCAAAAAGGAAAATTTTCAGTTCACTATTGATCAAAAATGAGTTAAATAAGTTAACTCTTTGTTCTACTCAAATTGAATCATTTAACTCCTTATTTTACTGAAATTAAATCTATTAACTCCCTTTAATTTGAAAATCTCCATTTATGACTGAACTTCACCTTCTATCCTGACTGTTGATTGAAATCGATCTCAACCATTGATAAATTTTAGGAAAGTCTATTTAAGAGACCCTCATCTCTTCATTTTGAAAGGTTGAATGAGAATTTGCATCGAATTATTGTTGAAATTCATACTCACATTTGCTCATATTCACATACGCAAAGATCAAGTTTGACCAAAGTTGACTATATTTAACCACAGTTTACTTGAGTTGACTAGTTTTGAAAAGAATTTTGAAATAATAAAATGAATTTATTTAATTAAATGGAGTACTTACTTCTAATTAATTAAACAAATTTATTTAATTAAATGAGAAGCAATTCCTAATTAATTAAATGATGTTATTTAATTAAATAAGAAAAGTGTCTCTAATTAATTAAAGATTATTTAATTATATAGAAAAAGTAATTATGAGAGAATATCTCATTTTATTAAATTAAATATCTCAACAAAATCTCTCTTCAGTTCAAAAAGGGAAATTTCTAGTTCATTATTGATCAAAAATGAGTTAAATCAATTAACTCCTTTTTCTACTCAAATTGAATCAGTTAACTCCTTATTTTACTCAAATTAAATCTGTTAACTCCCTTTAATTTGGAAATCTCTCTTTATGACTGAACTTCACCTTTAATCCTGACCATTGATTGAAATTGATCTCAACTGTTGATGAATTCCAAGAAAGTCTATTTAAGAGACCTTGATCTTTTCATTTTGAAAGGTTGAATGAGAATTTGAATCGAGTTGTTGTCGAAATTCATACTCACATTTGCTCATATTCACATACACAAAGATCAAGTTTGACCAAAAGTTGACAAGATTTAACCATGGTTGACTTGAGTTGACTAGTTTCGAAAAGAATTTAAAAATAATTAAACGAAATTATTTAATTAAATGGAGTACTTACTTCTAATTAATTAAACAAAATTATTTAATTACATTAGAAGCCATTCTTAACTAATTAAATGATGTTATTTAATTAAATAATAAAAGTTTCTCTAATTAATTAAAGATTATTTAATTAAATAGAAAAAGTATTTATGAGAGCATATCTCATTTTATTAAATTAAATATCTCAACAAAATCTCTCTTCAATTCAGAAAGGGAAATTTCCAGTTCACTATTGATAAAAAGTGAGTTAAATCAGTTAACTCCTTTTTCTACTCAAATTGAATTAGTTAACTCTTTATTTTACTCAAATTAAATCTGTTAACTCCCTTTAATTTGGAAATCTCACTTTATGACTGAACTTCACCTTTAATCCTGACCATTGATTGAAATCGATCTCAACCGTTGATAAATTCTAGGAAAGTCTATTTAAGAGACCCTCATTTCTTCATTTTGAAAGGTTGAATGACAATTTGCATCGAATTGTTGCTGAAATTCATAATCACATTTGCTCATATTCACATACGCAAAGGTCAAGTTTGACCAAAAGTTGACCAGATTTAACCATGGTTGACTTGAGTTGACTAGTTTTGATAAGAATTTTGAAATAATTAAATGAAATTATTTAATTAAATGGGGTACTTACTTCTAATTAATTAAATAAAGTTATTTAATTTAATGAGAAGCCATTCCTAACTAATTAAATGAAGTTATTTAATTAATTATGAAAAGTGTCTCTAATTAATTAAAGATTATTTAATTAAATAGAAAATGTAATTATGAGAGCATATCTCATTTTATTAAATTAAATATCTCTACAAAATCTCTCTTCAGTTCAAAAAGGGAAATTTCCAGTTCACTATTGGTCAAAAATGAGTTAAATCAGTTAACTCCTTTTTCTACTAAAATTGAATCAGTTAACTCCTTATTTTACTCAAATTAAATCTGTTAACTCCCTTTAATTTGGAAATCTTCCTTTATGACTGAACTTCACCTTTAATCATGATCGTTGATTGAAATCGTTCTCAACCGTTGATGAATTCTAGGAAAGTCTATTTAAGAGACCCTCATCTCTTCATTTTGAAAGGTTGAATGAGAATTTGCATCGAATTGTTGCTGGAATTCATACTCACATTTTCTCATATTCACATACGCAAAGATCAAGTTTGACCAAAAGTTGACCAAATTTAAGCACGGTTGACTTGAGTTGACTAGTTTCGAAAAGAATTTTGAAATAATTAAACGAGATTATTTAATTAAATTGTCGTGCCCAAACTAAAGCAAAAACACACAATTTTTTTTTTTTAAGATAATAAAAAAAATGCACAAAGATGATAAGATTATGCTCACAGTTTTTAGGTATAGGTTCTATACATTGTTAAATTACTACTCTCGTTATTATGTTGATATAGACAAAAGTTTGTGATATTACAATAACTTATACGGATATGCGAAATTTACTTAAATAACAATGTATATGCAAAGAATATTAATTAAATAAATTCCCCATTAAACTTATTTCAAAAAGGCAATCCATCCTTTTATACTTTATTTAATTAGGACGGACTAAAACGATTATAACAATTACAACAAAGCACTACTATCTATGCTTAGATTAAATTAACATTAATGACAAAACTAACTAAATTACATTCAATTTAACTAATTCAAAAGTAATAACAATTTAATCAATAGCATAATGTAACGATATAACATAATATATACTACTAACTAAAATAATTTTAATAATTTAAAACAAAAAAAACAAAACATGAATCCCAAACTTTAAATTAAAGATTATTAATGTGAAATATAAATTAGTCCTAAATTTAATTTACTGACAACTAACTAAAACTAAAATTGATCTAACCACATACAAAATGAGTGACTAATCTTTAAATAAAACTTGACTTAAAAAATTTAAGTAAAATTAGAACTAACTAATTAAAAAATGAAATTTAAACTAATACTACTAAAGAAATATATATATAATTTAAACAAACATAATTAAACAACTAAATAATAAAAACTAAAACTAACTAAATCTAAACCTAATACTAATACTAACAAACATAACATATACTAAATTCAAATACTAACACATTAACTAACAATAATACTAACCTATACTAACTACCTACTAACTCCCCACATTCTAACCCTAGCCGCTCACATTCTTACCACACCCTTAACCCCACCTTAACTACCCATGTGGCCACCCTCCCCAAAACCCCAAACCTGACACAAACCTAAAACGCAGGTCAGCGAGATAGGAGGGCGGTACGTGGTTCCAAGGGCATCTCCCATTTGAGCAAAAGCCATGCTGACATGACCCCCCCCCAAATCTCTCCTCCCAACCAAAATTGATGTGTTTTCCCAACATTCTTCCTTGTCAAATTGACCCCCTCCTTCCCCCATCTGTGCTTCCCAAGTGCTGCCATCAAGGACAACACTTTTTTCAACATGTACCGACCTTTCCTAGGGTGGCGATCAACATAAAAATGAAGAAGGGAAAGGAATAAAAGGTGTTTGAAAACTTAATTGCAAAACCAAACATAAATACCATCGCTTTCCAAGAAAGCTTCTCCTTGCACAAGGCTGAGATGGTGACAGGGTGACATCACCCAATATGATTACCATTGACATTTTTTTAAAAACATAAGTCTTATCAAGCTGCGCCCAAAAAAGGTAGAAGGAAAATAACATTAATTACATAAAGTTATATAGGTAGATTTGTGATATTTAGCATTTAGGCTATATAGTATTTTATATAATGATTTAAATTATAAATGTATAATTTTTTTTAAAATGATATTTATTCTATGATGATATTTAAAATATAAAGGAATCTCAAAAGATTCTCTGTCACCCAAAAAGGATTTAAATTTGGTCTCTCATACAAAAGGCAGAGAGTTTTACTCTCTTGCAACTCCTTTTTTTTTGATGGAATATTCTAAGTATAGAATTTCAAGGCAAGCATAAATTCATATAATTAAGGTGTATATATATATTTTTGTATAGCTTTTAAACATTACTACAATATTTTATGTCTTATAAAGACATGATTAAATTTTATCTCCTAAACATTCTGAATGAAATTATTAACTATAATCATCTCTTTTCTTAACATATTTTTTTTTCATATTTATCATATAAGGAAAAACTTAATAGTTTGCTCAATCAAATTGAATCTACATCCATGACATAATTTTCATTTACAACATCGAAATAAACTTGAAATTTGCCTAATTAAAACAACACCATTTCCATCATGTTTTGATGTGCATCCATCCAATTCAAAATTTGCAATTAAATCACAAGATAAACAAGTTTACTCAAACACCAATTTTATTGGCAAACCTGATTCAAAAGCTCAGCCGGGAAAGAATTAGGAAGAAAACCTAGCTTCGTTTCCAATCCAACAAATTTTACAGTACAACTTACATAGGATTTCAATCCTAAATTACAACAATTTTAATTGGATTTTCTTCATGACCCTCATCAAGGGATTCATAACAATCTCTGCATCATATTTCTAGTACCTTGGAGGGAACAAAATCTGATTGGGTGATAACAAGAAAGACCAAGAACAATTCAACCATGCATAATCACACAAGGTTTTAACTATAATATTCACAATGAATCAACACTAGGGAAAGGTGGATTCTTCCAACCAAGAGAAGTCAAGCACAACCTAAATAGATGCCCAATCGGGGCTATAACCAAGAACTCACGTTCTTTCATTTCAACATACCATAATCATACCAGGTTTGTGCTAACAGGTAGGGCCCCATAACACCCTACCCTTTCTCCCTCTTTTCATCTTGAGAAGAGACTCTACACTGGTTGGAGTCTGACTAAATAGACCTTTCCCAAAATTGGTCACTTCTGCCCTTCCAAGGGTGATTAATACCAAAACACCCATGCAAGAAAAGTCTTAAAATTGCAACATAACATGAAAGGGAATCATCCAAAAATAACATGGTTTTCAAGCTTCCCAACATACCCACAACATACAACAATTGAAACAACAACAAGGTAGCATAAGCATGAAACAAGGATAAAATCTGAATAAGGGAGATGAGAAATCCAACCTTCACAAAGAAGTAATGGTAATGAACAAGTTTTGAGTAGAGTTTTCTTCTCCTTGCTTCAATCTTCAAGAACACCTCTCTAAATGTAGAGATTGGGTAACAACTTCCACTAGTCCAAGAAAGGCCTCTAAATAAGCCTCCAACTCAACTACCCAAAAAGGATCCATAACTACACCCACCCACTTACAATTCTAGAAACTCCTAACTCAACCCATACCATGGTTAAACACTAAGTGGAGGTGAGGTAAGGCAACTCATGGTAACCACTTGCAATTTTCGCATAAAGAAAAAATGAGACCTTTTGAGTGATCTCCAAAGTCAACAAAAGGGGCTTAGGGGTTGGAAAAGACCCCCAACCCATACCCATACCCCTTGGGTATAATTATTTCATGTTTTAAAGTCTTAGGAATAGGTTTAGATCCACACAAAGGCTAGGAAATAATTAGGACCAACTAACAACTCTTAAAAAGCAGATTAAGCACTAAATTGGATTAGGGATGACTAACCTCGATTAAGAATCAAGTTAGCAGACTGAAGAACATTAATGATTTATGAGTGTCAAGCAACACTAAAAGAACATAGTTACGAACACTAACATTCACTAAACACAGAAGGATACATACATACATCTCACAGTACAATACATGAATTACAAACAACAAGGTTTCCAAAATTAGCACATAGAGATCAGTTATGTTCCTCCATCGGTTTCCTCTACTAAAATATCTGCACACTCATTGCACACATCAGTAGTCCCAAAAATCACATGTACATTTATACATATAAGAAATTCACATAATTTGAAACATACATCAATCAAGGTTTCTTTCACCCTACTTAATTCTTAACCATTAAAAAAAATCTCTTAAATCAAAATATCAATCATACATTTACCGATTTCATCAACATACATATACATAAAAAATTAAATGACAAACATCAATATATCTAAAAGTAACATCACATAACATGAAATAATATAATATCTTCTAAGTATCAGATAATATCTTGACATCTCGATTCGTGAGTATCAAAATGATAAAGTAATAACTAAGGCTACGAAGGGTCGGCGTGAGGCCTCACATAAATGGAGTACTTACTTCTAATTAATTAAAACAAATTATTTAAGTAAATGAGAAGCCATTCCTAATTAATTAAATGAAGTAATTTAATTAAATAAGAAAAGTGTCTCTAATTAATTAAAGATTATTTAATTAAATAAAAAAAAGTAATTATGAGAGCATATTTCATTTTATTCAATTAAATATCTCAACAAAATCTCTCTTTAGTTCAAAAAGGGAAATTTCCAGTTCACTATTGATAAAAAATAAGTTAAATTAGCTAGCTCCTATTTCTACTCAAATTCAATTAGTTAACTCCTTATTTTAATCAAATTAAATCTGTTAATTCCCTTTAATTTGGAAATCTCCCTTTATGACTGAACTTCACCTTTAATCCTGACCGTTGATTGAAATCGATCTAAACCGTTGATGAACTCAGCGAAAGTCTATTTAAGAGACCCTCATCTCTTCATTTTTAAAAGTTGAATGAGAATTTGTATCGAATTGTTGTTGCAATTCATACTCACATTTGCTCATATTCACATACGCAAAGATTAAGTTTGACCAAAAGTTGACCAGATTTAACCACAGTTGACTTGAGTTGACTAGTTTCGAAAAGAATTTTGAAATAATTAAATAAAATTATTTAATCAAATGGAGATCTTCTAATTAATTAAACAAAGTTATTTAAGTAAATGAGAAGCCATTCCTAATTAATTAAATGAAGTTATTTAATTAAGTAAAAAAAGTGTCTCCAATTAATTAAAGATTATTTAATTAAATAGAAAAAGTAATTATGAGAGCATATCTCATTTTATTAAATTAAATATCTCAACAAAATCTCTCCTTAGTTCAAAAAGGGAAATTTTCAATTCACTATTGATAAAAAATGAGTTAAATTAGTTAACTCCTTTTTCTACTCAAATTGAATCAGTTAACTCCTTATTTTACTCAAATTAAATCTGTTAACTCCCTTTAATTTGGAAATCTCCCTTTATGATAGAACTTCACCTTCAATCCTGACCGTTGATTGAAATCGATCTCAACTGTTGATGAATTCTAAGAAAGTCTATTTAAGAGACCCTCATCTCTTCATTTTGAAAGGTTGAATGAGAATTTGCATCGAATTGTTGCTGGAATTCATACTCACATTTGCTCATATTCACATATGCAAAGATCAAGTTGGACCAAAAGTCGACCAGATTTAACCACGGTTGACTTGAGTTGACTAGTTTCAAAAAAATTTTTGAAATAATTAAACGAAATTATTTAATTAAATGGACTACTTACTTCTAATTAATTAAACAAAGTTATTTAATTAAATGAGAAGCCATTCCTAATTAATTAAATGAAGTTATTTAATTAAATTAGAAAATTGTCTCTAATTAATTAAAAATTATTTAATTAAATAGAAAAATTAATTATGAGAGCATATATCATTTTATTAAATTAAATATCTCAACAAAATCTCTCTTCAGTTCAAAAAGGGAAATTTCCAGTTCAATATTGATAAAAAATGAATTAAATCAGTTAACTCCATTTTCTACTCAAATTGAAGTAGTTAACTCCTTATTTCACTCAAATTAAATCTGTTAACTCCCTTTAATTTAGAAATCTCCCTTTATGACTGAACTTCACCTTTAATCATGACCGTTCATTGAAATCGATCTAAACTGTTGATGAATTCCAGGAAAGTCTATTTAGGAGACCCTCATCTTTTCATTTTGAAATGTTCAATGAGAATTTGCATCGAATTGTTGCTGGAATTCATACTCACATTTGCTCATATTCACATACGCAAAGATCAAGTTTGACCAATAGTTGACCAAATTTAACCACGGTTGACTTGAGTTGACTAGTTTCAAATTTTTTTAATGAAATAATCAAACAAAATTATATAATTAAATGGAGTACTTACTTCTACTTAATTAAACAAAGTAATTTATTTAAATGAGAAGCCATTCCTAATTAATTAAATGAAGTTATTTAATTAAATAAGAAAAGTGTCTCTAATTAATTAAAGATTATTTAATTAAATAGAAAAAGTAATTATGAGAGCATATCTCATTTTATTCAATTAAATATCTCAACAAAATCTCTCTTCAGTTCAAAAAGGGAAATTTCCAGTTCACTATTGATCAAAAATGAGTTAAATCAGTTAACTCCTTTTTCTACTCAAATTGAATCAGTTAACTCCTTATTTTACTCAAATTAAATCTGTTAACGCCTTTTAATTTGAAAATCTCCCTTTATGACTGAACTTCACCTTTAATCCTGACCGTTGATTGGAATTGATCTCAACCATTGATGAATTCTAAGAAACTCTACTTAAGAGACCCTCATCTCTTCATTTTGAAAGGTTAAATGAGAATTTGCATCGAATTGTTGTTGGAATTGATACTCACATTTGCTCATATTCACATACGCAAAGATCAAGTTTGACCAAAAGTTGACAAGATTTAACCATGGTTGACTTGAGTTGACTAGTTTCGAAAATAATTTTGAAATAATTAAACAAAATTATTTAATTAAATGGAGTACATACTTCTGATTAATGAAACAAAGTTATTTAATTAAATGAGAAGCCATTCCTAACTAATTAAATGAAGTTATTTAATTAAATAAGAAAAGTGTCTCTAATTAATTAAAGATTATTTAATTAAATAGAAATATAAATTATGAGAGTATATCTGATTTTATTAAATTAAATATCTCAACAAAATCTCTCTTCAGTTCAAAAAGAAAAATTTTCAATTCACTATTGATAAAAAATGAGTTAAATGAGTTAACTCCTTTTTCTACTCAAATTGAATCAGTTAACTCCTTATTTTACTCAAATTAAATTTGTTAACTCCCTTTAATTTGGAAATCTCCCTTTTTGACTGAACTTCACCTTTAATCCTGACCGTTGATTGAAATCGATCTCAATCGTTGATGAATTCCAGGAAAGTCTATTTAAGAGACCCTCATCTCTTCATTTTGAAAGGTTGAGTTAGAATTTGCATCAAATTTTTACTGGAATTCATACTCACATTCGCTCATATACGCATACGAAAAGATCAATTTTGACCAAAAGTTGACCAAATTTAACCACGGTTGACTTGAGTTGACTAGTTTGGAAAAAAATTTGAAATAATTAAACGAAATTATTTAATTAAATGGAGTACTTACTTCTGATTAATTAAACAAAGTTAATTAATTAAATGAGAGGCCATTCCTAACTAATTAAATGAAGTTATTTAATTAAATAAGAAAAGTGTCTCTAATTAATTAAAGATTATTTAATTAAATAAAGAAAGTAATTATGAGAGCATATTTCATTTTATTAAATTAAATATCTCAACAAAATCTCTCTTCAGTTCAAAAAGGGAAATTTTCAGTTCACTATTGATAAAAAATGAGTTAAATTAGTTAACTCCTTTTTCTACTCAAATTGAATTACTTAACTTCTTATTTTACTCAAATTAACTATGTTAACTCCCTTTAATTTGAAAATCTTCCTTTATGACTTAACTTCACCGTTAATCCTAACAGTTGATTGAAATCGATCTCAACCATTGATGAATTCTAGGAAAGTCTATTTAAGAGACCCTCATCTCTTCATTTTGAAAGGTTGAATGAGAATTTGCATCGAATTTTTGTTGGAATTCATACTCACATTCAGTCATATACACATACGCAAAGATCAAGTTTGACCAAAAGTTTACCAGATTTAAGCACATGTAGTGCCTGCCCCTAGTTTACATTTTTGAGCTACAATTCTGATATCATTGCCAAACTCTTTTAGGCCAATTTATGTTTGATGATTAGTATTATTATTTTAGAGATTATCAGATGATGTTTACACTCAGTTTATTATATGATGAGATTACTTGGTACTCTATATTTCATGCATGTATGATGATTATTCAATAGTTTCAGATATCGATGATGACTAGTTAGATGGTTTATTATTCCATGTGCTTCTTATGGATACTTACCCCATACTGCATGTGTATGGTGTGCGTGTTATTTTATTTATGTATGGTGTTTCTGATATGGTTAAGGAAGGGAGTCGTAGTCACCTGCTAGTCAGGATCTACACGATGCACCACTTCCTACCATTGTCTGTTTAGCTTAGAATATTGTGTTTGTACATGCGTGAATTTTATGCAGGTTGCAGGTACCGGGTATCGACTTCCCTGAATTGTCAGGATGAGCGTACCCTATCGCATTATCTCAATGGTAAGAGAGGGGAGATAAACTCTTAAGTCCAAATCCTAAACCCTTTAGCCAATTGTCCTAATTGATAATTAGGAAAAGTATCTGTGTTAAGTACCCTCCGAATGCATCAAATGATGTAATTTTGTGATTATAACCCTTTTGTTTGATTTGGTATGTATTTTTCTATGATGGGTTTTCGTATGTTGCTTTATGAGTCCTTGGTGTATTTTCTATTAATTAAGTCTAATTAAAAAGACTAATTAATGATTTAATTTAATAAAGAATTATTATGATATCTTTATATTTAATTAATTAATTAATTAAATAAAAGAATTAAAGTTGGAGATTAAAGTTCAAAGATAAATTTAGAACAGGATAATATTTATTTAATTTAATAATAATATATTTGGAGTCATTTTTAAATAAATGCTAAATATTATTGTTATTTAAATTAATTAAATATATTATCAATTAAGTTCTAAAATAAATTAAAAGTTGAAAGATATTAATTTATTAAGAATTTTAGATCGCATGATCTAAACATGAGTTTAAATATAAGAATTAAATTAAAAGATTAAATTATAGAAATTAATAATGTTATTTTAATTTCTTAAAAGTGTACATAAGATTTAAAGTAATAAATAAATTAAGAATAAAAGTCAAGTGAAATTTTAAATAAAGTTATTTAATAATTCAACTTAATGTGCATGAAAGTTGAATGCAAAAGAATAAGAAAAGATAATAAAAGTTAATTTGGAGTTAACTGAGTTGTGCAAAGAGTCTTCTCGGGTAAACGCACAATTAGTGCCCCGATTTGAGGAGAAATTGCTTATCACAACTTTGGGGGGTTCATTTTTGAGAGAGAGGAATTTGGACGGGAATTTTTGGGAGACAATTTTTGGAAGCGAATTCAAGAAAGTTGATACCAAGAAAGTTTTCTAGAGGAAGGTTATTGAGAGGAGCGAATTCTTTTACAGTTTCTGGAGATTGCATAATAGCATCAGGATCAGGTAGGGTCTTGTGTTTTCGATTATCGATTTATTATGCAATTATCCTTTCCTGTCTTCTTCGTGTCTGAGGTCTGTAAATCTGGAATTCTCTGTGATGAATGTTAAAACATTACGATATTGTAATTTATCAGATGCTTGTCAATAAACTTTTGTATACATAAGATTTAAATGGGAAGGGTTGAATCTAATACCAAAATTCTAAATTAGAAGATCAATTGGTTGACTATATATTTTCTATATCAATTTAAAAAAAGGAAACCAATTTTTTAATGCTTTTATTTATATATATATATTTATTTATTTATTTATAAATTTATATATATATATATTCTTAATTAACTTGTTTATTAATAAAAGTCTTATTAATAACGAAATGGTATTCTTTTGTTTTAAAAATATAAGATATTATATATAAAATAAATAAATAAAAAGAAAAAATTTTTTTTTTTAAAAATATATAATATAAAAAATAAAAAATAAAATAAAATAATATATTGGGGGGGGAGGGAATCACCCCGTACCTGCCCCCACTGTCGGAGGCCGACAGTACCTGCGTCGCAGGTACCTGCGACCGCAGGCCTGCGGCCAAGCCGACGGGCTATAAACGTTATTTGAATGAAAAAAAAATATGAAACTTTGATTTTCGCTTTTGTTTTTTTTTTTTTTTTTATATAATTTTTAATTTATTAAAAACAAATTTTATTATTTAAAATTTTTAATTAATAAAATTATAATATATTTAAATTAATAATAGTTTTAACTTTATTAATATTTAATAAATAAATATTAAATGCATAGAAATAGTTGTAAATATTAATTTATTAATTTTGGTATAAAATTAATAAATTAACAATTAATGATTAGATTAAGTTAAGTAAGTAGAACAGGCAATTATTGATTAATTTAATTAGTTTAATTAAGTTAATTAATAATGAATATTATTTGACTAAATTATAGATTTGGATTATGGATTTAATGAAAGTTATTATAGAAATGGGTTATTCGTAAAGGGTAGTTGTGAAAACTTTGTTACTTGAATTCGACATTAAACTGAAACATAAACCTTACCTTAACTCAAATAATATACTTTCAGATCCAATCTCTGAGACTGATGTTTTCTTTGTACTTTCAATGTTTTGGGGTTGGTTTAGCGTTGACCAGTTTAGGTTGTTACCAGAGGCTCGGGGGTTGTGAATGTGATGTCATGATGAATTGGTCTCGATCTTTCTTAACCCGACCATGGTAATGTGATGAAGTGCTCTATGACATGATTGTGTTTACTGTTTGTTATTGCTTTCCAGTTTCCTTGTGTGAAGCTGAGGTGTATGTATTTGAGAATACCTAACTTAACCATTTCTAAGTCTCGATCAGTTATACTTGTATTACTCTCTTGTTGCTCATTGGAGAACCATTGGATTTTGTGACTTATCATTGATGCCTTCAGTTGCTGATAGAGAACTGTCGTGATTACATGATTACTATTTGATGTTATCTGTTGCTCATGAAGAACTGATGTAATTTTGTGGATTGTCTTTTTATGATGTTTTTTCAATTTCTCGTATAGGACTGAGGTGGTTATATTATGATTCTTTGATTTACAATTTCATGAGCTAGGGTAGGTTATCTATGTGTAGAGTCGGGAAGTGGCTTGCAATGGGGGTCGGAGCCCTAAGAGGCTGCCTTGAGAAACCCATTGGAAGTCATTTTTAATAAGTGAAAACATTTACACTAAATGAGAGAAAATGAACCTAACAAGATAATTGTATGTTCTCTCCCATGCCATGAGTGCTAGTACAGACTAGGATGGGGTAGAGAGGACACTTGGTTACAAACTTGCATTCCATAGTATGCCTCATCAGTACGAGAGGATACTAGTGGCCGCAGGATCAGTAGGGACCCAAGATTCCTAAGGGATTGCTCGGGTAATTTCTACGTGACTTTTGCGATGACACTTTCCTGCTTGCATATTAGGTTTCCTACATGTCTTGTGGTACCTCTGGGATTTAGATGTCGATCTTTTTAGGAACCCTTGAGTTAGCATACTTATAAGAATTTCCTGGACTTAGAGAGTATTTATGATTATAGGTTTTGTCATCCTATTTGGGACTTGAGACTATCTCCTCAGCGCGGTGGGAGTGGACCATTTAGGTTCCATGCGGTCGGGTGGTAGTGCTTTTACTCTTATCATTGAGATCCATTCTGTGGTCACCGTGGCTGGAGTTTTCGTGATTGGCATTTACCTTCACTATGTTCTTGGATTATTATGATGGATGGTTAGATTTTATGATAGATGTTTTATCATTATGGATGTATGGATGTATCATGTATGGTGAATAGTTTCATATATTTTTACTGTACTTTGTATCATGGATTTGAGGATGTTGTGTCTTGATCTTTACATATGTATATTCTTTTAAGCCTTTCATACCCTGTGACTTGTACAGTGGATGATTGAGCATTCTGAATTAATTTGCCGAGAGGCATTCGGAACAAATGTATATTAGGGACATGGGACTTTCTGATTATTCTTTCATATGTATTTGATAGTTGTTAGACTTAGATTTAATTAAATTTAAACGTGACTCAACGTCTTGGGATCTTTAAGAAATGTAACTTGCAATGTATGTTTGTCGATGATTACATGTTATTGCTTCCGCTACTATGTGTTTGATGTATATGTTATACTTTCTTACTTAAAAAAAAAAAAATGTTTAGCAAACTTAGTGAAACTTTAGGTTAATTCTTTTGGATCCCTTGGTGGGGCATTACACCACAGTTGACTTGAGTTGACTAGTTTCGAAAAGAATTTTGAAATAATTTTAAAAAATTATTTAATTAAATGGAGCACTTAATTCTAATTAATTAAACAAAGTTATTTAATTAAATGAGAAGCCATTCCTAATTAATTAAATGAATTTATTTAATTAAATAAGAAAAGTGTCTTTAATTAATTAAAGATTATTTAATTAAATAGAAAAAGTAATTATGAGAGCATATCTCATTTTATTGAATTAAATATCTCAACAAAATCTCTCTTCAGTTCAAAAAGGGAAATTTCCAGTTCACTATTGATCAAAAAATGAGTTAAATCAGTTAACTCCTTTTTCTACTCAAATGAATCAGTTAACTCCTTATTTTACTCAAATTAAATCTGTTAACTCCCTTTAATTTGGAAATCTCCCTTTATGACTGAACTTCACCTTTAATCCTGACCGTTGATTGAAATCCATCTCAACCGTTGATGAATTCTAGGAAAGTCTAATTAAAAGACCCTCATCTCTTCATTTTGAAAGGTTGAATGAGAATTTGCATCTAATTATTGCTGGAATTAATACTCACATTTGCTAATATTCATATACGTGAAGATCAAGTTTGACCAAAAGTTGACCAGATTTAACCATAGTTGACTTGAGTTGACTAGTTTTGAAAAGAATTTTGAAATAATTAAACAAAATTATTTAATTAAATCGAGTACTTACTTCTAATTAATTAAACAAATTTATTTAATTAAATGAGAAGCCATTCCTAATTAATTAAATGAAGTTATTTAATTAAATAAGAAAAGTGTCTCTAATTAATTAAAGTTTATTTAATTAAATAGAAAAAGTAATTATGACAGCATATCTAATTTTATTAAATTAAATATCTCAACAAAATCTCTCTTCAGTTCAAAAAGGGAAATTTTCAGTTCACTATTGATAAAAAATGAGTTAAATGAGTTAACTCCTTTTTCTACTCAAATTGAATCTGTTAACTCCTTATTTTACTCAAATTAAATCTGTTAACTCCCTTTAATTTGGAAATCTCCCTTTATGACTGAACTTCACCTTTAATCTTGACCATTGATTGAAATCAATCTCAACCGTTGATGAACTCCAGGAAAGTCTATTTAAGAGACCCTCATCTCTTTATTTTGAAAGGTTGAATGAGAATTTGCATCGAATTGTTGCTGGAATTCATACTCACATTTGCTCATATTAACATACACAAAGATTCAATTTGACCAAAAGTTGACCAAATTTAGCCACGGTTGACTTGAGTTGACTAGTTTTGAAAAGAATTTTGAAATAATTAAACGAAATTATTTAATTAAATGGAGTACTTACTTCTAATTAATTAAAGAAAGTTATTTAATTAAATGAGAAGCCATTCCTAATTAATTAAATGAAGTTATTTAATTAAATAAGAAAAGTGTCTCTAATTAATTAAAGATTATATAATTAAATAAAAAAAGTAATTATGAGAGCCTATCTCATTTTATTAAATTAAATATCTCAACAAAATCTCTCTTCAGTTCAAAAAGGGAAATTTTCAGTTCACTATTGATCAAAAATGAGTTAAATCAGTTAACTTCTTTTTATACTTAAATTGAATCAGTTAATGCCTTATTTTACTCAAATTAAATCTGTTAACTTCCTCTAATTTGGAAATCTCTCTTTATGACTGAACATCACCTTTAATCCTGACCATTGTTTGAAATTGATCTCAACTGTTGATGAATTCTATGAAAGTCTATTTAAGAGACCCTTATCTCTTCATTTTGAAGGGTTGAATGATAATTTGCATTGAATTGTTGCTGGAATTCATAATCACATTTGCTCATATTCACATACGCAAAGATCAAGTTTGACCAAAAGTTGACTACATTTAACCACGATCAACTTGAGTTGACTAGTTTCGAAAAGAATTTTGAAATAATTAAATGAAATTATATAATTAAATGGAATACTTACTTCTAATTAATTAAACAATGTAATTGAATTAAATGAGAAGCCATTCCTAATTAATTAAATGAAGTTATTTAATTAAATAAGAAAATTGTCTCTAATTAATTAATGATTATTTAATTAAATAAAAAAGGTAATTTTGAGAACATATCTTATTTTATTAAATTAAATATCTCAACAAAATTTCTCTTTAGTTCAAAAAGGGGAATTTCCAGTTCACTATTGATCAAAAATGAGTTAAATCAGTTAACTCCTTTTTCTACTCAAATTGAATTAGTTAACTCTTTATTTTACTCAAATTAAATTAGTTAACTCCCTTTAATTTGGTAATCTCCCTTTATTACTGAACTTCATGTAGTGGCTGCCCCTAGATCGCATTTCTGTTATCATTGTCAATTTGCTTTAGGTTGATTTTATGCTTTAATTAGTTTAGAGATACTGGATTTACAATATTATGATATTATTTCATGTTTTGGATTACATATATATATATATATATATATATATATATATATATATATATATATATATATATATATATATATATATATATATATATATATATATATATATATATATATATATATATATATATATATATATATATATATACTTGTTGATTTCATTTCACATGACGTTAATGATGTCTTAATGATCCTAGTTAGTAAATATGGTTTCTTTCATAAAAATGTTAACATGATGTCTTTAATGATGATTATGTTGTATTGATAGAGATGCATTATTATATGTATGCATTTGATGTTAGACTTATGATTTTTACAATACTTACCCCATACTTGCATGTGTATGGTGTGTTTTTTGTTTTATATTTCTGTCTGACGTGTTTGATGTGGTTAAGGGAGGGAGTCATAGTCACCTGCTAGTCGGGATCTACACGATGAACCACTCTCTACCATTGCCTATTTAGTTTAGATATATTATATACATGTACATGCTTGTCTTTTATGCAGGATGCAGGTACCGGGCATCGACTTCCCTGAAATGCCAAGATGAGTGTGCCCTATTACAAATACTCAAATGGTGAGAATGGGAAGATAATGATCAGGTCCAATCCTAGCCATAAGCCTATAATACTTGTCCTGCAAGGAGGACTCGTAACAGACTGTCTACCCTTTTTAAACCCATGAGTATTTTTGTGCGTATGTTGTTTTGTGAGTCTTTGATGAATTTTTTGTTAATTAAATTAAAAGATTAAATTAATGATTTAATTTAATAGAAAATTATTATGATATTATGAATATTTAATTAATTGAGAAATTAATTAAATATAAAGAATTAAATTGAAGATAAAAGTTTTAAGATTAAATTTAGAATGTAATAATATTTATTAATTTAATAATAATATATTTAGAGTTCATTTTTAAATAAATGCTAAATATTATTTTTATTTAAGTTAATAAATATTTATCAAATTAAAACATTCAAAAATATATAAAAAAGGAAAAAGATATTAATTTATGGAAAAGATTTAAGCTCGCATGAATGAGTTTTAAATATAAGAGATTAATTTAAAAGATAAAATATGTGATCTTGATTAAGATATTTTATTATAGTGCGCATGAGATTAAAGTTATAAATTTATTAAAGTAAAATAAAGTGGAAAGTTAAATAAAGTAATTTAACAATTCACTTAAAGTGCATGAAGGAATAATAAAAGAATATTTTAATTTAAAAAGAAAATTAATTGTGCATGAATGAATTAATTAAATAAGAGATAATTAAATATTGGAGATAAAAGTTAAAGTTTAAATTTAGAACGTGATTATATTTATTTAATTTAATAATAATATATTTAGAGTGCATTTTTAAATAAATGCTAAATATTATTGTTATTTAAGTTAATAAATATTTTATCAATTAAGTTTCTAAAAATGAAATTAAAAGTGAAAAGATATTTAATTATCATAAAGATTATAGTTCGCATGATTTATGCATGAGTTGAAAATAAAAGAAATTAATTGAAAAGATTAAACATGTGAAATTAATAAAGATATTTAATCAAATTAAGTGCGCATGAGATTTATAAGTTATAAATTGATTAAAATAGAAGTTGAGTGGAGATTAAATAATGAGATTTAATAATCCATTTAACATGCATGAAAATATGAAAGATAAGATAAATAAAGGTTGATTTTAGAGTTAACGAAATGGATCAAGAGACCTCTTGGGTAAATGCACAATTAGTGCCCCAATTGTAGGAAGAGAACTCCTTATCAAAATTTGAGGGTTCATTTTTGAAGGGAGATTTTTTGGAGACAGGTTTCAGGGAACACACTTTTGAAAAGGGGAACAAAGAAATCTTTGGAAGCTTGGAAGGGTTTGGATTAGCAAGGGTTGCACCAGATTGTTAGCATCAGATCAAGGTAGGGTTTGTGAACCATTCTAGAAACACTTTCAGATCTTTGTCTTCTTTGTGCTTGTTGAAAGTTGTTTCTCAAATTTTGTTGTTTGAATCTTTCCATCCTTCATTCTGGATCTTTTACTATTCGATTTCATCTGTGAATCCCGGGTTGAAACAACTATTTAGAAAACCTTGTTTCTACAATTGAAAGGAATTAGTATTAAATCGAGATATGGGTTGAATTAAAATGGGATTGAGAAATTTAAATTTGGATAAATGTTTGATTTTGGAAATAAAAATTTTAAATTGAAAATTCGAATGGTTAATAGAATTTTCTCTATCAGATGATAATTGCAAAATATATATATATTAAAATTTGATTATTATTAGGAAGGAGAGTTTTGTATTAAATAAAATAAAATTATTTGAATTATATATATATATATATATATATATATATATATATATATATATATATATTCTTTTGAGGGGAGATTGTTTATTTTAAATATTTTTATAAAAATAAAATAAAAACCAAAATTAATTATTAAATATAATATAATGTATGTTGAGAGGGGTTTCACCACCCCCAACTTACCTCTCATATTGTCGGCAGCTTCATGTTTTCTATGCCTACGTGGATCGCAGTTTGCATGTGATGGGGGTTATTTTGCTTTAAACATAAAAATAAAACACATCTTCATTTTAGCCCATACCCCACTTACCATTTTAAGCGGCTGATATAACCGAGCATATAGCATGGGAGCCATTCTTTAATTCAAGGCGAGTATATGGCGCCTGCATTAATTTAGGCCGCGCGTGGTGGTTTAGGTTAAAACCATTTCTTTTAATTAATTTTGTTTAAATGTTCTATATGATATTCAATGTAAATTGTTAGATAAGTTTATTATTAATGTTATATAATTAATTACCTATAGTATATTTTTATATATCCATGTTAATATGAATTCATTTAAAATAATATAATTTACTTAATTAAATTTATTTTTAACTCATTAGTCATTATTAATTTTTAATTAATAATTTTATTATTAATTATTTAATTAAGTGGTGAATTAGTAAATCTTATTTACAAAAGGATTAAATTCATACTTTAAATATTAATTATTAATTTGATTATTATGATTTATCTAAGAATTTTACCAATAACTTGATTATTAATTACTTAATAATGTATGCAATTATTAGAATAAGATTGAATTAATGATAAATATCAATTAATGATGTTAGTTATATTTATTATTTAATAATTGGATTATTAATGAAATTGGGAGTATTGAATTTAATAATCAATAAATTGTTAATTTAATAAATGATTACTATTGCTCTTAAGTTATGATATGATTTTCTAATTATAAGAATGACAAATAGGTTAATTGAAAGGGCTAAATGCGGAAACTTATTACTTGAAAATATATGCATTAGAACTTAAACCCTACTTTAATATCAACAATATCTTTTCAAATCAAACCCAAACTATGAAACTATATTGTTTGCTTATACTGTCTATGCTTTGGGTTTTTGGAGTTGGTTAGATGTTGACCAGTCTAGGATGTACACCAGAGACCTTGTGAGATTTTTTTGATACTATTTTAAGTGGCTGGATGTTATGATGAGTTTTGTGATTCATAGTGGAGATTATATTTATGAGGTTTATCTTGTGGAGCATTTATGTGTACTTGGATGGGAGAACGGTCTTATTATCAGGTTTCCTGTTAAGGAACCAAGTTTGATCTTTATGGGTGTTGTGGTATGGGACACAACTGTGTTTTTATGTGCTTAGGAGAGGTTGTCTAGGTACGTGACTTGGGAGTGGCTTGCATAGGGGTCTGGGACCCAAAGTGGTCAGTACCAGGGTAACCTAATGCAAGTTATGTTATAAGTGATAATCTAGTAAGTAAAATTTATGGGGGGAAAACACACTAAAAAGATAAGTTAGAGATATTTGATCTACCCATGCCTTTAGTGCTTGTATAGACTAAGGATGGGAATGAGATGAGTGCCTCGTCTTCTTGAGAGGGCTTTCTAGTTTCCATATATGTGATGTTGAGGGTCCGGGGTTCATAGTAACCAGTCCAGGGTAACTCAACGCTTGAGGGTTCGGGGTCTCTTAAGAGATCAGTTCAGGGTAACTCAAGCAGCCATGTGATGACACTCCCTAGTATGTAGCCTGAGTCTCCTCTGTAGATTATGTATACCTCTGGTGGTGTATTTATTATTGGATGTGTTTATTATGGTTATTACTTTCATTGAGGATGATTGGTGATTCATGGATGTTGTACTTTTGACATGTGGCTTTTGACTTGAGGTGATTATCTTTCGTTGACTTTATCTTGTGATCTTGGTATTTGGTTTATACTTGGTTTGTGAATGATGTTTGGTTGTGGTATCGATATTGGATTGAGTGTTCTTACTTTTGGATTATTTTATCTTCTTGAGTAGCATGTGTTACCTTTGAGGTAGTTTTGGCTATTAGGGGTACCTTGCCTAGGAATGTTTTATGTTTGATAGCCGTATGTGGATCGTTCATTATCTTCCCTGCACGGTGGGAGTGGAAGCCTGACTAGGTAACCACGCGGTCGGGAGGTGGTGTCTTCTTACCATTTGGGTCCCCCTTCACATTGCCAGCTGTTGGATGTTCGTTGCAGAAGATGTACCTTTATCATTCTTATTTCTTATCTCAGAGACTTCTTTTCAGATGATGTATATATGTTATCTTGTATTTTGATGTATTGTATCTTTTCTCACATACCTTGCGACATGTGCAGTGGATGTTATTGATTGGATGTACTTTCATTGTATTGATTATACTTATGCATTTGCTTATGCGATTATGTATCTGTTATTTCTTTATGATCTTGAGACCTTGTACTTGGAACTTAAACTAATTAATTTAAAATTATTAAATGTGACTCAACGTAAAGGAACTCTTGAGGAATTGAAACTGTATCTATATTTGCATATTTGAATTTGATGTGTATGTTCTTATTACTTCCACATTAATGTTATCTTGATGTTGTTTAAACTTCAAAAAAAAAAATAGTTCAGTAAACATTGTAACATGTTAGGTTTATTTCTCTTGGGTTCCCGAGCGAGGTGTTACACATCACCTTCAATCCTAACCGTTGATTGAAATCGATCTCAACCGTTGATGAATTCTGGGAAAGTCTATTTAAGAGACCCTCATCTCTAAATTTTGAAAGGTTGAATGAGAATTTGCACCTAATTGTTGCTGGAATTAATACTCACATTATCTCATATTCACATACGCAAAGATCAAGTTTGACAAAAATTTGACCATATTTAACCAAGGTTGACTTGAGTTCACTAGATTCGGAAAGAATTTTAAAACAATTAAACGGAATTATTTAATTAAATGGAGTACTTACGTCTAATTAATTAATCAAAGTTATTTATTTAAATGAGAAGCCATTCCTAATTAATTAAATGAAGTTATTTAATTAAATATGAAAAGTGTCTCTAATTAATTAAAAATTATTTAATTAAATAGAAAAAGTAATTATGAGAGCATATCTCATTTTATTAAATTAAATATCTCAACAAAATCTCTTTTCAGTTCAAAAAGGAAAATTTTTAGTTCACTATTGATAAAAAAATGAGTTAAATCAGTTAACTCCTTTTTCTACTCAAATTGAATCAGTTAACTCCTTATTTTACTCAAATTAAATCTGTTAACTCCCTTTAATTTGGAAATCTCCCTTTATGACTGAACTTCACCTTTAATCCTGAGCGTTGATTGAAATCGATCTCAACTGTTGATGAATTCTAGGAAAGTCTTTTTAAGAGACCCTCATCTCTTCATTTTGAAAGGTTGAATGAGAATTTGCATCGAATTGTTGCTGGAATTCATACGCACATTTGCTCATATTCACATAAGCAAAGATCAAGTTTGACAAAAATTTGACCAGATTTAACCACGGTTGACTTGAGTTCACTAGTTTTGAAAAGAATTTTGAGATAATTAAACAAAATTATTTAATTAGATGGAGTACATACTTCAGATTAATGAAACACAGTTGTTTAATTAAATGAGATGCCGTTCCTAAATAATTAAATGAAGTTATTTAATTAAATAAGAAAAGTGTCGCTAATTAATTAAAAATTATTTAATTAAATAGGAAAAGTAATTATGAGAGCATATCTCATTTTATTAAATTAAATATCTCAACAAAATCTCTCTTCAGTTCAAAAAAGAAAATTTCTAGTTTACTATTGATCAAAAATAAGTTAAATGAGTTAACTCATTTTTCTACTCAAATTGAATCAGTTAACTCCTTATTTTACTCAAATTAAATTTGTTAAATCCCTTTAATTTAGAAATCTCCCTTTATGACTGAACTTCAGCTTTCATCCTCACCGTTGATTGAAATCGATTTCAACCGTTGATAAATTCCAGGAAAGTCTATTTAAGAGACCCTCATCTATTCATTTTGAAAGGTTGAATGAGAATTTGCATCAATTTTTTGCTAGAATTCATACTCACATTCACTCATATACACATACGCAAAGATCAAGTTTGACCAAAAGTTGACCAAATTTAACCACGGTCGACTTGACTTGACTAGTTTCAAAAAGAATTTTGAAATAATTAAATGAAATTATTTAATTAAATGGAGTACTTACTTCTGATTAATTAAACAAAGTTATTTAATTAAATGAGAAGCCATTCCAAATTAATTAAATGAAGTTATTTAATTAAATAAGAAAAGTGTCTCTAATTAATTAAAGATTATTTAATTAAATAGAAAAAGTAATTATGAGAGCATATCTCATTTGATTAAATTAAATATTTCAACAAAATCTCTCTTCAGTTCAAAAGAGAAAATTTCCAGTTCACTATTGATCAAAAATGAGTTAAATCAGTTAACTCATTTTTCTACTCAAATTGAAAGAGTTAACTCCTTATTTTACTCAAATTAACTCTGTTAACTCCCTTTAATTTGGAAATCTCCCTTTATGACATAACTTCACCTTTAATCCTGACTGTTGATTGAAATCGATCTCAACCGTTGATGAATCCCAGGAAAGTCTATTTAAGAGACCCGCATCTCTTCATTTTTAAAGGTTGAATGAGAATTTGCATCGAATTGTTACTGGAATTCATACTCACATTTGCTCATATTCACATACGCAAAGATCAAGTTTGACTAGTTTCGAAAAGAATTTTGAAATAATTAAACAAAATTATTTAATTAAATGGAATACTTACTTCTAATTAATTAAACAAAGTTATTTAATTGAATGAGAAGTCATTCCTAACTAATGAAATGAAGTTATTTAATTAAATAAGAAAAGTGTCTCTAATTAATTAAAGATTATTTAATTAAATAGAAAAAGTAATTATGAGAGCATATCTCATTTTATAAAATTAAATATCTCAACAAAATCTCTGTTTAGTTCAAAAAGGGAAATTTCCAAATCACTATTGATAAAAAACGAATTAAATTAGTTAACTCATTTTTGTACTCAAATTAAATCAGTTAACTCCTTATTTTACTCAAATTAAATCTGTTAAATCCTTTTTATTTGAAAATCTCCCTTTATGACTGAACTTCACCTTTAAACCTGACCGTTGATTGAAATCGATCTCAACCATAGTTGACTTGAATTGACTAGTTTCGAAAAGAATTTTGAAATAAATAGAAGAAATTATTTAATTAAATGGAGTACATACTTCTAATTAGTTAAACAAAATTATTTAATTAAATGAGAAGCCATTCCTAATTAATTAAATGAAGTTATTTAATTAAATAAGAAAAGTGTCTCTAATTAATTAAAGATTATTTAATTAAATAGAAAAAGTAATTATCAGAGCATATCTCATTTTATTAAATTAAATATCTCAACAAAATCTCTCTTCAGTTCAAAAAGGGAAATTTCAAATTCACTATTGATAAAAAAAGAATTAAATCAGTTAACTCTTTTTTCTACTCAAATTGAATCAGTCAACTCCTTATTTAACTCAAATTAAATCTGTTAACTCTCTTTAATTTGGAAATCTCCCTTTATGACTGAACTTCACCTTTAATCCTGACCGTTGATTGAAATCGATCTCAACCATTGATGAATTTCAAGAAAGTCTATTTAAGAGACCCTCATCTCTTCATTTTGAAAGGTTGAATGAGAATTTGCATCAAATTGTTGCTGGAATTCATACTCACATTTGCTCACATTCACACACGCAAAGATCAAGTTTGACCAAAAGTTGACTAGACTTAACCACGGTTGACTTGATTTGACTAGTTTCGAAAAGAATTTTGAAATAATTAGATGAAATTATTTAATTAAATGAAGTACTTACTTCTAATTAATTAAAAAACATTATTTAATTAAATGAGAAGCCATTCCTAACTAATTAAATGAAGTTATTTAATTAAATAAGAAAAGTGTCTCTAATTAATTAAAGATTATTTAATTAAATAGAAAAAGTAATTATGAGAGCATATCTCATTTTATTAAATTAAATATCTCAACAAAATCTCTCTTCAATTCAACCAGGGAAATTTTCAGTTCAATATTGATCAAAAACGAGTTAAATTAGTTAACTCTTTTTTCTACTCAAATTGAATCAGTTAACTCCTTATTTTACTCAAATTAAATCTGTTAACTCCCTTTAATTTGGAAATCTCCTTTTATGACTTAACTTCACCTTTAATCCTAATCGTTGATTGAAATCGATCTCAACCGTTGATGAACTGAAGGAAATTCTATTTAAGAGACCCTCATCTCTTAATTTTGAATGGTTGAATGACAATTTGCATCGAATTGTTGCTGGAATTCATACTCACATTTGCTCATATTCACATACGCAAAGATCAAGTTTGATCAACAGTTGACCAGATTTAACCACGGTTCACTTGAGTTGACTAGTTTCAAAAAGAATTTTGAAATAATTAAACAAAATTATTTAATTAAAAGGAGTACTTACTTCTAACTAATTAAAAAAAGTTATTTAATTAAATGAGAAGCCATTCCTAACTAATTAAATAGAAAAAGTAATTATGAGAGCATATCTCATTTTATTAAATTAAATATCTCAACAAAATCTCTCTTTAGTTCAAAAAGGAAATTTTTTAGTTCACTATTGATGAAAAATGAGTTAAATCAGTTAACTCCTTTTTCTACTCAAATTGAATCAATTAACTCCTTATTTTACTCAAATTAAATCTGTTAACTCCCTTTAATTTAGAAATCTCCCTTTATGACTGAATTTCACCTTTAATCTTGAGCGTTGATTGAAATCTATCTCAACAGTTGATGAATTCCAGGAAAGTCTATTTAAGAGACCCTGATCTCTTCATTTTGAAAGGTTGAATGAGAATTTGCATCGAATTGTTATTGGAATTCATACTCACATTTTCTCATATTCACATATGCAAAGATAAAGTTTGACAAAAAGTTAACCAGATTTAACCACAGACTTGAGTTGACTAGTTTCGAAAAGAATTTTGAAATAATTAAAAAAAATTATTTATTTAAATGGAGTACACACTTCTGATTAATGAAACAAAGTTGTTTAATTAAATGAGATGCCATTCCTAACTAATTTAAATGAAGTTATTTAATTAAATAAGAAAAGTGTCTTTAATTAATTAAAGATTATTTAATTAAATAGAAAAAGTAATTATGAGAGCATATCTCATTTTATTAAATTAAATATCTCAACAAAATCTCTCTTCAGTTCAAAAAAGAAAATTTCTAGTTCACTATTGATCAAAAATTAGTTAAATGAGTTAACTCCTTTTTCTACTCAAATTGAATCAGCTAACTCCTTATTTTACTCAAATTAAATTTGTTAACTCCCTTTAATTTGGAAATCTCCCTTTATGACTGAACTTCATCTTTAATCCTCACCATTAATTGAAATCGATCTCAACCGTTGATGAATTCCAGGAAAGTCTATTTAAGAGACCTTCATCTCTTCATTTTGAAAGGTTGAATGAGAACTTGCATCGAATTTTTGCTAGAATTCATACTCACATTCGCTCATATACACATACGCAAAGATCAAGTTTGACCAAAAGTTGACCAAGTTCAACCACGGTTGACTTGACTTGACTAGTTTCGTAAAGAATTTTGAAATAATTAAACGAAATTATTTAATTAAATGGAGTACTTACTTCTGATTAATGAAAAAAAGTTATTTAATTAAATGAGAAGCCATTCCTAATTAATTAAATGAAGTTATTTAATTAAATAAGAAAAGTGTCTCTCATTAATTAAAGATTATTTAATTAAATAGAAAAAGTAGTTATGAGAGCATATCTCATTTGATTAAATTAAATATTTCAACAAAATCTCTCTTTAGTTCAAAAAATAAAATTCCAGTTCACTATTGATCAAAAATGAGTTAAATCAGTCAACTCCTTTTTTTACTCAAATTGAATGAGTTAACTCCTTATTTTACTCAAATTAATTCTATTCACTCCCTTTAATTTGGAAATCTGCCTTTATGACATAACTTCACCTTTAATCCTAACCATTAATTGAAATCGATCTCAACCGTTGATGAATTCGAGGAAAGTCTATTTAAGAGACTAATTAAGTGAAGTTATTTAATTAAATAAGAAAAGTGTCTCTAATTAATTAAAGATTATTTAATTAAATAGAAAACGTAATTATGAGAGCATATCTCATTTTATAAAATTAAATAGCTCAACAAAATCTCTCTTCAGTTCAAAAAGAGAAATTTCCAATTCACTATTGATCAAAAATGAATTAAATCAGTTAACTCCTTTTTCTACTCAACTTGAATCAGTTAACTCCTCATTTTACTTAAATTGAATCTGTTAACTCCCTTTAATTTGGAAATCTCCCTTTATGACTGAACTTCACTTTTAATCCTGACCGTTGATTGAAATAGATCTCAACCACAGTTGACTTGAGTTGACAAGTTTTGAATTTTTTTTTGAAATAAATAGACAAAATTATTTAATTAAATGGAGTACTTACTTCTAATTACTTAAAAAAAATTATTTAATTAAATGAGAAGCCATTCCTAATTAATTAAATGAAGTTATTTAATTAAATAAGAAAAGTGTCTTTAATTAATTAAAGATTATTTAATTAAATAGAAAAAGTAATTATGAGAGCATATCTCGTTTTATTAAATTAAATATCTTAACAAAATCTATCTTTAGTCCAAAAAGGGAAATTTCCAATTCACTATTGATAAAAAATGAATTAAATCAGTTAACTCTTTTTTCTACTCAAATTGAATCAGTTAACTCCTTATTTTACTTAAATTAAATCTCTTAACTCCCTTTAATTTGGAAATCTCCCTTTATGACTGAACTTCACCTTTAATCCTGACCGTTGATTGAAGTCGATCTCAACCGTTGATGAATTCAAAGAAAGTCTATTTAAGAGACCCGCATCTCTTCATTTTGAAAGGTTGAATGAGAATTTGCATCAAATTGTTGCTAGAATTCATACTCACATTTGCTCATATTCACATACGCAAAGATCAAATTTGACCAAAAGTTGACCAGATTTAACCACAGTTGACTTGAATTGACAAGTTTCGAAAAAAATTTTGAAATAATTAGACAAAATTATTTAATTAAATGGAGTACTTACTTCTAATTAATTAAAAAAAGTTATTTAATTAAATGAGAAGCCATTCCTAATTAATTAAATAAAATTATTTAATTAAATAAGAAAAGTGTTTCTAATTAAATAAAGATTATTTAATTAAATAGAAAAAGTAATTATGAGAGCATATCTCATTTTATTAAATTAAATATCTCAACAAAATCTCTCTTCAGTTCAAAAAGGAAAATTTTCAGTTCACTATTGATCAAAAATGAGTTAAATCAGTTAACTCTTTATTTTACTCAAATTAAATCTGTTAACTCCATGTAATTTGGAAATCTCCCTTTATGACTAAACTTCATCTTTATTCCTCACCATTGATTGAAATTGATCTCAACCGTTGATGAATTCCAGGAAAGTCTATTTAAGAGACCCTCATCTCTTCATTTTGAAAGGTTCAATGAGAATTTGCATCGAATTTTTGTTGGAATTCATACTCACATATGCTCATAATCACATATGCAAAAATCAAGTTTGACCAAAAGTTGACCAGATTTAACAATGGTTTAGTTGAGTTGACTAGTTTCAAAAAGGATTTTGAAATAATGAAACGAAATAATTTAATTAAATGGAGTACTTACTTCTAATTAATTAAACAAAGTTATTTAATTAAATGAGAAGTCATTCCTAATTAATTAAATTAAGTTATTTAATTAAATAAGAAAAGTGTCTCTAATTAATTAAGGATTATTTAATTAAATAGAAAAAGTAATTATGAGAGCATATCTCATTTTATTAAATTAAATATCTCAACAAAATCTCTCTTCAATTCAAAAAGAGAAATTTTCAGTTCACTATTGATAAAAAATGAGTTAAATCAGTTAACTCCTTTTTCTACTCAAATTGAATCAGTTAACTCCTTATTTTACTCAAATTAAATCTGTTAATTCCCTTTAATTTGGAAATCTCCCTTTATGACTGAACTTCACCTTTAACTCTGACCGTTGATTGAAATTGATCTCAACCATTGATTATTTCTAGGAAACTCTATTTAAGGGACCCTCATCTCTTCATTTTGAAAGGTTGAATGAGAATTTGCATCGAATTGTTACTGGAATTCATACTCACATTTGGTCATGTTCACATGCACAAAGATCAAGTTTAACCAAAAGTTGACCAGATTTAACCACGGTTGACTTGAATTGACTAGTTTCAAAAAGAATTTTGAAATAATTAGACGAAATTATTTAATTAAATGGAGTACTTACTTCTAATTAATTAGACAAAGTTATTTAATTATATGAGAAGCCAATCCTAATTAATTAAATGAAGTTATTTAATTAAATAAGAAAAGTGTCTCTAATTAATTAAAGATTATTTAATTAAAGAGAAAAAGTAATTATGAGAGCATATCTCATTTTATTAAATTAAATAGCTCAACAAAATCTCTCTTCAGTTCAAAAAGGGAAATTTTCAGTTCATTGTTGATCAAAAATGAGTTAAATAAGTTATGGAATGCCCTGCCAAGGGATCCAAATAATTAACCTAGAATTTCACTAAGTTTGGTAACATTTTTTTATTTAAAAAATAACATAGAAGTAAATACCACATATGACTTGTACATAATAATGGAAGCAACAGCAATGTCCATCTAAAAGTAAACATAACATACATAACCGATTTCATTCTTTAAGAATCCCTTAACATTGAATTACATCTAAATTAACTAGCATACATGAATCCATCTAGTACAACATCCACATGAAATAATAATGATAAGTGAAATGTTCATACATTACATTTCCAAATGCTTAATCATCCTCTATACATGTCACAGGGTATGACAAGCTCAAAGAATATACATATGTGAAATAAGGTACATCATCCTATTCTATTCCATGATACATCAAAGACAATCACATGATACTCATGATACATCATCATAGAATACATATACATCCATCATAAGATCAAACATAATTAACTAAGTGCATGGTTCTACCAACTGTTAATAGCATCATTAGACCATCATGGGCCCTAGCCATCCCTCCGTGTGTAACATCCCAAATTACCGAAGAGATCATCAGTATTAACATAGTAGAAATGCCACTCCAAACATATACAACATCATATGTAGAAAGTAATCTAACATGAAAATATAAGCATAAGATAACATCATCTAACATATGCTAATCATCAATGAAAGGATACATACCCACCATCATGAAGGACGCATCAGCCACGATGTCTCAATGAATCTCAAATGATAAGAGTGGAAAATACACTATCACCTAACTGTGTGGTACCTAAGTGATCCACTCCCACTGTGCTAAGGAGATAATCTCAAGTCCCAAACAAGTTGTCAAAATCTCATAGCATAAATCTCTATAGTTCAGAAATCTTAAAAGTATACTAACTCAAAGGTTCCAATCACAAGCTGACATCTAATCTCAAAGGCACACAATGATATGTAGGAACCTACGATGCAAGCGGGAAAGTGTCATCACATTTATCACGTACAACTTACCCTCGTAGTTAGTTAAACTCCACGGGTCCATACTGATCTCATGCGGCCACTAGTATCCTCTCATACTGCCAAGGCATACTATGGAATGCAAGGTCACAATCATGCGTCTCACTACTCCCATCCTAGCATGTACAAGTGCTCAAGGCATGGGCGAGAACAAAACACTTATCTTTTTAGGTTCATTCAGTTAGTATTAGGTGTGAATGTTATCACTTATTAATCCAACTTACAATGAGTTACCCTGGCAGCCTCTTAGGGCCCTGGCCCCCATTGCAAGCCACTTTTCGACACTACATGCAGATATCCTACCCTAATGCTCATGGACTCATAAATCTCAAAATTACAAAAGATAATCCATAATAAAATTATCAAATATGCATAAAAGCATCAAATCTCCATGAGCAAACATCTATAGAAAAGCATGAACACAACAGCTCTCTATTAGCAACTGAAGTATCACTGATAATCAAAAGTATCCAATGGTTCTCAATAACCAAAATATATCTCAAACACACTGATCAAAGACTCCAAAAATGGTTGAGTCAAACATGTCACTTCATGACATCATCAAGAATAAATCCACATTTTAGTCCCATCATGGCGACTAGAATATAACCAAGGATAACTAATCGATGACCAAAAATAATGTTTAAGTCTCATAAATAAGAATCTCAACTATAACAATCAGTATTCACATCCAATACACAAAGCATTCCATCACATAACCATGGTTGGGATATAAAGATCGAGATTAAAACATCATCATGGCATCACAGTCACATAACCCCCAAGCCTCTGGTAGACGTCCTATACTGGTCAACACTAGTCAACCCAAGACCCAAAACAATAGCATAAGGAATACACAATGTAAACACATGTTTTGGTTTTGCTAAGTTTACAACTTAAATGTAAGAGTCTCAGTTTATGTTTCCAAGTTTAGAGAAAGAATTTGAGGAACATTTTGTATGTTTTTCCATGTATTGTTTTGGATGGATAAAAAGTTTTCCTTTATAGATCCAATTTCCAATTACAATATTTTATTGAAATCGTTCTCCACCAATATTTTAATTAAATTTCATATACTTTATATATTTTATAATTTAAAACTATTAATTAAATCTTAATAGTTAAATTATAAAATTATAAAATTATTCATCATTATAAAAGATGAATTCTTAAAATCTTTTATCAAATAATTTTAAATCTTTTAATAACATATTTACGTATTACATATATATATATATATATATATACATATATATATATATACACATATATATATATATACATATATATATATATACATATATATATATATATATATACATATATATATACATATATATATAATATAAATATTTATTATTTCATAAAATCGAATTAATAAAATTCGATTCATACCATATGAAAATTTATAACAATGAAATTTCGATTTCAAGGAATTCGTATAAACGTTTTTTTTCTTTTTGCATATAACATAACATTTTAACATAAACATTTTTTTTATTTTAAAAATGCATATTAAAATTTCCCCCCCACCTTACTGCGGTACGCAGTACCTACGATCATAGGCATTGCACCGACAGCGGGTACATAGTACCCCTGTCATCGTAGACCTGCGACGACAGGCCTTTGCCTTCTGTAGGGATGAGATACGAATCTGTGCCAAGGGCAATTTATATATTTATATATATATATATATATATATATTTTTAATGCAATTTTTAATAACATTTTTTTATAAAAACATTCCCATACGATAACAAATTCATTAATATGAATTTTCTACTGTGATTTGATATTCGAAATCCTCAATATATATACATATGTATATATATACACAAATTTTGTGTCACAAATAATGCATATATATATATATATATATATATATGTATGCAGATTTAAAAAATATATATAAATATATATATATACACCATATATGATTTCTAGCTCTCAAAATTTTTCTATAAACTTTGATCTCAAATTTATTCAATAAATAATCTAATGGGTTTGGCTATGAATTAACCCTAGCCCTGTTTTCTCTTTTTTTTTGGTTTTAAATCCATGCATATAAAATTCTCAAATAAATTTAATTGCCCAAATTGAAAATGCATACAATAAAAATATGAAATTCCTCAGAAGACATATGGAAGACACGAAGAAGATAGGAATGCATGATGTGGAAATAGCATAAGAAAAATCACAAGAATCTACCCGGATTCTGATACTAATTTTCTTTTTCTCAGAAAATCTGCAGAGCAAGCTCCCTTCTTCAAAGTTCTTGAGTCCTCCAATGCTCCAATTTCTCTCCATGCTCTCTCTCTAAGCTTCTATGAATGCCTGAATATAAAGAGCTCTCAAGAAACCTTTGGAATGCTTCTTGAAACTGCTGAAAGGTGTCACCAACTAAACATGGGTCTTTTCCAACTTTTTTGATGAGTCATAAAATTGTAGACACCTTGTGCTTAATTGATGCACTAACCCCCATGTTGTTGACACATGTTAATTCCCATGCAAGCTTATAACTCCAAATTACTTTTTAAATAATTTCTATTTAAATTTTATAACTTTCGTTTTAATTTTTATAACTTTTATTATTATTATTTTATTTAGTACTTTATTATTATTTTATAATTATTATTTATTTTAATTTCTAGTTTTCTTTTATTTAATTCCTTTTCCCCAATAATTCACATTTAATTAATTACAATCAAAATATCAAAGATCATGATATTTTATTAATTTTCTCAAATAAATAATTTATTAATTAAATCTATTTATTAAGACTTAATTAATGAAAAATTCACCATAGACCTCCAAGATAAAATATGAAAACCCATCATAGAACAAATCATACAAAATCAATCTAAAGGGTTAAAAAATCATGAAATATGTCATTTGACACATTCGGTAGGTATTCAACTTCGATACTTGTCCTAACTCACTAGGACAAATGGTTTTTAGGTTTGGAATTTGGACTTGAGAATTTATCTCCCTTCTCTTATCATTGAGATAGTATAATAGGGTACGCTCATCCTAGCAATTCAGGAAAGTCAATACCAGGTACCTGCAACCTACAGAAGAACCATGCATGTACATACAATATATAATGCTAAGCTAAACAGACAATGGCAGGAAGTGGTGTATCGTGTAGATCTTGACTAAGCAGGTGACTACGACTCCTTTCCTTAACCACATCAGATATGCCATACAATAAGAAAACACACACACCATACACATGCAAGTATGGGGTAAGTAACCATAATAAAACACATGAGATAATAAACCATCTAACTAATCATCATTAATAACTAAAAACAATGTAATGATCATCATACATACATGAAATGTAAAGTCTAAATCATCTCATCATATATCAACTGAATCTATATCATAATATCTGATAGTGTCAAAATAACACCACTAAACCATCAACATAAAACTAGTCTACATAGTCTGATAACAGTAAGTCTAGAAAAGATGTGAACGAGGGTACGCACTACATCCACCCCTTGGATTAGGCTTACTCCTAGAAGCCTGCAAACACATAGGGATATAACTCCCTCAATCTAGCTGCACAATCCCAAGTAGCTAAAGAATCATCAGTAGGGTCCCATTGGACCCTTACCTGCTTGATGGTTTGACCCCTAAGGGTCAACTCCCATTGCTCCAGAATACGAATCGGCTCCAAAGCCAGTTGCCCATCCTCTACCTACAACACATTCCAATCAAGAACATGCACATTATCAGGAATATACTGCCTAAGCACCGAAACATGGAAAACATCATGAATGCGAGCTAGGCTGGGCGGTAGAGCAAGGCAGTAAGCAACTGGGCCAATCCTCTCCAAAATCTCAAATGATTCCACAAAGCGAGGTGCTAGCTTAGAACCCTTTCCATACCGGATCAGACTCTTTCGCGGTCGCACTCTCAAGAAAATCTTATCACCCACAGCAAACTGCTTATCTGTCCTATGAGCATCAGCATACTTTTTTTGCCTATCATGTGCCATAGTCAAGTGCTCACAGATACGCACTACCCGTTGCTCCATATCACGAAGCATCTCAGGACCCAATAGGATGTGATTCTCAAGGTTGTCCCAACTCAAGGGTGTAGACAAGGACGTCCGTATAATGCCTGAAATGGTGCCATGCTAATAGAACTATGATACCCATTGTTGTAAGCAAACTCCACTAGATAGAGATAGTCCTCCCAATGTGTCTGCCTATCCATCACATACATCCGTAACATATCTTTCAAAACCTGGTTCACCCTCTCTGTCTGACCATCAGTCTCTGGATGATATGCCAAACTAAAGTTTAACTGCGCTCCAAGCTCATGCTATAGTGATGTCCAAAATGCAGATGTGAATACAGGATCCCTGTCAGAAATGATCTTTCTAGGAATACCATGTAATCTCACAATGTCACGCATGAAGACATTAGCTATAGAAGCTGCTATGCAGGAAGACCTGATAGGTGAAAAATGCGCCACCTTAGTCAACCGATCAACAGTGATCATGATAGCATCGTGATGATGAATAGTCATAGGTAATCCTACAATGAAATCCATAGAGATGATATCCCATTTCCAAGAAGGAATGAGATTTGGCTGCAAAAGTCTAGCTGGGTGCTAGTGTTCTGCCTTAACTCTCTGACACTCAAGACACCTAGCCACAAAATCAACAATATCTTGCTTCATCCTGGACCAAAAGAACAAATGTCTCAAATCAGCATGCATCTTCTTGACACTTGGATGTGCTGAGTAAGGTGTACGATGGGCTTCTGCCAGAATCAAGGTGCGAAGCTCATCTAGTAATGGCACATAAATCCTTCCCAAATGTCTCAAAAGACCATCTGATTCTCGAACGTAACCTGCAAACTTACCTTCCAAGGGTCTCCCTGAATCTATCTCTCTGCACACTTCCTGATACCAGGAATCCGTAGGAAGTGCTTGAAGAATCTGACTCCTCAAATCCACACTAAGAGTCATCGATGATACCACATGTCTCCTGCGACTCAAAGCATCCGCCACCACATTCTCCTTACCTTGAATGTACTTAACCTCAAAATCATACTCGCATAGAAACTCCATCCATTGCCTCTGGCGAGCATTCAAATTAGGCTGAGTAAAAATGTACTGAAGACTAGGATGATCACTATGTATCTCAAATCTGTGCCCCAACAAGAAATGTCTCCACCTTGTCAAAGCATGAACTACTGCTTCTAACTCAAGATCATGTGTAGGGTAATTTAACTCATGATCCTTGAGCTTGTGTGATTCATACGCAATCACCCATCCATTCTGTATCAACACTACTCCAATTCTTTCAAGAGAAGCATCTGTACACACCATGAAATCTACTTCTAGTTCAAGTACAGCTAAAATTGGTGCACTAGTCAAAAGATGCTTGAGCCTCTGAAATGCTTCCTCACATTTCTCTGTCCACACAAACTTCTTACCTTTCCTCTGAAGAGAAGTGATAGGATGTGCCATCCTAGAGAAGTTTTGGACAAATCTGCGATAATAACTAGCTAAACCTATGAAACTATGAATCTCTGACACATTAGTCAGGGTAGGCCAATCTATTATCACCTAAATCTTTGCAAGATCCACTGAAATACCATCACCTGAGATAACATGTCCTAAATACTGAATCTCCGATTTGAAGAATTCACACTTAGCGGCATTGGTGTAAAGATAATTGCCTCTCAAACACTGCAATACCAACCGCAGGTGTTCCTCATGCTCCTTCTGAGTCTTAGAAAATATCAATATGTCATCAAGAAACACGAGAACAAACCTGTCAAGATATGATCAAAAAATACCATTCATCAAACTCATGAACACCGATGGAGCGTTAGTCAATCCAAAAGGTACCACTGTGAACTCATAATGCCCATAGTGAGTTCGAAAAGAGATTTTGTGAATTACTGCTTCCTTAATACGAAGCTAGTGGTATCCTGACTTAAGGTCAATCTTGGAGAATACTGCAGCTCCCTTGATCTGATCAAATAAGTCATCAATCCTAGGCAAAGGATACCTGTTCTTAATAGTCACCTTGTTCAACTATTTGTAGTCAATACAAAGGTGCAAAGAACCGTCTTTCTTCTTCACAAAGAGCACTGGAGCTCCCCATGGTGATACACTAGGTCGAATGCTCCCTTTGGCCAGAAGTTCCTCTAGCTGAAGACGTAGGTCACCCAGTTCCTAAGTAGTCATACGATAGGGAGCTTTAGAGATAGGCTCCGCTCTAGGAATTAGATCAATGCTAAAATCAATGTCCCTCTTTGGAGGCATGCCTGGAATCTCACTTGGAAAGACATCTGTGTACTCCTGTAAAATCGGGTGATCTAAAGTCTTCTTCACGAGATCTTCCTCATCAAGATCATTTACCATAACAACAAATATCTGACATCCCTTACGAAAAATTTTCTTTATTTGCATAGCAGAAATCATCCGCAGAGATATAGGCCTCGGTATCCCAACTATCTTCACATCATTCCCTTGGTCATCTTGGCACAAAATATTCTTCTTCATACAATCTATACTGGCTCTATGAGATCCAAGCCAGCCCATGCCTAGAACCACATCATAGGAACCAAGGGGTATGACTCGAAGATCCACTGCCGTATGAAAGCTCCCTAAGCTAAGCCCATACTTATGAATTATAGAATCCGTGGAGGCCTTAATCCCTGAGGTTAGTTCCACTTGCCAACCAACTAAGCATGGGTCTTTTCCAACCTTTTTGATGAGTCATAGAATTGTAGACACCTTGTGCTTAATTGATGCACTAACCCCCTTGTTGTTGACACATGCTAATTCCCATGCAAGCTTATAACTCCAAATTACTTTTTAAATAATTTTTATTTAAATTTTATAAATTTCATTTTAATTTTTATAACTTTTATTATTATTATTTTATTTATTACTTTATTATTATTTTATAATTATTATTAATTTTAATTTTTAGTTTTTTTTAATTTAATTCCTTTTCTCCAATAATTCACATTTAATTAATTACAATCAAAATATCAAAGATCATGATATTTTATTAATTTTCTGAAATAAATAATTTATTAATTAAATCTATTTATTAAGACTTAATTAATGAAAAATTCACCATAGACCTCCATGATTTAAGCACGGTTGAGTTTAGTTGACTAGTTTCGAAAAGAATTTTGAAATAATTAAATGAAATTATTTAATTAAATGGAGTACTTACTTCTAATTAATTAAATAAAGTTATTAAATTAAATGAGAAGCCATTCCTAATTAATTAAATGAAGTTATTTAATTAAATAAGAAAAGTGTCTCTAATTAATTAAAGATTATTTAATTAAATAGAAAAAGTAATTATGAGAGCATATCTCATTTTATTAAATTAAATATGTCAACAAAATCTCTCTTCAGTTCAAAAAGGGAAATTTCCAGTTCACTATTGATCAAAAATGAGTTAAATGAGTTAACTACTTTTTCTACTCAAATTGAATCAGTTAACTCCTTATTTTACTCAAATTAAATCTGTTAACTCCCTTTAATTTGGAATTCTCCCTTTATGACTAAACTTCACCTTTAATCCTGACCGTTGATTGAAATCGATCTCAACCTTTGATGAATTTCAGGAAAGTCTATTTAAGAGACCCTCATCTCCTCATTTTGAAAGGTTGAATGAGAATTTTCATCAAATTTTTGCTGGAATTCATACTCACATTTTCTCATATACACATACGCAAAGATCAAGTTTGACCAAAAGTTGACCAGATTTAACCACAGTTGACTTGAGTTGACTAGTTTCGAAAAGAATTTTGAAATAATTAAACAAAATTATTTTATTAAATAGAGTACTTAATTTTAATTAATTAAACAAAGTTATTTAATTAAATGAGAAGCCATTCCTAACTAATTATATGAAGTTATTTAAGTAAATAAGAAAAGTGTCTCTAATTAATTAAAGATTATTTAATTAAATAGAAAAAGTAATTATGAGAGCATATCTCATTTTATTAAATTAAATATCTCAACAAAATCTCTCTTCAGTTCAAAAAGGGAAATTTCCAATTCACTATTGATCAAAAAATGAGTTAAATCAGTTAACTCCTTTGTCTACTAAAATTGAATCAGTTAACTCCTTAGTTTACTCAAATTAAATCTGTTAACTCCCTTTAATTTGGAAATCTACCTTTATGACTGAACTTCACCTTTAATCCTAACCGTTGATTGAAATCAATCTCAACCGTTGATGAATTCTAGGAAAGTCTATTTAAGAGACCCTCATCTCTTCATTTTGAAAGGTTGAATGAGAATTTGCATCAAATTGTTGCTAGAATTCATACTACATTTGCTTATATTCACATACGCAAAGATCAAGTTTGACCAAAAGTTGACCAAATTTAACCACGGTTGACTTGAGTTGACTAGTTTTGAAAAGAATTTTGAAATAATTAAACAAAATTATTTAATTAAATGGAGTACTTACTTCTAATTAAATAAACAAAGTTATTTAATTAAATGAGAAGCCATTCCTAACTAATTAAATGAAGTTATTTAATTAAATAAGAAAAGTGTCTCTAATTAATTAAAGATTATTTAATTAAATAGAAAGAGTAATTATGAGAGCATATCTCATTTTATTAAATTAAATATCTCAACAAAATCTCTCTTTAGTTCAAAAAGGAAAATTTCTAGTTCACAATTGATCAAAAATGAGTTAAATCAGTTAACTCCTTTTTCTACTCTACCTCTCTGCACACTTCCTGATACCAGGAATCCATAGGAAGTGCCTGAAGAATCTAACTCCTCAAATCCACACTAAGAGTCATCGATGATACCAAATGTCTCCTGCGACTCAAAGCATCCACCACCACATTCTCCTTACCCTGAATGTACTTAAACCTCAAAATCATACTGCCATAGAAACTCCATCCATCACCTCTGGCGTGCATTCAAATTAGGTTGAGTAAAAATGTACTAAAGACTATGATGATCACTATGTAGCTCAAATCTGTGCCCCAACAAGAAATGTCTCCACCTTGTCAAAGCATGAACTACTATTGCTAACTCAAGATCATGTGTAGGATAATTTAACTCATGATCCTTGAGCTTGTGTGATTTATATGCAATCACCGGTCCATTCTGCATCAATACTGCCCCAATCCTTTCAAGAGAAGCATCTGTACATACCATGAAATCACCTTCTAGATCAGGTACAACTAGAATTGGTGCACTGGTCAAAAGCTCCTTGAGCTTCTAAAAAGCTTCCTCACTTTTTTCTATCCATACGAACTTCTTTCTTTTCCTTTGAAGAGAAGTTATAGGATGTGCTATCCTAGAGAAGTTCTAGACAAATCTGCGATAATAACCAGCTAAACCCATGAAACTATGAATATCTGACACATTAGTCGGTGTTGGCCAATCTATTATTGCCTGAATCTTTGCAGAATCCACTGAAATACCATCACCTGAAATAACATGCCCTAAATACTAAATCTCCGATTTGAAGAATTCACACTTAGCTGCATTAGCATAAAGCTGATTGTCTCTCAAACACTACAATACCAACTGCAGGTGTTCCTCATGCTCCTTCTGAGTCTTAGAATAGATCAATATGTCATCAAGAAACACGAGTACAAACCTGTCCAGATAAGATCGAAACACACCATTCATCAAACTCATGAAAACCGATGGAGCATTAATCAATCCAAAAGGTACCACTGTGAACTCATAATGCCCATAACGACTTTGAAAAGTAGTCTTGTGAATATTTGCTTCCTTAATACGAAGCTGGTGGTATCCTGACTTAAGATCAATCTTGGAGAATACTGTAGCTCCCTTGATCTGATCGAATAAGTCATCAATCCTAGGTAAAGGATACCTGTTCTTAATAATCACCTTATTCAACTATCCATAGTCAATACAAAGGCGCAAAGAATCATCTTTCTTCTTCACAAAGAGCACTAGAGCTCCCCATGGTGATACACTAGGTCCAATGCTCCCTTTTGCCAGAAGTTCCTCTAGCTAAAGATGTAGCTCACCCAATTCCTGAGTATTCATGCGATAAGGAGCTTTAGAAATAGGCTTTGCTCCAAGAATTAGATCAATACTAAAGTCAATGTCCCTCTTCGGAGGCATGATTGAAATCTCATTTGGAAAAGCATCTGCGTACTCCTGCAAAATTGGGTGATCCAAAGTCTTCCTCATGGAATCTTCCTCATCAAGATCATTTACTATAATAGAAAATATCTGACATCCCTTACGGAAACTTCACTTCAATTGCGTAGAAGAAATCATCTGCAGAGATATAGGCCTCGGTATTCGAACTATCTGCACATCATTCCCTTGGTCATCTTAGCACATAATAATCTTCTTCTTGCAATCTATACTGGCTCTATGAGATCCAAGCCAGTCCATGCCTAAAACAACATCATAGGAACCAAGGGGTATGACTCGAAGATCCACTGCCGTATCAAAGCTTCCTAAATTAAGCCCACACTTATGAACTACAGAATCTGTGGAAACCTTATTGCCTGAGGCTAATTCCACTTGCCAACCACGATCTTGCTTCACCGCATCCAGCTTACACTTAGAAACTATAGATGGTGAAATAAATGAATCTGTATCTCCTAAATCTAACAATACTACAACAGATATACCTCTAATAGCTCTTGTGGTCTCAACCACTATTCCCTGGTGATCTGCCTAACGCTGCTCAACTGCTGCAAAAACACTATGAGCTCTACCTGCATCACCAACTGTAGGCTCTGAAACTATAGGTCTAGGACCTAAAAACTAAGGTGCTCATTGAGGACACTGGGCTACATAACGTCCAATCTGACCACATGAAAAGCATTCTGTATTTCTGCCAGAACCTCTTCCCATAGGTGGTACATTTCATTGCTGACGACTATTCCTGCTTACAAAAGACTGGCTACTCTGAGCTGGCTGATTGGTCTGATTCTATTTATTGCGTTGAGCATTGCGGTTGATCTTGGTGTTAGAACCTTTGCCACCGCCTTGAGCTTGAGAATTTGAGCCCTTCTATTGCTGTGTCTGTTGAGACTACTACTGATACTATTTCCCCTTAGAGAAATAAAACTTCTTGTTACCACCTGAATTGTTGTTGCTTTTAGATCCCGATGTTGCTGGTGCTCTTACAAAACCACCTTGACCAAGATTGACACTTTGGTCAACAAGGATAGCTCGATGCACTGCATCCTTGAGGGTTTTTGGCTCAAATACCTTAACTCCCCCAATAATACGATTATTCAAACCCCTAATAAAATGTTGTGTCAACTGAGCTGAATTTTCACTGAACCCTGAAAAAGGCATAAGCTCACAAAACTTAAGCTCATACTCGGCCACTGACAAAGTGTACTATCTGAGATTATGAAATTCATCAGCCCTTTTCTATTTCCATTCCTCTAGTAGGAATCGTTCATGGAAACTCTCTAGGAACAACTCCCATGTAACACTGCTCATATCGATTCCCAACTTCTTCTCCTCTATCGTCCACCAAGTGGCCCCAAAATTCTCTAGATTAGTGACTGCAAACCTTGCCTTAACATTGTTTTTGAACTCCTACATGGCAAAAATCCTATCGAGAGAAATAAGCCACTACTCGGCCACATAACCATAACCTTGCCATTGAATGGCTTAACCTTGGATCTTGAAAGATCCTTCATCTGAGTGGACACAATGGACCTCTGACGTTCCTTCCGAGGACTTCTAGATCTGGGTCTATGCTCTTGTTCTATCTGATGCACTTTAGGCTATTCTTGAATAAGAGGTAGACATTCTAGAATAGTCTGCATCATCTATCTCAAACTGACCTCTTCAGACTTAGATTGGTCCTCTCTACAGCTCTCTTCCTCCTGCTTACTAGAGTGCTCTTCCCTACTCTCTACATGAGACGATCCCTCATGGGCAGACTCATGGACACTAATAGTTCTTCCATGACCACGGCCTCTACCATGGTCTCTAACAGAAGACCTAGTCCCAGATACCATCCTACAATAGTACAAGGTACTAAGTTTAGCTCTATGTCTAGTTTTAAGTAAAATTTTCAGTTTTGAAACTAAGTGTTGAAG
>CM053783.1:125377252-125787252 GCA_028749045.1 Cupressus sempervirens
GTTAACTGATTCAATTTGAGTAGAAAAAGGAGTAACTGATTTAACTCATTTTTTATCAATAGTGAACTTGAAATTTCCCTTTTTGAACTGAAGAGAGATTTTCTTAATATATTTAATTTACTAAAATGAGATATGCTCTTATAATTACTATTTCTATTTAATAAAATAATCTTTAATTAATTAGAGACACTTTTCTTATTTAATTAAATAATTTCATTTAATTAATTACTAATGGCTTCTCATTTAATTAAATAATTTTTTTAAATTAATTAGAAGTAAATACTCCATTTAATTAAATTAATTTATTTAATTATTTCAAAAACAAATTCCAAACTAGTCAACTCAAGTGAACCGTGGTTAAATCTGGTCAACTTTTGGTCAAACTTAATCTTTGCATATGTGAATATGAGCAAATATGAGTATGAATTCTAGCAACAATTTGATGCAAATTCTCATTCCACCTTTCAAAATGAAGACATGAGGGTTTCTTAAATAGACTTTCCTAGAATTCATCAACAGTTGAGATCGATTTCAATCAACAGTCAGCATTAAAGGTGAAGTTCAGTCATAAAGGAAGATTTCTAAATTAAAGGGAGTTAATAGATTTAATTTGAGTAAAATAAAGAGTTAACTTATTGAATTTGAGTAGAAAAACGAGTTAACTATTTTAACTCATTTGTTATCAATAGTGAACTGGAAATTTCCCTTTTTGAACTGAAGAGAGATTTTGTTGAGATATTTAATTTAATAAAATGAGATATGCTCTCATAATTACTTTTTCTATTTAACTAATCTTTAATTAATTACAGACACTTTTCTTATTTAATTAAATAACTTCATTTAATTAATTAGGAATGGCTTCTCATTTAATTCAATAACTTTGTTTAATTAATTAGAAGTAAGTATTTCATTTAATTAAATAATTTCATTTAATTATTTCAAATTTTTTTTTGAAACTAGTCAACTCAAGTCAACTGCGGTTAAATCTGGTCAACTTTTGGTCAAACTTGATATTTGCATATGTCAATATAAGAAAATGTGAGTATGAATTCCATCAACAATTCGATGCAAATTCTCATTCAACCTTTCAAAATGAAGAGTTGAGGGTCTCTTAAATATACTTTCCTAAAATTCATAAAGGAAGTTCAGTCATAAAGGAAGATTTTCAAATTAAAAGGAGTTAACAGATTTAATTTGAGTAAAATAAAGAGTTAACTGATTCAATTTGAGTAGAAAAAGGAGTTAACTGATTTAACTTATTTTTTATCAATAGTGAACTGAAAATTTCTCTTTTTGAAATGAAGAGAGATTTTGTTGAGATATTTAATTTAATAAAATGAGATATGCTCTCATAATTACTTTTTCTATTTAATTAAATAATCTTTAATTAATTAGAGACACTTTTCTTATTAAATTAAATAACTTCACTTAATTAATTAGGAATGGCTTCTCATTTAAATAAATAACTTTGTTTAATTAATTAAAAGTAAGTACTCCAATTAATTAAATAATTTGGTTTAATTATTTCAAAAAAAATTTTGAAACTAGTCAACTCAAGTCAACCGTGGTTAAATCTTGTCAACTTTTGGTCAAACTTGATCTTTGCGTATGTGAATATGAGCAAATGTGAGTATGAATTTCAAAAACAATTCGATGCAAATTCTCATTCAACCTTTCAAAATGAAGAGATGAGGGTCTCTTAAATAGACTTTCTTTGAACTCATCAACGATTGAGATTGATTTCAATCAACGGTCAGGATTAAAGGTGAAGTTCAGTCATAAAGGGAGATTTTCAAATTAAAAGGTGTTCACAGATTTAATTTAAGTAAAATAAGGAGTTAACTAATTCAATTTGAGTATAAAAAGGAGTTAACTAATTTAACAAATTTTTTATCAATAATGAACTGAAAATTTTCTTTTTTGAACTGAAGAGAGATTTTGTTGAGATATTTAATTTAATAAAATGAGATATGCTTTCACAATTACATTTTCTATTTAATTAAATAATCTTTTATTAATTAGAGACACTTTTCTTATTTAATTAAATAACTTCATTTAATTAATTAGGAATGACTTCTCATTTAATTAAATAACTTTGTTTAAATAATTAGAAGTAAGTACTTCGTTTAATTAAATAATTTCATTTAATTATTTTAAAATTCTATTCAAAACTAGTCAAATCAAGTCAATTGTGATTAAATTTGGTCAACTTTTGGTCAAACTTAATCTTTGCGTATGTGAATATGAACAAATGTGATTATGAATTCCAGCAACAATTCGATGCAAATTCTCATTCAACCTTTCAAAATGAAGAGATGACGGTCTCTTCAATAGACTATCCTGAAATTCATCAATGGTTGAGATTGATTTCAATCAACAGTCAGGATTAAAGGTGAAGTTCAGTCATAAACGGAGATTTTCAAATTAAATGAAGTTAACAGATTTAATTTGAGTAAAATAAGGAGTTAACTGATTCAATTTGAGTAGAAAAAGGAGTTAACTGATTTAACTCATTTTTTATCAATAGTGAACTTAAAATTTCCCTTTTTGTATTGAAGAGAGATTTCGTTGAGATACTTAATTTAATAAAATAAGATATGCTCTCATAATTACTTTTTCTATTTAATTAAGTAATATTTAATTAATTAGAGACACTTTTCTTATTTAATTAAATATCTTCATTTAATTAATTAGGAATGGCTTCTCATTTAATTAAATAACTTTGTTTAATTAATTAGAAGTAAGTACTCCATTTAATTAAATAATTTCATTTAATTATTTCAAAATTTTTTTTGAAACTAGTTAACTCAAGTCAACCGTGGTTAAATCTAGTGAACTTTTGGTCAAACTTGATCTTTGCGTATGTGATTATGAGCAAATGTGAGTATGAATTCCAGCAAAAATTCGATACAAATTCTCATTCAACCTTTCAAAATGAAGAGGTGAGGGTCTCTTAAATAGACTTTCTTGAAATTCATCAACAGTTGAGATCGATTTCAATCAACGGTCAAGAGTAAAGGTGAAGTTCAATCATAAAGGGAGATTTCCAAATTAAAGGGAGTTAACAGATTTAATTTAAGTAAAATAAGAAGTTAACTAATTCAATTTGAGTAAAAAAAGGAGTTAATTGATTTAACTCATTTTTTATCAATAGTGAACTGAAAATTTTCCTTTTTAAACCGAAGAGAGATTTTGTTGAGATATTTAATTTAATAAAATGAGATATGCTCTCATAATTAAATTTTCTATTTAATTAAATAATCTTTTATTAATTAGAGACACTTTTCTTATTTAATTAAATAACTTCATTTAATTAATTAAAAATAGCTTCTCATTTAATTAAATAATTTTGTTTAATTAATTAGAAGTAAGTACTCCATTTAATTAAATAATTTCGTTTAATTATTTCAAAATTCTTTCTGAAGCTAGTCAACTCAAGTCAACCGTAGTTAAATCTGTTCAACTTTTGATCAAACTTGATCTTTGCGTATGTGAATATAAGCAAATGTGAGTATGAATTCCAACAACAATTCGATGCAATTCTCATTCAACCTTTTAAAATGAAGAGATGAGGGTGTCTTAAATAGACTTTTCTAGAATTCATCAATGGTTGAGATTGATTTCAATCAACGATCAGGATTAAAGGTGAAGTTCAATCATAAAGGTAGACTTCCAAATTAAAGGGAGTTAATAGATTTAATTTGAAGAAAATAAGGAGTTAACTGATTCAATTTGAGTAGAAAAATGAGTTAACTGATTTAACTCATTTTTGATCAATAGTGAACTAAAAATTTCCTTTTTTAAACTGAAGATAGATTTTGTTGAGATATTGAATTTAATAAAATGAGATATGCTCTCATAATTACTTTTTCTATTTAATTAAATAATCTTTAATTAATTAGAGACACTTTTCTTATTTAATCAAATAACTTCATTTAATTAATTAGGACTAGCTTCTCATTTAATTAAATAACTTTGTTTAATTAATTAGAAGTAAGTACTCCATTTAATTAAATAATTTCAAAAAAATTTTTGAAATTAGTCAACTCAAGTCAACCGTGGTTAAATCTAGTCAGGTTTTGGTCAAACTTGATTTTTGCGTATGTGAATATGAGCAAATGTGAGTATGAATTCTAGCAACAATTCGATGCAATTTTTCATTCAGCCTTTCAAAATAAAGAGATGAGGGTGTCTTAAATAGACTTTCCTAGAATTCATCAATGGCTGAGATCGATTTCAATCAACGGTCAGGATTAAAGGTGAAGTTTAGTCATAAAAGGAGATTTTCAAATTAAAGGGAGTTTACAGATTTAATTTAAGTAAAATAAGGAGTTAACTGATTCAATTTGAGTAGAAAAAAGAGTTAACTGATTTAACTCATTTTTGATCAATAGTGAACAGGAAATTTCTCTTTTTGAACTGAAGAGAGATTTTGTTGAGATATTTAATTTAATAAAATGAGATATGCTCTCATAATTACTTTTTCTATTTAATTAATTAACTTCATTGAATTAATTAGGAATGACTTCTTATTTAATTAGCTAACTTTGTTTAATTAATTAGAAGTAAGTACTTCATTTAATTAAATAATTTCGCTTAATTATTTCAAATAAAATTTCCAAACTAGTTAATTCAAGTCAACCGTAGTTAAATCTGGTCAACTTTTGGTCAAACTTGATCTTTGCATATGTGAATATGAGCAAATGTGAGTATGAATTCCAACAACAATTCGATGCAAATTCTCATTCAACCTTTCAAAATTAAAAGATGAGGGTCTCTTAAATAGACTTTTCTGAAATTCATCAACAGTTGAGATCGATTTCAATCAACGGTTAGGATTAAAGGTGAAGTTTAGTCATAAAGAGAAATTTCCAAATTAAAGTGAGTTAACAGATTTAATTTGAGTAAAATAAAGAGTTAACTGATTCAATTTGAGTAGAAAAAAGAGTTAACTAATTTAGCTCATTTTTTATCAATAGTGAATTGAAAATTTCTCTTTTTGAACTGAAGAGAGATATTGTTGAGATATTTAATTTAATAAAATGAGATGTGCTCTCATAATTACTTTTTCTATTTAATTAAATAACTTTATTTAATTAAATAACTTTTTTTAATTAATTAGAAGTAAGTATTATATTTAATTAAATAATTTCATTTAATTATTTCAATTGAAGTGCCTACCTCTAATTCGCATTTTGTATTCATTGCTAAACTCTTTTAGAGCCAGTTTTATGTTGTTGATTAGTAGCATTGTTTTGAGACTATCAGATATTATGCTATGGATTCAGTTGATATGTGATGAGATTACTTAGATTTTGCATTTCATGTATACATGATGATTATTTTCAGTATTTGCAGTTATTAATGATGATTAGTAAGATGATTTATTATCATATAATTTTTCTTATGGATACTTACCCCATACTTGCATGTGTATGGTGTGTGTGTTTTCTTTGCGTGTTTGCTTTTGTATGGCATGTCTGATGTGGTTAAGGAAGGGAGTCGTAGTCTCCTGCTAGTCAGGATCTACACGATACACCACTTTCTGCCATTGCCTGTTTAGTTTAGTATATTATATTTGTATATGCATGATTTTTATGCAGATTGCAAGTACTAGGTATCGACTTCCCTGAATTGCCAAGATGAGCGTACCCTATCACACTATCTCAATGATAAGAGAGGGGAGATAAATTCTCAAGTCCAAATCTCAACCCTTTAAGCCATTTGTTCTAATTAAAAAATTAAGACAAGTATTTGAGTTGAGTACCCTCTGAATACGTTAGATGACATAATTCATGATTTAAACCCTTGATTTGATTTTGTATGTATTTTGGCTATGAAGAGTTTTCATATTTTTACGTTGTGAGTTTTTGACATATTTTCTATTAATTAAGCCTAATTAAAAAGATTTAACTAATGATTTAATTAAATAAAAAATTAATATGATATTTTAATATTTATTTAATTTAATTAATTGAAAAATTAATTAAATAAAATAATTAAATTTGAAAATAAAAAGTTAAAAGTTTAAATTTGGAATGTGACAATATTTATTTTAATAATAATATATTTGGAGTTCATTTTTAAATAAATAACTAAATAATATTATTATTAAAGCTAACAAATATTTTAGCAATTAAGTTTTGAAAATAAAATTTAAAAGTGAAAAATATAATTAAAATTATTAAAAGATTCTAGATTTCATGTGATTAAAATATAAATATATTAAGATTGAGAAGTGAAATTATTAAAGTAAGTGCATGAGATTTAATATATAAATAAATTAAATTGAAAAGAGTAAAAGTAAATATTAAATTAATTAATGTGCATTATATTAATATTTGCTCACATAGGAGTTGGAAAATTTTCGAAAGATGTCATATAGATAACATAAGAGTTTGCAATCTAAGAATGCATAACTTGTCTACACTTAGGAGTTAGCATTTTATTTGAGCACATGGTGTCTACAACCTTATGACTCATTTAGAAGGTTGGAGAAGACTCATGCTTAGTTGTCATGCTTATCTTCTAATTGTTTCTAGAGACACTCTAGATGCATCTTAGAGGCCTTTAAATAGAGGCTCTCCTAGTGTGTTTGGACAAACTGAATGGAAGCTACAAACTACAAGCTTCAATTTAAAATGAAAGCTTCAAAGCTTACATTCATTGAGAAGATCATATGCTTCTACATGCTCATATATTTTTTATATGCTTCTATGCTTCTTCTAGCACTTCTAGTCACTTGGAGGATTCGGTTGGCTTAGATCTTGGAGGAATTGCGAATGATGGAAAAGGAATGGATTTTCTATGGACTTCTGAGACATGGTGGATTAGCATTAGTGTCTAGGTGCACTCGTGATATTCACATATTCTCTTTGCACTATTTCTCTTCCTGTCTTCATCATGTCTGTTATATGTATCTGTATACTCTTGTGAATGAATCTACAATTAAATTAGAATCTAGATATGTAGAGTTGCAAAAAAAATATTAGAAAACCCTAAATCCAATGAAGGAAGAAATTAGATCTAAACGAGTTTGGGTTTGAATTAGAATTAAATTGATAAATAGATTTGAAAAAAAGATTTCTTAATCTATATTCAAACCTATTTAGAAATTACTGAACAATTATTTTAAGAAGAAATTCTTAATTCATCACAAATTGTCTTGTCACTACCCTTTGAATAGACCCGAACTCAGTCATTCATAATTTTTTATCGTGATCAAATTTATTCGATCGCTTCGGTCAGAAGTGGTGCAACTTGACCCTCTCCAACATATTTCAATTTCAGCCCGATCCAACGGTTCATTAGAGAGATATGACCGTCATACTAAGACTATTTTATTCAAGGACATATATTTTTCTATTTCTCATAACCAAGAGTTCTTTATACTTAAACTTCACAAAAATAATATATCAAAGCATAGAATAAATTAAGATATTATTGCAATCTTCCCTTATTAGAATCTTATTAATATGCATTACTTTTATATGGTTTATTATATAATCTAATTAAATCAAATTTAATTAAGATTAGTTAATAGTAGAAGAAGTGTAATTAATTATTAGTCAATCTAAGTAAATGGATTTTTAAATGAGAGGAAATTAAAAGAAAAGATATTTTAATATAGTTTATATAGTGAACTTTTTATAATGTATATTGAATACTATTTAATATATATTAAACAATTTTAGAGTTGTTTAATGAAGATGATAATGTTAAGAATTTGAAAATTATTCATGTTAAAATTTACAATGAGTTTTATTGGTTTGTGATAGAGATCTTTTCCAAACAACGTTTATATAGACAAAATATTATTAAAACAATTAGAAAATGGAGTCTAATGGTTGATTTTAATATTGATTAAATAATTGTAAGATGATAATTTATATTATGTTGATTTAAATTTAGAAACTCTAAATGATATTGGATTAAGACTAAATTATTATGTTATTGGTTAATACATTTGAATACCTTAATGAAGTTAACAGTTAGCCAAATATTAACTAATGATTTTATGGAAAGATTTTATAAATCGAGTATTTATAGTTTGAGGAGTTTATTATTTATTAATGTTTGTAAGGACTAGCAAACTATTAATAAATAATGGTTTAAATAGATATCAACAAATTTGATTAGAATTAATCTAATAGAGATTATTTATTGATTGAAGTTTTGTAAAAGATAATAATTTTTGGAGATAGATTATAATTGATTTTAATCAATTGATATTCATTGAGTTGTCAATATAATTATATTATGTGATAGAGTTTTAACTTGAAATGATTATCATTAATATGAAATCGTTAAGAAAGATGAATGTAGTCATTATGGATAAGATTTCCAAAATAACTTATTAATATTATTATTATTAAAATATTAATATTTGTGTATTGGATTGAAGTTGACTTTGACATACAAACTATTGTTAGTCAACTAATACTCATTAGGTTGATGGTTTGTTGTGAAATTATTAATTTAACTAGAGCTAATTGGATTTTAATTAATAATTAAGTTATGTAATAGAGATTTAATTGATATAATTCTTTTAATAAGATTGTAGAAATACTGATATCAAAGTTGATAGGTCTTATTTCGATAACTTGAATAATGACTTCAGATATTTTAATGGTGTAGACTTAGTAATATATAATTGAGAATTATTAGGATGATAAAAAGTCAAGGATTGTGAAAAGATATTAATTGATCGTTCTAATAAAGTTATAATCTCTTATTCGAAGAATGATAATTGGTCCTCTTATAATATAACGAATAATGATCTTTGATTATGTTGAAAAGTTGAAATAACATTAAAGAAGAGTTAATCAATTAGAATATGGATCATAGTTAAATATAGAGGGCAATTTAATTAAAAGTCAATGATGATCAGTTTAGTGAATATTTATCCTTAAGTTATTCTTAGAATGTAATTCTTAATAATGAAAGGATAATGCTATCAGGGAACAATTGGGTTGACTTGTAGGTTAAATGATGAAACTTAGGACACTAGAAAGTATACTTGTAAACAGAAAATTGAAAACCCCTACACATAATTCAACTATGTGAATTCAGTAAACCAAAACATGTGTTTGCATCGTGTATTCTATATGCTTCTTGTTTTGAGTTTTGGGTTGACTAGTGTTGACCAGTCCTAGGTTGTGACCAGAGGCTCGGGGGTTATGAGATGTGTTGGCATGTTGATCTTAATTGATCTCGATCTTTATAAGCCCAACTATGGTAATGTGATCATATGCTCTATGAAATGTTTGTATTTACTGATTGTTATTGTTCATCAGTTTTCATGTGTGAAGCTGAGATGTATGTGTATGAGACACCTGAGCTAATTATTTTTGAGTCATCAATTAGCTATCCTTGGATTACTTTCTAGTCACCATGATGGGATTGAAATGTGAATTTATTTCTTGATGATGTCATGTTGTGAATGTTTTGACTCAACCATTTTGGAGTCTTCGATCAATATGATTTTGAGATATTCTTGGTTGCTGGTTGAGAACCAATGGATATTGTGATTTATCTTGAGATATATTTTAGTTATTGAGAACCAATGATTATTATGATTATCAGTAATGCCTTCAGTTTCTAATAGAAAACTGTTGTGGTCATGATTTTCTATGGATGCTTTTCAGATGCTCATGGAGATTTGATGATTCTTATTATGGATATTTGATGTTTATATTGTGGATATTTGATGATTCTTCTTATATCATATTTTGGATTTTTTTACAGTTGCTTGTACAAGACTGTGGTGATTTTATGATTCCATGAGCTTAGGGTAGGTAATCTACTTGTAGTGTTGGAAAGTGGCTTGCAATGGGGGTCGGAGCCCTAAGTGGCTGCCAAGATAACTCATTGTAAGTTTGGTTAATAAGTAATAACATTTACACACTAAATGGGGATTAAATGAACCTAAAAAGATAATTGTTTTGATGTTCTCGCCCATGCCTTGAGTGCTTGTATAGGCTAGGATGGGAGTAGTGAGAACGCATGGTTGCAACCTTGCATTCCGTAGTATGTCTCGTCAGTATGAGAGGATACTAGTGGCCGCATGAGATCAGTATGGACTCGTGGAGTTTAGCTTATTTCTAGGGTAACTTGTACATGATAATTGCGATGACACTTTCCCACTTGCATAGTAGGTTTCCTACATGTCTTTGTGTGCCTCTGGAATTAAATGTCGATTTTGTGCTTGGAACTTTTGAGTTAGTATACTTTTAAGATTCCTAGACTTATAGAGATTTATACTTTATGATTTTGATAGCATGTTTGGGACTGGAGATTGTCTCCTCAGCATGGTGGGAGTGGACCACTTAGGTTTCACACGGTCGGGTGGTAGTGTTTTATCACTCTTATCATTTGAGATCTGTCAGAGACACCGTGGCTAATACTTTTTTGGTTGGTATTTATCTTCATTATGTTCTTGGATCATTATGATAGATGATATACCTTATGATGGATGTATTTATTGGTATGTTTCTTATATTGATGATTTGCATATGTTAGATGATGTTATCTTATGCTTTACTTTGCATGTTAGTAGGATGTTTTTAGGAGTGACATTCCTACTATGTTAATATCGATGATCTCTTCGGTACTTTGGAATGTTACACATAGAGGGATGGCTAGGATCCACAATAGTCTAATGATGCTATTAACGGTTGGGAGGAACCGTGCACTTAGTTATTATGTTTGTGATATATGGTTATCTTTTATGATGGATGTTTACATCTTTTGTGATGATGTAACATGTATGATATGTGGTTTCATTCACTTTAATTGCATCATGGATTAATATTGAATGATGATGTACTTTACTTACACGAATGTTTATTCTTTTAAGCTTTTCATACCTTGTAACATGTACAGTGGATGATTGAGCAATCTAAAATGGGATTACTAAAAAGGACACTTGTAATATTGTTTAAGAACATTGGATGTATCATTGTTATTTCATAAGGATGTGATGTTAGATGAATAGTTAATTTAGATGTGATTCAACGTTAAGAGATTTTTAAAAAATGTAATCTATTATGTTATTTTCAGTTGAATGTTACTATTGCTTCCGCAAATGTTATCAATGGTTTTGCTTTTATGTTTACAAAAAAAAAAATTGTTTAGCAAACTGAGAGATATTTTTTGGATCCCTTGGTGGGGCATTACATCAAAATTATTTTTGAAACTAATTAACTCAAGTCAACCGTGGTTAAATCTGGTCAACTTTTGGTCAAACTTGATCTTTGCGTATGTGAATATGAGCAAATGTGAGTGTGAATTCCAACAACAATTCGATGCAAATTCTCATTCAACTTTTCAAAATGAAGAGATGACGGTCTCTTAAATAGACTTTCCTAAAATTCACAATGGTTGAGATCGATTTCAATCATAAAAGGAGATTTCCAAATTAAAGGGAGTTAACAGATTTAATTTGAGTAAAATAAGGAGTTAACTGATTCAATTTGAGTAGAAAAAGGAGTTAACTCATTTAACTCATTTTTCATCAATAGTGAACTGAAAGTTTCTCTTTTTGAACTGAAGAGAGATTTTGCTGAGATATTTAATTTAATAAAATGAGATATGCTCTCATAATTACTTTTTCTATTTAATTATAATCTTTAATTAACTTCAGATACTTTTCTTATTTAATTAAATAACTTCATTTAATTAATTAGGAATGGCTTCTCATTTAATTAAATAAATTTGTTTAATTAATTAGAAGCAAGTACTTTATTTAATTAAATAATTTCGTTTAATTATTTTAAAATTCTTTTCAAAACTAGTCAACTCAAGTCAACCGTAGTTAAATCTAGTCAACTTTTGTTCAAACTTTATTTTTCCATATGTGAATACGAGCAAATGTGAGTATGAATTCCAGCAACAATTCGATGCAAATTTTCATTCAACCTTTCAAAATGAAGAGATGAGGGTCTCTTAAATAGACTTTCTTGGAATTCATCAACGGTTGAGATCGATTTCAATCAACGGTCAGGATTAAAGCTGAAGTTCAGTCATAAAAGGAGATTTCCAAATTAAAAGGAGTTAACAGATTTAATTTGAGTAAAATAAGGAGTTAACTGATTCAATTTGAGTAGAAAAATGAGTTAACTGATTTAACTCATTTTTAATCAATAGTGAACTGCAAATTTCCCTTTTTGATCTGAAGAGAGATTTTGTTGAGATATTTAATTTAATAAAATGAGATATGCTCTCATAATTACATTTTCTATTTAATTAAATAATCTTTAATTAATTAGAGACACTTTTTTTATTTAATTAAATAACTTCATTTAATTAATTAGGAATGGCTTCTTATTTAATTAAATAACTTTGTTTAATTAATTAGAAGTAAGTACTATATTTAATTAAATAATTTCGTTTAATTATTTCAAAATTCTTTTTGAAACTAGTCAACTCAAGTCAACCGTGGTTAAATCTGGTCAACTTTTTGTCAAACTTAATCTTTGCATATGTGAATATGAGCAAATGTGAGTATGAATTCCAACAACAATTTGATGCAAATTCTCATTCCACCTTTTAAAATGAAGAGATGAGGGTCTCTTAAATAGACTTTCCTAGAATTCATCAATGGTTGAGATCGATTTCAATCAATGGTCAAGATTAAAAGTGAAGTTCAGTCATAAATGGAGATTTCCAAATTAAAGCGAGTAAACAGATTTAATTTGAGTAAAATAAGGAGTTAATTGATTCAATTTGAGTAGAAAAAGGAGTTAACTCATTTAACTCATTTTTTATCAATAGTGAACTGGAAATTTTCCTTTTTGAATTGAAGAGAGATTTTGTTGAGATATTTCATTTAATAAAATGAGATATGCTCTCATTATTACTTTTTCTATTTAATTAAATAATCTTTAATTAATTAGAGACGCTTTTCTTATTTAATTAAATAACTTCATTTAATTAATTAGGAATGGCTTCTCATTTAATTAAATAACTTTGTTTAATTAATTAGAAGTAAGTACTCCATTTAATTAAATAATTTCATTTAATTATTTCAAAATTCTTTTTGAAACTAGTCAACTCAAGTCAACCTTGGTTAAATTTGGTCAAATTTTTGTCAAACTTGACCTTTGCGTATGTGAATATGAGAAAATGTGAGTATGAATTCTAGCAACAATTCGATGAAAATTTTAATTCAACCTTTCAAAATGAAGAGATGAGGGTCTCTTAAATAGACTTTCCTGAAACTCATCAATGGTTGAGATCGATTTCAATCAACAGTCTGGAATAAAGCTGAAGTTCAGTCATAACAGGAGATTTTCAAATTAAAGGGAGTTAATATATTTAATTTGATTAAAATAAGGAGTTAACTGATTCAATTTGAGTAGAAAAAGGAGTTAACTCATTTAACTCATTTTTTATCAATACTGAACTGTAAATTTTCCTTTTTGAACTGAAGAGAGATTTTGTTGAGATATTTGATTTAATAAAATGTGATATCCTCTCATAATTACTTTTTCTATTTAATTAAATAATCTTTAATTAATTAGAGTCACTTTTCTTATTTAATTAAATAACTTCATTTAATTAATTAGGAATGGCTTCTCATTTAATTAAATAACTTTATTTAATTAATTAGAAGTAAGTACTCCATTTAATTAAATAATTTCATTTAATTATTTCAAAATTCTTTTCAAAACTAGTCAACTCAACTCAACCGTGGTTAAATGTAGTAAAGTTTTTGTCAAACTTGATCTTTGCATATGTGAATATGAGCAAATGTGAGTATGAATTCTAACAACAATTCGATGCAAATTCTCATTAACCCTTTCAAAATGAAGAGATGAGGGTCTCTTAAATAGACTTTCCTAGAACTCATCAACGGTTGAGATCGATTTCAATCAACAGTCAGGATTAAAGGTGAAGTTCAGTCATAAAAGGAGATTTTCAAATTAAAAAGAGTTAACATATTTAATTTGAGTAAAATATGGAGTTAATTGATTCAATTTGAGTAGAAAAAGGAATTAACTCATTTAATTTATTTTTGATCAATAGTGAACTGAAAATTTCCATTTTTTAACTGAAGAGAGATTTTGTTGAGATATTTAATTTAATAAAATGAGATATGCTCTCATAATTACTTTTTCTATTTAATTAAATAATCTTTAATTAATTAGAGACACTTTTCTTATTTAATTAAATAACTTCATTTAATTAATTAGGAATGGCTTTTAATTTAATTAAATAACTTTGTTTAATTAATTAGAAATAAGTACTCCATTTAATTAAATAATTTCATTTAATTATTTCAAATTTCTTTTCGAAACTAGTCAACTCAAGTCAACTGTGGTTAAATCTGATCAACTTTTTGTCAAACTTGATCTTTGCGTATGTAAATATAAGCAAATGTGAGTATGAATTCCAGCAACAGTTCGATGCAAATTCTCATTCATCCTTTCAAAATGAAGAGATGAGGGTCTCTTAAATAGACTTTCCTGGAATTCATCAACGGTTGAGATCGATTTCAATCAACGGTCAGGATTAAAGGTGAAGTTCAGTCATAAAGGAAGATTTCAAAATTAAAGGGAGTTAACAAATTTAATTTGAGTAAAATAAGGAGTTAACTGATTCAATTTTAGTAGAAAAAGGAGTTAACTAATTTAACTCATTTTTTATCAATAGTGAACTGGAAATTTCCCTTTTTGAACTGAAGTGAGATTTTGTCGAGATATTTAACTTAATAAAATGAGATATGCTCTCATAATTACTTTTTCTATTTATTTTAATAATCTTTAATTAATTAGAGACACTTTTCTTATTTAATTAAATAACTTCATTTAATTAATTAGGATTAGCTTCTCATTTAATTAAATAACTTTGTTTAATTAATTAGAAGTAAGTACTCCGTTTAATTAAATAATTTCGTTTAATTATTTTAAAATTATTTTTGAAACTAGTCAACTCAAGTCAACCTTGGTTAAATCTAGTCAACTTTTGGTCAAACTTGATCTTTGCATATATGAATATGAGCAAATGTGAGTATGAATTTCAGCAACAATTCGATGCAAATTCTCATTCAACCTTTCAAAATGAAGAGATGAGGATCTCTTAAATAGAGTTTCCTGAAACTCATCAACGATTGAGATCGATTTCAATCAACGGTCAGGATTAAAGGTGAAATTCAGTCATAAAGGGAGATTTTCAAATTAAAAGGAGTTAACAGATTTAATTTGAATAAAATAAGGAGTTAACTGATTCAATTTGAATAGAAAAAGGAATTAACTCATTTAACTCATTTTTGATCAATTGTAGTGCCTACCCTCGTTCACATCTTTTCTGGACATTGTTATTATTATCAGACTATGATAGACTAGTCTTATGTTGATGGATTAGTGGTTATTGTTTAGACACTATCAGACATTATGTTATGGATTCAGTGGTTATATAATGAGATCATTTAGATTTTAGACTTCATGCATATATGATGATCATTATATTGTTTTCAGTTATTATTGATGATTAGATGGATGGTTTATTATCTTATGTGTTTTATTATGGATACTTACCCCATACTTGCATGTGTATGGTGTGGGTGTTTTTTTATTGTATTGCATTTTTGATATGGTTAAGGAAGGGAGTCATAGTCACCTGCTTAGTCAGGATCTACACGATGCACCACTTCCTGCCATTGTCTGTTTAGCTTATCATTATATATATTGTATGTACATGCATGATTTTTTTGTAGGTTGCAGGTACCGGGTATCGACTTCCCTGAATTGCCAGGATGAGTGTACCCTATTATACTATCTCAATGATAAGAGAAGGGAGATAAATTCTCAAGTCCAAAACCCAAACCTTTAATTCAATTGTCCTAGTGAGGTAGGACAAGTATCTAGATATTTTACTCGTCGAATGTGTCGGATGACATAATTCGTGATTTTTAACCCTTTAGACTAATTTTGAGTGATTTTCTCTATGATGGGTGTTCATATTTTATCTTGGAAGTCTATGGTAAATTTTCTATTAATTAAGTCTTAATAAATGGATTTAATTAATAAATTAATTATTTGAAAAGATTAATATAAAATATCATGTTATTTGATATTTTTATTATAATTAATTAAATGTGAATTATTGAAGAAAAATGAATTAAATAAAAGAAAATTAGAAATTAAAATTAATAATAATAATAAAATAATAATAAAGTAATAAATAAATAATAATAATAAAAGTTATAAAAGTTAAAATGAAAGTTATAAATATTTAAATAGAAATTATATAAAAAAGTGAATTGGAGTTATAAGCTTGAATGGGCGTTAGCACACTTCTCTATTTCTCAAGTGTCAACAACACGGGGGTTAGTGCATCAATTAAGCACATGGTGTCTACAACCCTAAGGCTCATCTGAAAGGTTGGAAAAGACCCATGCTTAGTTGGTGACACCTTCCAGCTATTTCTAGAAGCATTCTAGATGTTTCCTGAAAGCTCTTTATATTCAAGCATTCATAGAAGCTTAGAGATAGCATTTGGAGTGCAATTGGAGCATTGGAGGACTCGAGAATTCTGAAGGAGGGAGAAGCTTGCTCTGCATATTTTTTGAGGAAGAACGATTTAGCATTAGAATCCGAGTAGATTCTTGTGATTTTACTTATGCTATTTTCGCATCATGCATTCCCTGTCTTCTTCATGTCTTCCATATGTCTTCTGAAAAGTTTCATATTTATATTTATTCTCAATGTGGGTAGATTAGTTTAATTGGAGAACTTTATATGCATTCTGTATTGCAAATATCTTATTCTTAATTGTAGATATAATCTTTGTGAAAAATAGACATGGTTATATATTTAGATCTGCATACATATACATATATATAAATATATATTTATATATATGCATATGTATACATTTATTATGAATCTATTATAAAATTTGAATTTATATATATATATATATATATATATATATATATATATATATTGATATATATATATATATATACATATATACCTATGTATATTTATATATAATGCACCGAAAATTTATCAATTCACATCACGATTTATATCGCATGGAACAAAGTTTATATATATTATATGTCGTGGGCACATTTCGTACCCCGCACCAGTGGAAGGTAGAGGCCTGCCATCGCAGATCTGCGGTGACAGGGGTACCACGTACCCACTGTCGGCACAATGCTTGCGACCACAGGTACTGCATACCGCAGCATGAGTTGGGGGGGGGGGGGAGGGGGGGGGTTTAATTGATGTTAATGATATGCAAAAAAAAAATAACAATAACATTTATGTTAAAACATTTACATACAATTCGATTCTAATATGGTGTAAATCAAAATTGTTAATTCGATTTAATAAAAATGTAATATATATATATATATATATAATTTAAATATGTTATTTATAAATTTAAGTTATTATTTGATCAATGGCTTATATTGAAGATTTATTTTCATAAGGTGACTCTTTAATAATTTTCAACTATTTAATAATTTAAATGTTTTAAATTATTAAATAAGGAATTGATAGTTGGGTGGGGGTTGTATCAAACAAATGTTATTAATTGGAAAATGGATTTTTTAGTTCTAATAAGGAAAACTTTTATTCAAAAGAATATATGTGTTCCTCCATTCATTCTTCAGATTTGGAAACATAAACTGAGATCTCTACATTTAAACTCAAGTTGTAAAACCAAAACATATATTTGCATTGTGTATTCTTTATGCTATTGTTTTGGATTTTGGGTTGACTAGTGTTGACTAGTATAGGACGTCTACCAAAGGCTTGGGGGTTATGTGATTGTGGTGACATGATGATGTTTTAATCTTGATCTTTATAAACTCAACCATGGTTATGTGATGGAATGCTCTATGTATTGGTTGTGATTACTGATTGTTATAGTTGAGATTCTTATGTATGAGACACTTGACTTAACCATTATTTTTAGTCATCGATCAGTTATCCTTGGTTATTTTTTTAGTCGCTATGATGGGACTGTTATGTGGATTTATTTTTATGATGTCATAATGTGACAGGTTTGACTCAACCATTTTTGGAGTCTTCGATCAATTTGATATATATATATATATATATATATATATATATATATATATATATATATATATATATATATATATATATATATATATTGGTTATTGAGAACCATTAGATATTTGATTATCAGTGATACTTCAGTTGCCAATAGAGAGCTGTTGTGTTCATGATTTTCTATGGATGTTGCTCATGGAGATTTAATGCTTTTATGCATATTTGATGATTTTGTTATGAATTATCTTTTTATGATTTTGAGATTTATGAGCCCATGAGCATTAGGGTAGGATATCTGCATGTAGTGACGAGAAGTGGCTTGCAATGGGGGCCGAGGCCCTAAGAGGCTGCCAGGGTAACTCATTGTAAGTTGGATTAATAAGTGACAACATTCACACCTAATACTAACAGAATGAACCTAAAAAGGTAAGTGTTTTGTTCTTGCTCATGCCTTGAGCGCTTGTACAGGCTAGGATGGGAGTAGTGAGATGCATGGTTCTGACCTTGCATTCCATAGTATGCCTCGTCAGTATGAGAGGATACTAGTGGCCGTATGAAATCAGTATGGACTCATGGAGTTTAGCTAACTGCTAGGGTAACTTGTACATGATAATTGCGATAACACTTTCCCGCTTGCATAGTAGGTTCCTACATGTCATTGTGTGCCTCTAGAGATTAGATGTCAGATTTTGTGTTTGAAACCTTTGAGTTAGTATACTTTTAGGGATTCTTAAACTTATAGAGATATGTGTTATGTGATTTTGATAGCCTGTTTGGGACTTGAGATTATCTCCTTATCATGGTGGGAGTGGACCACTTAGATACCACGCGATTGGGTGGTAGTGTATTTTCCACTCTTATCATTTTGAGATTCATTGAGACATCGTGACTGATGCATCCTTCATGATGGTGGATATGTATCCTTTTTCATTGATGATTAGCATATGTTAGATGATGTTATCTTATGCTTTTATTAACATGTTGGATTACTTTCTACATATGATGTTGTATTTATTAGGAGTGACATTCCTACTATGTAATACCAATGATCTCTTCGGTGATTTGGAATGTTACGCACGGAGGGATGGCTAGGATCCACGATGGTCTAATGATGCTATTGACAGTTGGGAGGAACCGTGCACTTAGTTTATTATGTTTGATCTTTATGATGGATGTATATGTTCTCTATGATGTTGTATCATGTGATTATCTTTAATTTGATTAGAATAGGATGATGTACCTTATTCTATGTATGTATATTCTTTTGAGCTTTTTATACCCTGTGACATGTACAGTGGATGATTGAGTATTTGAAATGTAATGTATATACATTGGACTTAACATTATTATTTAATGTGGATGTTGTACTAGATGAATTCAGGTATGTAATTCAACGTTAAGGGATCTTAAAGAATGTAATCTGTTATTTATGTTATGTTTACTTTCAAATGGACATTGCTATTACTTCCATTTTTGTGCATAAGTTATAAGTGATGTTTACTTCTATGAAAAAAAAAATGCTATTAAACTTAGTGAAATTCTAGGTTAAATTCTTTGGATCCCTTGGCGGGGCATTACATTTGGTATCAGAGCCTGAGTTTCAACATTGGGAGCTCTGGGTATTTTGGAACAACTAGGACTATGAACTATTAAGTGTAACTTTCCAACTTGATCTAGGTGAATTGAAACAGGACTCAAACTGTTACTTGGATATTTTTCATACTTCAACACTTAGTTTCAAAACTGGGAATTTTTACTTAAACTTAAACATAGAACTAAACTTAGTATCTTTTACTATTGTAGGATGGTATCTGGGACTAGGTCTTCTGTTAGAGGTCATGGTAGAGGCTGTGGTAGAGGCCGTGGATGTGGTAGAACTATCAGTGTCCATGGGTCTTCCCATGAGGGATCGGCTCATGTAGAGAGCAGGGAAGAGCACTTTAGTAGGCAGCAGGAAGAGAGCCAAAGAGAGGACCAAGCTGAGTCTGAAGAGGTCAGTTTGAGGCAAATGATGAAGACTATTCTAGAATGTCTACCTCCTATTCAAGAATAGCCTAAAGTGCATCAGACAGAACAAGAGCATAGACCCAAATCTAGAAGTCCTCGAAAGGATCATCAGAGGTCCATTGTGTCCACTCAGATGAAGGATCTTTCAAGATCCAAGATCAAGGCTTTCAATGGGCAAGGTTCTAGTTATGTGGCCGAACAGTGGCTTATCTCTCTCAACAGGATTTTTTCCATGCAAGAGTTCGACAACAATGTTAAGGCAAGGTTTGCAATCACTAATCTAGAGAATTTTGGGGCCACTTGGTGGACGATAGAGGAGAAGAAGTTGGGAATCGATATGAGCAGTGTTACATGGAAGTTATTCCTAGAGAATTTCCATGAACAATTCCTACCAGACGAATGGAAAAAGCAAAGGGCTGATGAATTTCATAATCTCAAACAGTACACTTTGTCAGTGACCGAGTATGAAAGTAAGTTTTATGAGCTTATGCCTTTTTCAGGGTTCAGTGAAAATTCAGCTCAGTTGACACAACATTTTATTAGGGGTTTGAATAATCGTATTATTGGGGGAGTTAATGTATTTGAGCCAAAAACCCTCAAGGATGCGGTGCATAGAGCTATCCTTGTTGAGCAAAGTGTTAACCTTGGTCAAGGTGGTTTTGTAGGAGCGTCAGCAGCATCAGGATCTAAAAGCAACTACAATTCAGGTGGTAACAAGAAGTTTTCTTTTTCTAAGGGGAAACAATATCAGCAGTATTCTTAGAAGACACAGCAATAGAAGGGCTCAAATTCTCAAGCTCAAGGCGGTGGCAAAGGTTCTAACACCAAGAAAAAATGTAATGCTCAACACAATAAATAGAATCAAACCAATCATCCAACTCAGAGTAGCCAGTCTTTTGTGAGCAGGAACAGTTGCTTGTGACCTAGACCTACAGCTTTAGAGCCTACAGTTGGTGATGCAGGTAGAGCTCATAGAGTTTTTGCAGTAGTTGATTAGTGTCAGGCAGATCATCAAGGAATAGTGGTTGAGACCATAGATTCTATTAGAGGTATATCTCTTTCAGTATTGTTTGATTCAGGAGCTATAGATTCATTTATTTCACCATCTATAGTATCTAAGTGTAAGCTGGATGCGGTGAAGCAAGATCGTGGTTGGCAAGTGGAACTAGCCTCAGGCATTAAGGTCTCCACAGATTTTGTAGTTCATAAGTGTGGGCTTAGCTTAGGAAGCTTTGTTACGGCAGTGGATCTTCGAGTCATACCCCTTGGTTCCTATGATGTGGTTCTAGGAATGGACTGGCTTAGATCTCATAGAGCCAGTATAGATTGTAGGAAGAAGATTATTTTGTGCCAGGATGACCAAGGAATGATGTGCAAATAATTGGGATACCGAGGCCTATATCTCTGTGGATGATTTCTACTATGCAATTGAAGCGAAGTTTTTGTAAGGGATTTCAGATATTTGCTATTATGGTAAATGATCTTGACGAGGAAGATTCCATGAGGAAGACTTTGGATCACCCAATTTTGCAAGAGTATGTAGATGTTTTTCCAAGTGAGATTCCAAGCATGCCTCCGAAGAGGGACATTGATTTTGGTATTGATCTAATTCCTGGAGCGGAGCCTATTTCTAAAGCTCCTTATCGCATGACTACTCAGGAACTGGGTGAGCTACATCTTTAGCTACAGGAACTTCTGGCCAAAGGGAGCATTCGACCTAGTGTATCACCATGGGGAGCTCTAGTGCTCTTTGTGAAGAAGAAAGATGGTTCTTTGTGCCTTTGTATTGACTATAAACAGTTGAATAAGGTGACTATTAAGAATAGGTATCCTTTGCCTAGGATTGATGACTTATTCGATCAGATCAAGGGAGCTATAGTATTCTCCAAGATTGATCTTAAGTCAAGATACCACCAGCTTCGCATTAAGGAAGCAAATATTCACAAGACTGCTTTTCAAACTTGTTATGGGCATTATGAGTTCACAATGGTACCTTTTGGATTGACTAATGCTCCATCGATTTTCATGAGTTTGATGAATGGTGTGTTTCGATCTTATCTAGACAGGTTTGTACTCTTGTTTCTTGATGACATATTGATATATTCTAAGGCTCAGAAGGAGCATGAGGAACAACTGCAATTGGTATTACAGTGTTTAAGGGACAATTAGCTTTATGCTAATGCAGCTAAGTGCAAATTCTTCAAATCGAAGATTTAGTATTTAGGGCATGTTATTTTAGGTGATGGTATTTTAGTGGATCCTACAAAGATTCAGGTGATAATAGATTGGCCGACATCGAATAATGTGTCAGAGATTCGTAGTTTCATGAGTTTAGCTGATTATTATTGTAGATTTGTCCAAAATTTCTCTAGGATAGCACATCCTATCACTTCTCTTCAAAGGAAAGGAAAGAAGTTAGTATGGACAGAGAAATGTGAGGAAGCTTTCCAGAAGCTCAAGGAGCTTTTGACCAGTGCACCAATACTAGCTATACCAAATCTAGAAGGTGATTTCATGGTATGTACAGATGCTTCTCTTAAAGGGATTGGGGCAGTGTTGATGCAGAATGGACGGGTGATTGCATATGAGTCACGCAAGCTCAAAGATCATGAGTTAAATTATCCTACACATGATCTTGTGTTAGTAGCAGTAGTTCATGCTTAGACATTTCTTGTTGGGGCACAGGTTTGAGCTACATAGCAATCATCGTAGTCTTCAATACATTTTTACTCAGCCTAATTTGAATGCTCACCAGAGGCGATGGATGGAGTTTCTATGCGAGTATGATTTTGAGGTTAAATACATTCAGAGTAAGGAGAATGTGGTGGCAGATGCTTTGAGTCGCAGGAGACATGTGGTATCATCGATGACTCTTAGTGTGGATTTGAGTAGCCGAATTCTTCGAGCACTTCCTACAGATTCCTGGTATTAGGAAGTGTGTAGAGAGATTGATTCAAGAAGATCTTTGGAAGGTAAGTTTGTAGGTTATGTTGGAGATTCATATAATCTTTTGAGACATTTGGGGAGGATTTATGTGCCATTTTTGGATGAGCTTCGCACTTTGATACTGGCAGAAGCCCATCGTACACCTTACTCAGCACATCCAAGTGTCAAAAAGATGCATGCTGATTTGAGATATTTGTTCTTTTGGTCTGGGATGAAGCAAGATATTGCTGATTTTGTGGCTAGGTGCCTTGAGTGTCAGAGAGTTAAGGTAGAACATCAACACCCGACTGGACTTTTACAGCCTAATCTCATTCCTTCTTGGAAGTGGGATATCATCTCCATGGATTTTATTGTAGGATTACCTATGACAGTGTGACATCATGATGCTATCATGGTCACCGTTGATCGGTTGACTAAGGTGATGCATTTTTCATCGATTAGGTCTTCCTACACAATAGCTTCTATAGCTAATGTCTTTATGCATGATATTGTGAGATTACATGGTATTCCTAGAAAGATCATTTTTGACAGGGATCCTGTATTCACATCTTCATTCTGGACATCGCTGTAGCATGAGCTTGGAGCGTAGTTAAACTTCAGTTTGACATATCATCTAGAGATTGATGGTCAGACAGAGAGGGTGAATCAGGTTTTGGAGGATATGTTACAGATGTTGTGATGGATAGGCAAACACATTGGGAGGATTATCTCTACCTAGCGGAGTTTTCTTACAACAACAGATATCATAGTTCTATTGGTATAGCACCATTTCAGGCATTATATGGACATCCTTGTCGTACACCATTGAGTTGGGACAGTCTTGAGGATCACATCCTGTTGGGTCCTGAGATGCTTCGTGATATGGAGCAACAGGTAGTGCGTATCCGTGAGCACTTGACTACAGCACAGGATATGCAGAAGAAGTATGCCGATGCTCATAGGACTGATAAGTAGTTTGCTGAGGGTGATAAGGTTTTCTTGAGAGTGCAATCACAAAAGAGTCCAATCCGATATGGAAAGGGTTCTAAGCTAGCACCTCGCTTTGTGGGACCATTCGAGATTCTAGAGAGGATTGGCTCGGTTGCTTACCGTCTTGCTCTACCGCCCAGCCTAGCTCGCATTCATGATGTTTTCCATGTTTTAGTGCTTTGGTAGTATATTCCTGATATTGTACATGTTCTTGATTGGAATGCGTTGCAGGTAGAGGACGAGCAGTTGGCTTTGGAGCCGGTTTGTATTCTGGAGTAGTGGGAGTTGACCCTCAGGGGTCAAACCATCGAGCAGGTAAGGGTCCAATGGGACCCTATTGATGATTCTTCAGCTACTTGGGAGGATGCAGCCAGATTGAGGGAGTTATATCCCTACTTATTTGTAGGCTTCCAGAGTAAGCCTAACACAAGGGGGGGTGGATGTAGTGCCTACCCTCGTTCACATCTTTTCTGGACATTGTTATTATTATCAGATTATGATAGACTAGTCTTATCTTGATGGATTAGTGGTATTGTTTTGACACTATCAGACATTATGTTATGGATTCAGTGGTTATATGATGAGATCATTTAGATTTTACATTTCATGCATATATAATGATCATTATATTATTTTCAGTTATTATTGATGATTAGATGGATGGTTTATTATCTTATGTGTTTTATTATGGATACTTACTCCATACTTGCATGTGTATGGTGTGCGTATTTTTTTATTGTATGGCATTTCTAATGTGGTTAAGGAAAGGAGTCATAGTCACCTGCTTAGTCAGGATCTACACGATGCACCACTTCCCGCCATTGTCTGTTTAGCTTATCATTATATATATTGTATGTACATGCATGGTTTTTTTGTAGGTTGCAAGTACCGGGTATCGATTTCCTTGAATTGCCAGGATGAGCGTACCCTATTATACTATCTCAATGATAAGAGAAGGGAGATAAATGTTCAAGTCCAAATCCTAAACCTTTAAGCCAATTGTACTAGTGACGTAGGACAAGTATCTGGATATTTTACCCATCGAATGTGTCGGATGACATAATTCATGATTTTTAACCCTTTAGACTGATTTTGAGTGATTTGCTCTATGATGGGTTTTCATATTTTATCTTGGAGGTCTATGGTGAATTTTCTATTAATTAAGTCTTAATAAATTAATTATTTGAGAAGATTAATATAAAATATCATGTTATTTGATATTTTGATTGTAATTAATTAAATCTGAATTATTGAAGAAAAATGAATTAAATAAAAGAAAATTAGAAATTAAAATTAATAATAATAATAAAATAATAATAAACTAATAAATAAATAATAATAATAAAAGTTATAAAAGTTATAAATATTTAAATAGAAATTATATAAAAATGTGAATTGGAGTTATAAGCTTGCATGGAAGTTAGCACATTTCTCTATTTCTCAAGTGTCAACAACATGGGGGTTAGTGCATCAATTAAGCACATGGTATCTACAACCCTAAGGCTCATCTGGAAGGTTGGAAAAGACCCATGCTTAGTTGGTGACACCTTCTAGCTATTTCTAGAAGCATTCTAGAGAATTGCGGTTTATTAGAAGTAAGTACTCCATTTAATTAAAATAATTTCGTTTAATTATTTTTAAAAAAAAATCAAAATTGGTCAACTCAAGTCAACCGTGGTTAAATTTGGTCAACTTTTGGTGAAACTTGATCTTTGCCTATGTGAATATCAACAAATGTGAGTATGAATTCTAGTAACAATTCGATGCAAATTGTCATTCAACCTTTCAAAATGAAGAGATGAGGGTCTCTTAAATAGAATTTTCTAAAATTCATCAATGGTTGAGATCGATTTCAATCAACGGTCAGTATTAAAGGTGAAGTTTAGTCATAAAGGAAGATTTCCAAATTAAAGGGAGTTAACATGTTTAATTTGAGTAAAATAAGGAGTTAATTGATTCAATTTGAGTAGAAAAAGGAGTTAAAACATTTAACTCATTTTTTACCAATAGTGAACTGGAAATTTCCCATTTTGAATTGGAGAGAGATTTCGCTGAGATATTTAATTTAATAAAATGAGATATGCTCTCATAATTACTTTTTCTATTTAATTAAATAATCTTTTCTTAATTAGAGACACTTTTCTTATTAAATTAAATAACTTCATTTAATTAGTTCGGAATGGCTTCTCATTTAATTAAATAACTTTGTTTAATTAATTAGAAGTAAGTACTCCATTTAATTAAATAATTTTGTTTAAATATTTCAAGCTTTTTTTTGAAACTAGTCAACTCAAGTCAACCATGGTTAAATCTTGTCAACTTTTGGTCAAACTTGATCTTTGCATATGTGAATATGAGCAAATGTGAGTATGAATTTCAGCAACAATTCGATGCAAATTTTCATTCAACCTTTCAAAATGAAGAGATGAGGGTCTCTTAAATAGACTTTCCTTGAACTCATCAACGGTTGAGATCGATTTCAATCAACGGTCAAGATTAAAGGTGAAGTTCAATCATAAAGGGAGATTTCCAAATTAAAGGGAGTTAATAGATTTAAATTGAGCAAAATAAGGAGTTAACTGATTCAATTTGAGTATAAAAAGCAGTTAACTAATTTAACTTATTTTTTATCAATAGTGAACTGAAAATTTCCCTTTTTGAACTGAAGAGAGATTTTATTAAGATATTTAATTTAATAAAATGAGATATGCTCTAATAATTACATTTTCTATTTAATTAAATAATCTTTTATTAATTAGAGACACTTTTCTTATTTAATTAAATAACTTCATTTAATTAATTAGGAATGGCTTCTCATTTAATTAAATAACTTTGTTTAATTAATTAGAAGTAAGTACTCTATTTAATTAAATAATTTCGTTTAATTATTTCAAAATTCTTTTCGAACCTGATCAACTCAAGTCAACCGTGGTTAAATCTGGTCAAATTTTTGTCAAACTTAATCTTTGTGTATGTGAATATGAGCAAATGTGAGTATGAATTCTAGCAACAATTCGTTCCAAATTCTCGTTCAACCTTTCAAAATGAAGAGATGAGGGTCTCTTAAATAGACTTTTCTGGAATTCATCAATGGTTGAGATCGATTTCAATCAACGATCAAGATTAAATGTGAAGTTTAGTCATAAAGGGAGATTTCAAAATTAAAGGGAGTTAACAGATTTAATTTGAGTAAAATAAGGTGTTAACTGATTCAATTTGAGTAGAAAAAAGAGTTAATTGATTTAACTCATTTTTTATCAATAGTGAACTGAAAATTTCCCTTTTTGAACTGAAGAGAGATTTTGTTGAGATATTTAATTTAATAAAATGAGATATGCTCTCATAATTACCTTTTTTATTTAATTAAATAATTTTTAATTAATTAGAGACACTTTTCTTATTTAATTAAATAACTTCATTCAATTAATTAAGAATGGCTTCTCATTTAATTAAATAACTTTGTTTAATTAATTAGAAGTAAGTACTCCATTTAATTAAGTAATTTCATTTTATTATTTCATAATTCTTTTCAAAACTAGTCAACTCAAGTCAACTGTGGTTAAATCTGGTCAACTTTTGGTCAAACTTGATCTTTGCGTATGTGAATATGAGCAAATGTGAGTATGAATTCGAACAACAATTCGATCGAAATTCTCATTCAACCTTTCAAAATGAAGAGATGGGGGTCTCTTAAATACACTTTCCTGGAATTCATCAACAGTTGAGATTGATTTCAATCAACGGTCAAGATTAAAGGTGAAGTTCAGTCATAAAGGGAGATTTCCAAATTAAAGGGAGTTAACAGATTTAATTTGAGTAAATTAAGGAGTTAACTGATTCAATTTGAGTAGAAAAAGGTGTTAACTGATTGGACCCATTTTTTATCAATAGTGAACTAAAAATTTCCTTTTTTGAAATGAAGAGAGATTTTGTTGAGATATTTAATTTAATAAAATGAGATATGCTCTCATAATTACTTTTTCTATTTAATTAAATAATCTTTTATTAATCAGAGACACTTTTCTTATTTAATTAAATAACTTCATTTAATTAATTAAGAATGGCTTCTCATTTAATTAAATAACTTTGTTTAATTAATTAGAAGTAAGTTCTCCATTTAATTAAATAATTTTGTTTAATTATTTCAAAATTTTTTTCGAAACTAGTTAACTCAAGTCAACCGTGGTTAAATCTGGTCAACTTTTGGTTAAACTAGATCTTTTTGTATGTGAATATGAGCAAATGTCAGCATGAATTCCAGCAACAATTCGATGCAAATTTTTATTCATCCTTTCAAAATGAAGAGATGAGGGTCTCTTAAATAGACTTTCTTGAAATTCATCAACGATTGAGATCGGTTTCAATCAACGGTCACGATTAAAGGTGAAGTTTAGTCATAAAGGGAAATTTCCAAATTAAAAGGAATTAATAGATTTAATTTCATTAAAATAAGAAGTTAACTAATTCAATTTGATTAGAAAAAAGAGTTAACTAATTTAACTCATTTTTGATCAATAGTGAACTGAAAATTACCGTTTTTGAACTGAAGAGTGATTTTGTTGAGATATTTAATTTAATAAAATGACATATGCTCTCATAATTACTTTTTCTATTTAATTAAATAATCTTTAATTAATTAGAGACACTTTTCTTATTTAATTAAATAACTTCATTTAATTAATTAAGAATGGCTTCTCATTTAATTAAATAACTTTGTTTAATTAATTAGAAGTAAGTACTCCATTTAATTAAATAATTTCGTTTAATTATTTCAAAACTCTTTTCGAAACTAGTCAACTCAAGTCAACCTTGCTTAAATTTGGTCAACTTTTGGTCAAACTTGATCTTTGTGTATGTGAATATGAGCAAATGTGAGTATGAATTCCAGCAACAATTAGATGCAAATTCTCATTCATCCTTTCAAAATAAAGAGATGAGGGTCTCTTAATGAGACTTTCTTCGAATTCATCAACGATTGAGATCGATTTCAATCAACGGTCAGGATTAAAGATGAAGTTCAGTCATAAAGGGAGATTTTCATACTAAAGGGAGTTAGCAGATTTAATTTGAGTAAAATAAGAAAATAACTGATTCAATTTGAGTAGAAAAAGGAGTTAACTGATTTAACTCATTTTTGATCAATAATGAACTAGAAATTTCTCTTTTTGAACTGAAAAGAGATTTTGTTGAGATATTTAATTTAATAAAATGAGATATGCTTTCATAATTACTTTTTCTATTTAATTAAATAATCTTTAATTAATTAGATACACTTTTCTTATTTAATTAAATAATTTCATTTAGTTAATTAGGAATGGCTTCTCATTTAATTAAATAACTTTGTTTAATTATTCAGAAGTAAGTACTCCATTTAATTAAATAATTTCGTTTAATTATTTCAAAATTCTTTTCCAAACTAGTCAACTCAAGTCAACCGTGCTTAAATTTGGTCAACTTTTGGTAAAACTTGATCTTTGCGTATGTGAATATGAGCAAATGTGAGTATGAATTGCAGCAACAATTCGATGCAAATTCTCATTCAACCTTTCAAAAAAAAGAGAGGAGGGTCTCTTAAATAGACTTTCCTGAAATTCATCAACAGTTGAGATCGATTTCAATCAACGGTCAGGATTAAAGGTTAAGTTCAGTCATAAATGAAGATTTCTAAATTAAAGAGAGTTAACAGATTTAATTTGAGTAAAATAAAGAGTTAACTGATTCAATTTGAGTAGAAAAAAGAATTAACTGATTTAACTCATTTTTGATCAATAGTGAACAGAAAATTTCCCTTTTTGAATTGAACAGACATTTTGTTGAGATATTTAATTTAATAAAATGAGATATGCACTCATAATTAATTTTTCTATTTAACTAAATAATCTTTAATTAATTAGAGGCACTTTTCTTATTTTATTAAATAACTTTATTTAACTAATTAGGAATGTCTTCTCATTTAATTAAATAACTTTGTTTAACTAATTAGAAGTAAGTACTCCATTTAATTAAATAATTTAGTTTAATTATTTCAAAAAAAATTTTGAAACTAGTCAACTGAAGTCAACCCTGGTTAAATCTGGTCAACTTTTGGTCAAATTTGATCTTTGCGTATGTGAATATGAGCAAATGTGAGTATGAATTCTAGCAACAATTCGATGCAAATTCTCATTCAACTTTTCAAAATCAAGAGTTCAGTCATTGCAATCAACGGTCAGGATTAAAAGTGAAGTTCAGTCATAAAGGAAGATTTCAAAATTAAAAGGAATTATCGGATTTAATTATAGTAAAATAAGGAGTTAACTGATTCAATTTGAGTAGAAAAAGGAGTTAACTCATTTAACTCATTTTTGATCAATAGTGAACAGAAAAATTCCCTTTTTGAACTGAACAGACATTTCATTGAGATATTTAATTAATAAAATGAGATATGCTCTCATAATTAATTGTTTTATTTAATTAAATAATCTTTAATTAATTAGAGACACTTTTCTTATTTAATTAAATAACTTCATTTAATTAATTAGGAATGGCTTCTCATTTAATTAAATAACTTTGTTTAATTAATTAGAAGTACTCCATTTAATAAAAGAATTTCATTTAATTATTTCAAAATTCTTTTCTAAACTAGTCAACTCAAGTCAACCGTGGTTAAATCTGGTCAACTTTTGGTCAAACTTGATCTTTGCGTATGTGAATATGAGCAAATGTGAGTATGAATTCCAGCAACAATTCGATAAAAATTCTCATTCAACCTTTCAAAATGAAGAGATGAGGGTCTCTTAAATAGACTTTCCTGAAATTCATCAACGGCTGAGATCGATTTCAATCAACGGTCAGCATTAAAGGTGAAGTTCAGTCATAAAGGGAGATTTTGAAATTAAAGAGAGTTAACAGATTTTATTTGAGTAAAATAAGGAGTTAACTGATTCAATTTGAGTAAAAAAAGGAGTTAACTCATTTAACTCATTTTTGATCAATAGTGAACTGAAAATTCTCCTTTTTGAACTGAAGAGAGATTTTGTTGAGATATTAAATTTAATAAAATGAGATATGCTCTCATAATTTCTTTTTCTATTTAATTAAATAATCTTTAATTAATTAGAAACACTCTTATTATTTAATTAAATAACTTAATTTAATTAATTAGGAATGGCTTTTCATTTAATTAAATAACTTTTTTTAATTAATTAGAAGTAAGTACTCGATTTAATTAAATAATTTTGTTTAATTATTTTAAATTTTGCTTCGAAACTAGTCAACTCAAGTCAATCGTGGTTAAATCTCATCAACCTTTCGTCAAACTTGATCTTTGCCTATGTCAATATGAGCAAATGTGAGTATGAATTCTAGCAACAATTCGATGCAAATTCTCATTCAACCTTTCAAAATGAAGAGATGACGGTCTCTTAAATAGACTTTCCTGAAATTCATCAACGGTTGAGATCGATTTCAATCAACAGTCAGGATTAAAGGTGAAGTTCAGTCATAAAGAGAGATTTCCAAATTAAAAGGAGTTAATAGATTTAATTTGAGTAAAATAAAGAGTTAACTGATTCAACTTGAGTAGAAAAAGGAGTTAACTAATTTAAATCATTTTTGATCAGTAGTGAACTGGAAATTTCCCTTTTTGAACTAAAGAGAGATTTTGTTGAGATATTCAATTTAATAAAATGAGATATGCTCTCATAATTACTTTTACTATTTAATTAAATAATATTTAATTAATTAAAGACACTTTTCTTATTTAATTAAATAACTTCATTTAATTAATTAGGAATGGCTTCTCATTTAATTAAATAGCTTTGTTTAATTAATTAGAAGTAAGTACTCCATTTAATTAAATAATTTCATTTAATTATTTCAAAATTCTTTTCGAAACTAGTCAACTCAAGACAAACATGGTTAAATTTGGTCAACTTTTGGTCAAACTTGATTTTTGCGTATGTTAATATGCGAAAATGTTGGTATGAATTTCAGCAACAATTCGATGCATATTCTCAGTCAACCTTTCAAAATGAAGAGACGAGGGTCTCTTAAATAGACTTTCCTAGAATTCATCAACGGTTGAGATCGATTTCAATCAATGGTCAGGATTAAAGGTGAAGTTCAGTCATAAAGGGAGATTCCCAAATTAAAGGGAGTTAACAGATTTAATTTGAGTAAAATAAGGAGTTAACTGATTCAGTTTGAGTAGAAAAAGGAGTTAACTGATTTAAGTCATTTTTGAGCAATAGTGAACTGAAAATTTCTCTTTTTGAACTAAGGAGAAATTTTGTTGAGATTTTTAATTTAATAAAATGAGATATGCTCTCATAATTACTTTTTCTATTTAATTAAATAATCTTTAATTAATTAGAGACACTTTTCTTATTTAATTAAATATCTTCATTTAATTAATTAGGAATGGCTTCACATTTATTTAATTAACTTCATTTAATTAATTAGAAGTACGTACTCGATTTAATTAAATAATTTCGTTTAATTATTTCAAAATTTCTTTTTGAAACTAGTCAACTCAAGTCAAACATGGTTAAATCTGGTCAACTTTTGGTCAAACTTGATCTTTGCGTATGTGAATATGAGCAAATGTGACTATGAATTCCAGCAACTATTCAATGCAAATTCTCAATCAACCTTTCAAAATGAAGAGATGAAGGTATTTTAAATAGACTTTCCTAGAATTCATTAACGGTTGAGATCGATTTCAATCAACAGTCAAGATTAAAGATGAAGTTCAATCATAAAGGGAGATTTCCAAATTAAAAGGAGTTAACAGATTTAATTTGAGTAAAATAAGGAGTTAACTGAATTAATTTGACTAGAAAAAGGATTTAACTGATTTAACTCATTTTTTATCAATAGTGAACTGGAAATTTCCCTTTTTGAACTGAAGAGAGATTTTGTTGAGATATTTAATTCAATAAGAGGAGATATGCTCTCATAATTACTTTTTCTATTTAGTTAAATAATCTTTAATTAATTAGAGACACATTTCTTATTTAATTAAATAACTTCATTTAATTAATTATGAATGGCTTCTCATTTAATTAAATAACTTTGATTAATTAATTAGAAGTAAGTACTCCATTTAATTAAATAATTTCGTTTAATTATTTCAAAATTCTTTTCGAAACTAGTCAACTCAGGTCAACCATATTTAAATCTGGTCAACTTTTGGTCAAACTTGATCTTTGCTTATGTGAATATGAATAATTGTGAGTATGAATTCTAGCAACAATTCGATGCAAATTCTCATTCAACCTTTAAAAATGAAGAGATGAGAGTCTCTTAAATAGACTTTCCTGTAATTCATCAACGGTTGAGATCGATTTCAATCAACGGTCAGGATTAAAGGTGAAGTTTGGTTATAAATGGAGATTTTCAAATTAAAAGGAGTTAAAAGATTTAATTTGAGTAAAATAAAGAGTTAACTGATTCAATTTGAGTAGAAAAAGGAGTGACATGATTTAACTCGTTTTTTATCAATAGTGAACTAAAAATTTTCATTTTTGAACTGAAGAGAGATTTTGTTGAGATATTTAATTTAACAAAATGAGATATGCTCTCATAATTACTTTTTCTATTTAATTAAATAACTTCATTTAATTAATTAGGAATGGCTTCTCATTTAATTAAATAACTTTGTTTAATTAATTAGAAGTAAGTCGTCCATTTAATTAAATAATTTTATTTAATTATTTCAAAAAAAATTGAAACTAGTCAACTAAAGTCAACCGTAGTTAAATCTGGTCAACTTTTGGTCAAACTTGATCTTTGCGTATGTGAATATGAGCAAATGTGAGTATGAATTTCAGCAACAATTTGATGCAAATTCTCATTCAACCTTTCAAAATGAAGAGATGAGACTTTCCTGAAATTTTTCAACGGTTGAGATCTATTTTAATCAACGGTCAAGATTAAAGGTGAAGTTCGATCATAAAGGGAGATTTCCAAATTGAAGGGAGTTAACGGATTTAATTTGAGTAAAATAAGGAGTTAACTTATTCAATTTGATTAGAAAAAAGAATTAACTGATTTAACTAATTTTTGGTCGATATTGAACTGGAAATTTCTCTTTTTGAACTAAAGAGAGATTTTGTTGAGATATTTAATTTAATAAAATGAGATATGCTCTCATAATTACTTTTTCTATTTAATTAAATAATCTTTAATTAATTAGAGGCACTTTTCTTATTTAATTAAATAACTTCATTTAATTAATTAGGATTCGCTTCTCATTTAATTCTATAACTTTTTTTAATTAATTAGAAGTACTCCATTTAATTAAATAATTTCGTTTAATTATTTCAAAATTTTTTTCGAAACTAGTCAACTGAAGTCAACCATAGTTAAATCTGTTCAACTTTTGATCAAACTTGATCTTTGCGTATGTGAATATGAGCAAATGTGAGTATCAATTCCAGCAACAATTCGATGCAAATTCTCTTTCAACCTTTCAAAATGAAGAGATGAGGGTCTTTTAAATAGACTTTCCTAGAATTCATCAACGGTTGAGATCAATTTCAATCAACGGTCAGGATTAAAGGTGAAGTTTAGTCATAAAAGAATATTTTCAAATTAAAGTTAGTTAACAAATTTAATTTGAGTAAAATAAGGAGTTAACTGATTGAATTTGAGTAAAAAAGGAGTAAACTAATTTAACTCATTTTTGATCAATAGTGAACTGGAAATTTTTCTTTTTGAACTGAAAAGAGATTTTGTTGAGATATTTAATTTAATAAAATGAGATATGCTCTGATAATTGCTTTTTCTATTTAATTAAATAATCTTTAATTAATTAGATACACTCTTCTTATTTAATCAAATAACTTCATTTAAATAATTGGGAATGGTTTCTCATTCAATTAAATAACTTTGTTTAATTAATTAGAAGTAAGTACTCCATTTAATTAAATAATTTCATTTAATAATTTCAAATTTTTTTTTGAAATTAGTCAACTCAAGTCAACCGTGGTTAAATTTGGTCAACTTTTGGTCAAACTTGATCTTTGCGTATGTGAATATGAGCAAATGTGAGTATCAATTCCAGCCACAATTCGATGCAAATTCTCATTCAACCTTTCAAAATGAACACATGAGGGTCTTTTAAATAGACTTTCCTAGAATTCATCAACGGTTGAAATCGATTTCAATCAACTGTCAGGATTAAAGGTGAAGTTCAGTCATAAAGGGAGATTTTCAAATTAAATGGAGTTAACGAATTTAATTTGAGTAAAATAAAGAATTAACTAATTCAATTTGAGTAGAAAAAGGAGTTAACCGATTTAACTCATTTTTTATCAATAGTGAACTGGAAATTTCCCTTTTTGAACTGAAGATAGATTTTGTTGAGATATTTAATTTAATAAAATGAGATATGCTGTCATAATTACTTTTTCTATTTAATTAAATAATCTTTAATTAATTAAAGACACTTTTCTTATTTAATTAAATAATTTTATTTAATTAATTAGGAATGACTTCTCATTTAATTAAATAACTTTGTTTAATTAATTAGAAGTAAGTACTCTATTTAAATAAATAATTTCGTTTAATTATTTCAAAATTCTTTTTCGAAATTAGTCAACTCATGTCAACCTTGATCTTTGCGTATGTGAATATGATCAAATGTGAGTATGAACTCCAGTAACAATTTGATGCAAATTCTTATTCAACCTTTAAAAATGCAGAGATGAGGGCCTCTTCAATAGACTTTCCTAGAATTCATCAACGGTTGAGATCGATTTCAATCAACGGTCAGGATTAAAGGTGACGTTCAGTCATAAAGGGAGATTTCCAAATTAAAAGGAGTTAACAGATTTAATTTGAGTAAAATAAGGAGTTAATTGATTCAGTTTGAGTAGAGAAAGGAGTTAACTAATTTAACTCATTCTTGATTAATAGTGAACTAGAGATTTCCCTTTTTGAATTGAAGAGAGATTTTGTTGAGATATTTAATTCAATAAAATGAGATATGCTCTCATAATTAGTTTTTCTATTTAATTAAATAATCTTTAATTAATTAGAGACACTTTTCTTATTTAATTAAATAAATTCATTTAATTAATTAGAAATGGCTTCTCATTTAATTAAATAACTTTTTTTAATTAATTGGAAGTAAGTAATTCATTTAATTAAATAATTTTGTTTAATTATTTAAATTTTTTTTTGAAAACTAGTCAACTCAAGTCAAACGTGATTAAATCTTGTCAACTTTTCATCAAACTTGATCTTTGCTTATGTAAATATGAGCAAATGTGAGTGTGAATTCTCGCAACAATTCGATGCAAATTCTCATTCAACCTTTCAAAATGAAGAGATGAGGGTCTCTTAAATAGACTTTCTTGAAATTCATCAATGGTTGAGATTGATTTCAATAAACGGTCAGGATTAAAGGTGAAGTTCAGTCATAAATGGAGATTTCCAAATTAAAGGGAGTTAACAGATTTAATTTGAGTAAAATAAAAAATTAATTGATTCAATTTGAGTAGAGAAAGGAGTTAATTGAATAGAGATGCAAATTCTCATTAAAACTTTCAAAATTAAGAGATGAGGGTGTCTTCAATAGACTTTCTTGGAATTCATCAATGGTTGAGATTGATTTCAATCAACGGTCAGGATTAAAGGTGAAGTTCAGTCATAAAAGGAGATTTCTAAATTAAAAAGAGTTAACAGATTTAATTTGAGTAAATAAAAGAGTTAACTGATTCAATTTGAATAGAGAAAGGAGTTAACTGATTTAACTCATTTTTTATCTATAGTGAACTGAAAATTTCCCTTTTTGAACTGAAGAGAGATTTTGTTGAGATATTTAATTTAATAAAATGAGATATGCTCTCATAATTACTTTTTCTATTTCATTAAATAATCTTTAATTAATTAGAGACACTTTTCTTATTTAATTAAATAACTTCTTTTAATTAATGAGGAATGGATTCTCATTTAATTAAACAACTTTTTTTAATTAATTAGAAGTAAGTACTCCATTTAATTAAATAATTTTGTTTAATTATTTCAAAATTCTTTTTGAAACTAGTCAACTGAAGTCAACCGTGGTTAAATCTTGTCAACTTTTGGTCAAACTTGATCTTTGCGTATGTGAATATAAGAAAATTTCAGTATGAATTTCAGCAACAAGTCGATGCAAATTCTCATTCAACCTCTCAAAATGAAGAGATGAGGGTCTCTCAAATAGACTTTCCTCGAATTCATCAACAATTGAGATCGATTTCAATCAGCGGTCAGGATTAAAGGTGAAGTTCAGTCATAAAGAGAGATTTCCAAATTAAAGGGCGTTAACATATTTAATTTGAGTAAAATAAGCAGTTAACTGATTCAATTTGAGTGGAGAAAGGAGTTAACTGATTTAACTCATTTTTTATTAATAGTGAAATGGAAATTTCTCTTTTTGTACTGAGGAGAGATTTTGTTGAGATATTTAATTTAATAGAATGAGATACGTTCTCATAATTACGTTTTCTATTTAATTAAATAATTTTAATTAATCAGAGACACTTTTCTTATTTAATTAAATAACTTCATTTAATTAATTAAGAATGGCTTCTCATTTAATTAAATAACTTTAATTAATTAATTAAAAGTAAGTACTCTGTTTAATTAAATAATTTCGTTTAATTATTTCAAAATTCTTTTCGAAACTAGTCAACTCAAGTCAACCGTGGTTAAATCTAGTAAATTTTTGGCCAAACTTGATCTTTATGTATGTGAATATAACCAAATGTGAGTGTGAATTCCAACAACAATTCAATGCTAATTCTCATTCAAACTTTCAAAATGAAGAGATGAGGGTCTCTTAAATAGACTTTTCATGAATTCATCAACGGTTGAGATCGATTTGAATCAACGGTCAGGATTAAAGGTTAAGTTCAGTCATAAAGAATTTTTCCAAATTAAAGGGAGTTAACAGATTTAATTTGAGTAAAATAAGGAGTTAACTGATTCAATTTGAGTAAAAAAAGGAGTTAACTGATTTAACTCATTTTTGATCAACACTGAAATGGATATTTCCCTTTTTGAACTGAAGAAAGATTTTGTTGAGATATTTAATTTAATAAAATGAGATATGCTTTCATAATCACTTTTTCTATTTAAATAAATAATCTTTAATTAATTAGAGACACTTTTCTTATTTAATTAAATAACTTCATTTAATTAATTAGGAATGGATTCTAATTTAATTAAATAACTTTGTTTAATTAATTAAAAGTAAGTACTCCATTTAATTAAATAATTTCGTTTAATTATTTCAAATTTGTTTTCGAAACTAGTCAACTCAAGCCAACCGTGGTTAAATTTGGTCAACTTTTGGTCAAACTTGATCTTTGCGTATGTGAATATGAGGAAATGTGAGTATGAATTCCAGTAACAATTCGATGCAAATTATCATTCAACCTCTCAAAATGAAGAGATGAGGGTCTCTTAAATAGACTTTCCTCGAATTCATCAACGGTAGAGATCGATTTCAATCAGCGATCAGGATTAAAGGTGAAGTTCAATCATAAAGGAAAATTTCCAAATTAAAGGGAGTTAACAGATTTAATTTGAGTAAAATAAGGAGTTAACTGATTCAATTTGAGTAGAGAAAGGAGTTAACTGATTTAACTCATTTTTGATCAATAGTGAACTGGAAATTTCCCTTTTTGAACTGAAGATAGATTTTGTTGAGATATTTAATTTAATAAAATGAGATATGCTCTCATAATTACTTGTTCTATTTAAATAAATAATCTTTAATTAATTAGAGACATTTTTCTTATTTAATTAAATAACTTTATTTAATTAATTAGGAAAGGCTTCTCATTTAATTAAATAACTTTGTTTACTTAATTAGAAGTAAGTGCTTCATTTAGTTAAATAATTTTGTACAATTATTTCAAAATTCTTTTCGAAACTAGTCAACTCAAGTCAACCGTAGTTTAATCTGATCAACTTTTGGTCAAACTTGATTTTTGCGCATGTGAATATAAGCAAATGTGAGTATGAATTCTAGCAACAATTCGATTCAAATTCTCATTCAACCTTTCAAAATGAAGAGATGAGATTCTCTTAAATAGACTTTCTTAGAATTCATCAACGGTTGAGATCGATTTCAATCAATGGTCAGGATTAATTTAACTCATTTCTGATCAATAGTGAACTGGAAATTTCACTTTTTAAAATGAAGAGAGTTTTTTGAGATATTTAATTTAATAAAATGAGATATGCTCTCATAATTACTTTTTCTATTTAATTAAATAATGTTTAATTAATTAGAGACACTTTTCTTTTTTAATTAAATAACTTGGTTTAATTAATTAGGAGTAAGTACTCCATTTAATTAAATAATTTTGTTTAATTATTTTAAAATTCTTTTTGAAACTAATCAACTCAAGTCAACTGTGGTTAAATATAGTCAAATTTTAGTCACACTTGATCTTTGCATATGTGAATATGAGCAAATGTGAGTATGAATTCCATCAATAATTCGATGCAAATTCTCATTCAACCTGTCAAAATGAAAAGATGAGGGTCTCTGAAATAGACTTTCTTGGAATTGATCAACGGTTGAGATCGATTTCAATCAGTGGTCAAGATTAAAAGTGAAGTTCAGTCATAAAGGGAGATTTCCAAATTAAAGGGAGTTAATAGATTTAAATTGAGTAAAATAAGGAGTTAACTGATTCAATTTGAGTAGAAAAAGGTGTTTTTTGAGCTATTTTGAATAGAGAGTTTTTTGAGATATTTAATTTAATAAAATGAGATATGCTCTCATAATTACTTTTTCTATTTAATTAAATAATGTTTAATTAATTAGAGACATTTTTCTTATTTAATTAAATAACTTCATTTAATTAATTAGGAATGGCTTCTCATTTAATTAAATAACTTTGTTTAATTAATTAGAAGTAAGTATTTCATTTAATTAAATAATTTCATTTAATTATTTCACAATTTTGTTCGAAACTAGTCAGCTCAAGTCAAACGTGGTTAAATCTGGACAACTTTTGGTCAAACTTGATCTTTGCATATGTGAATATAAGCAAATGTGAGTATGAATTCCCGCAACAATTCGATGCAAATTCTCATTCAACCTTTCAAAATGAAGAGATGAGGGTCTCTTAAATAGACTTTCTTAAATTCATCAACGGTTGAGATCGATTTCAATCAATGGTTAGGATTAAAGGTGAAGTTCAGTCATAATGAGAGATTTCTAAATTAAAGGGAGTTAACAGATTTAATTTGAGTAAAATAAAGAGTCAACTGATTCAATTTGAGTAGAGAAAGGAGTGAACTGATTTAACTTATTTTTGATAAATAGTGAAGTAGAAATTTCCCTTTCTAAACTGAAGAGAGATTTTGTTGAGATATTTAATTTAATAAAATGAGATATGCTCTCATAATTATTTTTTTTATTTAATTAAATAATCTTTAATTAATTAGAGACACTTTTCTTATTTAATTAACTAACTTCATTTAATTAATTACAAATGGCTTCTCATTTAATTAAATAACTTTGTTTAATTAATTAGAAGTAAGTACTTCATTTAATTAAATAATTTCATTTAATTATTTCAAATTTTTTTTTGAAACTAGTCAACTCAAGTCAACTGTGGTTAAATTTGGTCAACTTTTGGTCAAACTTGATCTTTGCGTATGTGAATATGAGCAAATGTGAGTATGAATTCCAGCAAAAATTCGATGCAAATTTTCATTCAACTTTTCAAAATAAAGAGATGAGGGTCTTATAAATAGACTTTCCTAGAATTCATGAACGGTTGAGATCGATTTGAATCAACGGTCAGGATTAAAGGTGAAGTTTAGTCATAAAGGAAGATTTATAAATTAAAGGGGATCAACAGATTTAATTTGAATAAAACAAGGAGTTAACTAATTCAATTTGAGTAGAGAAAGGAGTTAACTAATTTAACTAATTTTTGATCAATAGTGAACTGGAAATTTTCATTTTTGAACTGAAGAGAGATCTTGTTGAGATATTTAATTTAATAAAATGAGATATGCTGTCATAATTACTTTTAAAATTTAATTAAATAATCTTTAATTAATTAGAGACACTTTTCTTATTTAATTCAATAACTTCATTTAATTAATTAAGAATGGATTCTCATTTAATTAAAAAACTTTTTTTAATTATTTAGTAGTAAGCACTCCATTTAATTAAATAATTTCATTTAATTATTTAAAATTCTTTTCGAAACTAGTTAACTCAAGTCAACCGTGGTTAAATCTAGTCAAATTTTGGTCAAACTTGATATTTGCATATGTGAATATAAGCAAATGTGAGTATGAATTCCAATAATAATTCGATGCAAATTCTAATTCAACCTTTCAAAATTGAAGAGATGAAGGTCTTTTAAATAGACTTTCCTGGATTTCATCAACGGTAGAGATCGATTTCAATCAACGGTTAGAATTAAAGATGAAGTTCCGTCATAAAGTGAGGTTTCCAAATTAAAAAGAGTTAACAGATTTAATTTGAGTAAAATAAGAAAATAACTAACTCAATTTGAGTAGAGAAAGGAGTTAATTGATTTAACTCATTTTTTATCAATAGTGAATTGAAAATTTCCCTTTTTGAACTCAAGAGAGATTTTGTTGAGATATTTAAATTAATAAAATGAGATATGCTTTCATAATTACTTTTTTTATTTAATTAAATAATCTTTAATTAATTAGAGACACTTTTCTTATTTAACTCAATAACTTCATTTAATTAATTACGAATAGCTTCTCATTTAATTAAATAACTTTTTTTAATTAATTAGAAGTAAGTACTCCTTTTAATTAAATAATTTAATTTAATTATTTCAAAATTATTTTCGAAACTAGTCAACGCAAGTCAACTGTGGTTAAATCTGGTCAACTTTTACTCAAACTTGATCTATGCATATGTGAATATGAGAAAATGTGAGTATGAATTCTGGCAACAATTCGATGCGAATTTTCATTCAACTTTTCAAAATGAAGAGATGAGGGTCTCTTAAATAAACTTTCCTAAAATTCATCAATAGTTGAGATCGATTTCAATCAACAATCAGGATTAAAGGAGACATTCAGTCATAAACGAAGATTTCCAATTTAAAGGGAGTTAACAAATTTAATTTGAGTAAAATAAGGAGTTAGTTGATTCAATTTGAGTAAAGAAAGGAGTTAACTTATTTAACTAGTTTTTGATCAATAGTGAATTGGAGATTTCCCTTTTTGAACTGAAGAGAGATTTTGTTGAGATATTTAATTTAATAAAATGAGATATGCTCTCATAATTACTTTTTTTATTTAATTAAATAATCTTTAATTAATTAGAGACACTTTTCTTTTTTAATTAAATAACTTCATTTAATTAATTAGGAATGGCTTCTCATTTAATTAAATAACTTTGTTTAATTAATTAGAAATAAGTACTCCATTTAATTAAATAATTTTGTTTAATTATTTTAGAATTCTTTTCGAAACTAGTCAACTCAAGTCAACCGTGGTTAAATCTGGTCAACTTTTGGATAAACTTGATCTTTTTGTATGTGAATATGAGCAAATGTGGGTATGAATTCTAGCAATAATTCGATGCAAATTCACATTCAACTTTTCAAAATGAACAGATGAGGGTCTCTTAAATAGACTTTCTTGGAATTCATTAACAGTTGAGATCGATGTCAATCAACAGTTAGGATTAAAGGTGAAGTTAAGTCATAAAGGGAGATTTCAAAATTAAAGAGAATTAACAGATTTAATTTGAGTAAAATAAGGAGTTAATTGATTCAATTTGAATAGAGAAAGGAGTTAACTGATTTCACTCATTTTTGGTCAATAGTGAACTCGAAATTTCCCTTTTTGAACTAAAGAGAGATTTTGTTGAGATATTTAATTTAATAAAATGAGATATGCTCTCATAATTACTTTTTCTATTTCATTAAATATTCTTTAATTAATTAGAAACACTTTTGTTATTTAATTAAATAACTTCATTTAATTAATTAGGAATGGCTTCTCATTTAATTAAATAAGTTTTTTTTAATTAATTAAAAGTAAATACTCCATTTAATTAAATAATTTTGTTTAATTATTTCAATTTTTTTTTCGAAACTAGTCAATTGAAGTCAACCGTGGTTAAATCTGGTCAACTTTTGATCAAACTTGATCTTTGCGTATGTGAATATGAGCAAATGTGAGTATGAATTCCAGCAACAATTCGATGCAAATTTTCATTCAACCTCTCAAAATGAAGAGATGAGGGTCTCTTAAATAGACTTTCTAAGAATTCATCAACGGTTGAGATCGATTTCAATCAGCGGTAAGAATTAAAGGTGAAGTTCAATCATAAAGGGAGATTTCCAAATTAAAAGGAGTTAACAGATTTAATTTGAGTAAAATAAAGAATTAATTGATTCAATTTGAGTAGAGAAAGGAGTTAATTGAAATAACTCATTTTTTATCAATAGTGAACCAGAAATTTCCCTTTTTGAACTGAAGAGAGATTTTTTTGAGATATTTAATTTAATAAAATAAGATATGCTCTGATAATTACTTTTTCTATTTAATTAAATAATCTTTAATTAATTAGAGACACATTTCTTATTTAATTAAATAACTTCATTTAATTAATTAGGAATGACTTTTCATTTAATTAAATAACTTTGTTTAATTAATTAGAAGTAAGTACTTCATTTAATTAAATAATTTCGTTTAATTATTTCAAAAAAAATTTCGAAACTAGTCAACTCAAGTCAACCGTGGTTAAATCTGGTCAACTTTTGGTCAAACTTAATTTGAGTAAAATAACAGATTTGATTTGACTAAAATAAGGAATTAACTGATTCAATTTGAGTAGAGAAAGGAGTTAACTGATTTAACTCATTTTTAATCAATAATGAACTGGAAATTTCCCTTTTTGAACTGACGAGAGATTTTGTTGAGATATTTAATTTAATAGAATGAGATATGCTCTCGTAGTTACTTTTTCTATTTAATTAAATAACTTCATTTAATTAATTAGGAATGGCTTTTCATTTAATTAAATAACTTTGTTTAATTAATTAAAAGTAAGTATTCCATTTAATTAAATAATTTCGTTTAATTATTTCAAAATTCTTTTAAAAACTAGTCAACTCAAGTCAACCGTTGTTAAATTTGGTCAAATTTTGGTCAAACTTGATCTTTGCGTATGTGAATATGAGCAAATGTGAGTGTGAATTTTTGCAACAATTCGATGCAAATTCTCATTCAACCTTTCAAAATTAAGAGATGAGGGTCTTTTAAATAGACTTTCTTGGAATTCATCAACAATTTAGATCGATTTCAATCAACTGTTTATATTAAAGGTGAAGTTCAGTCATAAAGGGAGATTTCCAAATTAAAGAGAATTAACAGATTTAATTTGAGTAAAATAAGGAGTTAACTGATTCAATTTGAGTAAAGAAAGGAGTTAACTCATTTAACTCATTTTTTATCAATAGTGAACTGGAAATTTCTCTTTTTCAACTGAAGCGAGATTTTGTCGAGATATTTAATTTAATAAAATGAGATATACTCTCATAATTACTTTTTCTATTTAATTAAATAATCATTAATTAATTAGAGACACTTTTCTGATTTAATTAAATAACTTCATTTAATTAATTAGGAAAGGGTTCTTATTTAATTAAATAACTTTGTTTAATTAGTTAGAAGTAAGTACTTCATTTAATTAAATAATTTTGTATAATTATTTCAAAAAAAAATTTGAAACTAGTCAACTCAGGTCAACCGTGGTTAAATCTAATCAATTTTTGGTCAAACTTGATATTTGCGTATGTGAATATGAGCAAATGTGAGTATGAATTCCAACAACAATTTGATGCAAATTCTCATTCAACCTTTCAAAATGAAGAGATGAGATTCTCTTAAATAGACTTTCTTGGAATTCATCAACGGATGAGATCGATTTCAATCAACGGTCAGGATTAAAGGTGACGTTCAGTCATAAAAGGAGATTTCAAAATTAAAGGGAGTTAACAGATTTAATTTGAGTAAAATAAGGAGTTAACTGATTCAATTTGAGTAGAGAAAGGAGTTAACTAATTTAACTCATTTTTTATCAATAGTGAACTGAAAATTTCCCTTTTTGAACTGAAGAGAGAATTTTTTGAGATATTTAATTTAATAAAATGAGATATGCTCTCATAATTAATTTTTCTATTTAAATAAATAATCTTTTATTAATTAGACACACTTTTTTTTTTAATTAAATAACTTCATCTAATTAATTAGGAATGGCTTCTCATTTAATTAAATAACTTTGTTTAATTAATTAGAAGTAAGTACTCCATTTAAATAAATAATTTCGTCTAATTATTTCAAAATTCTTTTCAAAACTAGTCAAGTCAAGTCAACCGTGGTTAAATGTGGTCAACTTTTCGTCAAACTTGATCTTTGCGTATGTGAATATGAGCAAATGTGAGTGTGAATTCCAGCAACACTTCGATGCAAATACTCATTCAACCTTTCAAAATGAAGAGATGAGGGTCTCTTAAATAGACTTTCTTGGAATTCATCAACGGTTGAGATCAATTTAAATCAATGGTCAGGATTAAAGGTGAAGTTCAGTCATAAAGGGAGATTTCTAAATTAAAGGGAGTTAACATATTTAATTTGAGTAAAATAAGGAATTAACTGATTCAATTTGAGTAGAGAAAGGAGTTAACTGATTTAACTCATTCTTAATCAATAGTGAACTAGAAATTTCCCTTTCTGAACTGAAGAGATAATTTTTTGAGATATTTAATTTAATAAAATGAGATATGCTCTCATAATTACTTTTTCAATTTAAATAAATAAGATTTAATTAATTAGAAACAATTTTATGATTTAATTAAATAACTTCATTTAATTAATTAGGAATGGCTTCTCCTTTAATTAAATAACTTTGTTTAATTAATTAGAAGTAAGTACTCCATTTAATTAAATAATTTTGTATAATTATTTGAAAATTCTTTTCGAAACTAGTCAACTCAAGTCAACCGTGGTTAAATCTGATCAACTTTTGGTCAAACTTGATCTTTGCATATGTGAATATGAGCAAATATAAGTATGAATCCCAGCAACAATTCGATGCAAATTCTCTTTCAACCTTTCAAAATGAATAGATGAGGGTCTCTTAAATAGACTTTCTTGGAATTCATCAATGGTTGAAATCGATTTTAATCAATGGTCTGGAATAAAGATGAAGTTTAGCCATAAAGGGAGATTTCCAAATTAAAGGGAGTTAACAGATTTAATTTGAGTAAAATAAGAAGTTAACTGATTCAATTTGAGTAGAGAAAGATATTAACTGATTTAGCTCATTTTTTATCAATAGTGAACTGGAAATTTCCTTTTTTGAACTGAACAGAGATTTTGTTGAGATATTTAATTTAATAAAATGAGATATGCTTTCATAATTATTTTTTCTATTTAATTAAATAATCTTTAATTAATTTGACATACGTTTCTTGTTTAATTAACTAACTTTATTTAATTAATTAGGAATGGCTTCTCATTTAATTAAATAACTTTTTTAAATTAATTAGAAGTAAGTACAATATTTAATTAAATAATTTCATTTAATTATTTCAATTTTTTTTTTGAAACTAGTCAACTAAAGTCAACCGTGGTTAAATTTGGTCAACTTTTGGTCAAACTTGATCTTTGCATATCTGAATATGAGCAAATGTGAGTGTAAATTCCAGCAACAATTTGATGCAAATTTTCATTCAACATTTTTAAAATGAAGAGATGAGAGTCTCTTAAATAGACTTTACTGGAATTCATCAACGGTTGAGATCGATTTCAATCAACAGTCGGAATTAAAAGTGAAGTTCAATCATAAAGGGAGATTTCCAAATTAAAGGGAGTTAACAGATTTCATTTGAGTAAAATAAGGAGTTAACTAATTCAATTTGAGTAGAGAATGGAGTTAACTGATTTAACTCATTTTTCATCAATAGTGAACTAAAACTTTTCCTTTTCGAACTGAAGAGAGATTTAGTTGAGATATTTAATTTAATAAAATGAGATATGCTCTCATAATTACTTTTTCTATTTAATTAAATAGTCTTTAATTAATTATAGACACTTTTCTTATTTAATTAAATAACTTCATTTAATTAATTAGGAATGACTTTTCATTTAATTAAATAACTTTGTTTAATTAATTAAAAGCAAGTACTACATTTAATTAAATAATTTCGTTTAATTATTTCAAAATTCTTTTCAATACTAGTCAACTGAAGTCAACTGTGGTTAAATCTGGTCAACTTTTGATCAAACTTGATCTTTGTGTATGTGAATATGAGCAAATGTGAGTATGAATTCCAACAACAATTCGATGCAAATTCTCATTCAACCTCTCAAAATGAAGAGATGAGGGTCTCTCAAATAGACTTTCCTCGAATTCATCAACGGTTGAGATCGATTTCAATCAGTAGTCAGGATTAAAGGTGAAGTTCAGTCGTAAAGAGAGATTTCCAAATTAAAGGGAGTTAACATATTTAATTTGAGTAAAATAAGGAGTTAACTGATTCAATTTGAGTAGAGAAAGGAGTTAACTGATTTAACTAATCTTTGATCAATAGAGAACTGGAAATTTCCCTTTTTGATCTGAAGAAAGATTTTGTTGAGATATTTAATTTAATAGAATGAGATATGTTCTCATAATTACGTTTTCTATTTAATTAAATAATTTTAATTAATTAGAGACACTTTTCTTATTTAATTAAATAACTTCATTTAATTAATTAAGAATGGCTTCTCATTTAATTAAATAACTTTGTTTAATTAATTAAAAGTAAGTACTCCATTTAATTAAATAATTTTGTTTAATTATTTCAAAATTCTTTTCAAAACTAGTCAACTCAAGTCAACCGTGGTTAAATCTGGTCAATTTTTTGCCAAACTTGATCTTTGTGTATGTGAATATGAGCAAATGTGAGTGTGAATTCCAGCAACAATTCGATGCAAATTCTCATTCAAACTTTCAAAATGAAGAGATGAGGGTCTCTTAAATAGACTTTCCTAGAATTCATCAACGGTTGAGATCAATTTCAATCAACGGTCAGGATTAAAGGTGAAGTTCAGTCATAAAGAGATATTTTCAAATTAAAGGGAGTTAACAGATTTAATTTGAGTAAAATAAGGAGTTAACTGATTCAATTCGAGTAGAAAAAGGAGTTAATTGATTTAACTCATTTTTGATCAATAGTGAACTGGATATTTCCTTTTTTGAACTAAAGAGAGATTTTGTTAAGATATTTAATTTAATAAAATGAGATATGCTCTCATAATTACTTTTTCTATTTAAATAAATAATTTTTAATTAATTAGAGACACTTTTCTTAATTAATTAAATAACTTCATTTAATTAATTAGGAAAGGCTTCTCATTTAATTAAATAACTTTGTTTAATTAATTAGAAGTAAGTACTCTATTTAATTAAATAATTTTATTTAATTATTTCAAATTTATTTTTGAAACTAGTCAACTCAACACAACCATGGTTAAATCTGGTCAACTTTTCGTCAAACTTGATATTTGCGTATGTGAATATGACCAAATGTGAGTATGAATTTCAACAACAATTCGATGGAAATTCTCATTCAAACTTTCAAAATGAAGAGATGAGGGTCTCTTAAATAGACTTTCTTGGAATTCATCAACGGTTGAGATCAATTTCAATCAACGGTCAGGATTAAAGGTGAAGTTCAGTCATAAAGGGAGATTTCCAAATTAAAAGGAGTTAACAGATTTAATTTGAGTAAAATAAGGAGTTAACTGATTCAATTTGAGTAGAAAAAAGAGTTAACTGATTTAACTCATTTTTGATCAATAGTGAACTGGATATTTCCCTTTTTGAACTGAAGAGAGATTTTGTTGAGATATTTAATTTAATAAAATGAGATATGCTCTCATAATTACTTTTTCTATTTAAATAAATAATCTTTAATTAATTAGAGACACTTTTCTTATTTAATTAAATAACTTCATCTAATTAATTAGGAATGGCTTCTCATTTAATTAAATAACTTTGTTTAATTAATTAGAAGTAAGTATTCCATTTACTTAAATAATTTTGTTTAATTATTTCAAAATTCTTTTTGAAACTAGTCAACTCAAGTCAACCGTGGTTAAATCTGGTCAACTTTTGGTGAAACTTGATCTTTGCGTATGTGAATATGAGCAAATGTGAGTATGAATTCTAACAAAAATTCGATGCAAATTTTCGTTCAACTTTTCAAATTGAAGAGATGAGGGTCTCTTAAATAGACTGTCCTAGAATTCATGAACGGTGGAGATCGATTTGAATCAACGGTCAGGATTAAAGGTGAAGTTTAGTCATAAAGGGAGATTTATAAATTAAAGGGGGTCAAAAGATTTAATTTGAATAAAATAAAGAGTTAACTAATTCAATTTGAGTAGAGAAAAGACTTAACTGATTTAACCTATTTTTGATCAATAGTGAACTGGAAATTTTCGTTTTTGAACTGAAGAGAGATTTTGTTGAGATATTTAATTTAATAAAATGAGATATGCTGTCATAATTACTTTTAAAATTTAATAAAATAATCTTTAATTAATTAGAGACACTTTTCTTATTTAATTCAATAACTTCATTTAATTAATTAGGAATGGCTTCTCATTTTATTAAAAAACTTTGTTTAATTAATTAGTAGTAAGCACTCCATTTAATTAAATAATTTCATTTAATTATTTCAAAATTCTTTTTGAAACTAGTTCACTCAAGTCAACCATGGTTAAATCTAGTCAAATTTTGGTCAAACTTGATATTTGCATATGTGAATATGAGAAAATGTGAGTATGAATTTCAACAATAATTCGATGCAAATTCTCATTCAACCTTTCAAAATGAAGAGATGAAGGTCTTTTAAATAGACTTTCCTGGATTTCATCAACGGTAGAGATCGATTTCAATCAACGGTCAGAATTAAAGATGAAGTTCCATCATAAAGTGAGGTTTCCAAATTAAAAAGAGTTAACAGATTTAATTTGAGTAAAATAAGAAGTTAACTAACTCAATTTGAGTAGAGAAAGGAGTTAACTGATTTAACTCATTTTTGATCAATAGTGAACTGAAAATTTCCCTTTTTGAACTCAAGAGAGATTTTGTTGAGATATTTAATTTAATAAAATGAGATATGCTCTCATAATTACTTTTTCTATTTAATTTAATTATCTTTAATTAATTAGAGACACTTTTCTTATTTAATTCAATAACTTCATTTAATTAATTAAGAATAGCTTCTCATTTAATTAAATAACTTTCTTTAATTAATTAGAAGTAAGTACTCCATTTAATTAAATAATTTAATTTAATTGTTTCAAAATTATTTTCGAAAATAGTCAACTCAAGTCAACTGTGGTTAAATCTGGTCAACTTTTGCTCAAACTTGATCTTTGCGTATGTGAATATGAGCAAATGTGAGTACGAATTCTGGCAACAATTCGATGCGAATTTTCATTCAACTTTTCAAAATGAAGAGATGAGGGTCTCTTAAATAGACTTTCCTAAAATTCATCAACGTTTGAGATCGATTTCAATCAACAATCAGGATTAAAGGCGACATTCAGTCATAGACGGAGATTTCCAAATTAAAGGGAGTTAACAGATTTAATTTGAGTAAAATAAGGAGTTAGTTGATTCAATTTGAGTAAAGAAAGGAGTTAACTTATTTAACTAGTTTTTGATTAATAGTGAATTGGAGATTTCCCTTTTTCAACTGAAGAGAGATTTTTTTGAGATATTTAATTTAATAAAATGAAATATGCTCTCATAATTACTTTTTCTATTTAATTAAATAATCTTTAATTAATTAGAGACACTTTTCTTTTTTAATTAAATAACTTCATTTAATTAATTAGGAATGGCTTCTCATTTAATTAAATAACTTTGCTTAATTAATTAGAAATAAGTACTCTATTTAATTAAATAATTTTGTTTAACTATTTCAAAATTCTTATCGAAACTAGTCAACTCAAGTCAACCGTGGTTAAATCTGGTCAACTTTTGGTTAAACTTGATCTTTTTGTATGTGAATATGAGCAAATGTGGGTATGAATTCTAGCAACAATTCGATGCAAATTCACATTCAACTTTTCAAAATGAAGAGATGAGGGTCTCTTAAATAGACTTTCTTGGAATTCATTAACAGTTGAGATAGATGTCAATCAACAGTCAGGATTAAAGGTGAAGTTAAGTCATAAAGGGAGATTTTCAAATTGAAGAGAGTTAACGGATTTAATTTGAGTAAAATAAGGAGTTAATTGATTCAATTTGAGTAGAGAAAGGAGTTAACTGATTTAACTCATTTTTTATCAATAGTGAACTAAAAATTTCTCTTTTTGAACTGAAGAGAGATTTTGTTGAGATATTTAATTTAATAAAATGAGATATGCTCTCGTAGTTACTTTTTCTATTTAATTAAATAATCTTTAATTAATTAGAGAAACTTTTCTGATTTAATTAAATAACTTCATTTAATTAATTAAGAATGGCTTCTTATTTAATGAAATAACCTTTTTTAATTAATTAGAAGTAAGTACTCCATTTAATTAAATAATTTTGTTTAATTATTTCAAAATTTTTTTCTAAATTTGTCAACTCAAGTCAACTGTGGTTAAATATGGTCAACTTTTGTTCAAAATTGATGTTTGCGTATGTGAATATGAGCAAATCTGAGTATGAAATCCAGCAACGATTTGATGCAAATTCTCATTCAACCTTTAAAAATGAAGAGATGAGGGTCTCTTAAATAGACTTTCCTGAAATTCATCAACGGTTGAGATCGATTTCAATCAACGGTCAGGACTAAAGATAAAGTTCAGTCATAAAGGGAGATTTCCAAATTAAAAGGAGTTAACAGATTTAATTTGAGTAAAATAAGGAGTTAACTGATTCAATTTGAGTAGAGAAATGTATTAACTGATTTTGCTCATTTTTTATCAATAGTTAACTGGAAATTTCCTTTTTTCAGCTGAAGAGAGATTTTGTTCAGATATTTAATTTAATAAAATGAGATATGCTTTGATAATTACTTTTTCTATTTAATTAAATAATCTTTAATTAATTTGAGACACGTTTCTTGTTTAATTAAGTAACTTCATTTAATTAATTAGGAATGGCTTCTCATTTAATTAAATAACTTTGTTTAATTAATTAGAAGTAAGTACTTCATTTAATTAAATAATTTCGTTTAATTATTTCAAAATTCTTTTCGAAACTAGTCAACTCAAGTCAACCGTCGTTAAATCGCGTCAAGTTTTGGTCAAATTTGATCTTTGCGTATCTGAATATGAGCAAATGTGAGTGTGAATTCCAGCAACAATTTGATCCAAATTCTCATTCAACCCTTCAAAATGAAGAGATGAGGGTCTCTTAAATAGACTTTACTAGAATTCATCAATGGTTGAGATCGATTTCAATCAACGGTCAAGATTAAAGGTGAAGTTCAGTCATAAAGGGAGATTTTGAAATTAAATAGAGTTAACAAATTTAATTTGAGTAAAATAATGAGTTAACTAATTCAATTTGAGTAGAGAAAGGAGTTAACTGATTTAACTCATTTCTTATCAATAGTGAACTAGAAATTTGCCTTTTTGAACTGAACAGAGATTTTGTTGAGATATTTACTTTAATAAAATGAGATATGCTCTCATAATTACTTTTTGTATTTAATTAAATAATCTTTAATTAATTAGAAACACTTTTCTGATTTAATTAAATAACTTCATTTAATTAATTAGGAATGGCTTCTCATCTAATTAAATAACTTTGTTTAATTAATTAGAAGTAAGTACTCCATTTAATTAAATAATTTTGTTTAATTATTTCAAATTTTTTTTCGAAACTAGTCAACTCAAGTCAACCGTGGTTAAATCTAGTCAACTTTTGGTCAAACTTGATATTTGCGTATGTGAATATGAGCAAATCTGAGCATGAATTCCAACAACAATTCGATGCAAATTCTCATTCAACCTTTTAAAATGAAGAGATGAGGGTCTCTTAAATAGACTTTCCTGGAATTCATCAATGGTTGAGATTGATTTTAATGAACGGTCAGGACTAAAGATGAAGTTCAGTCATAAAGGAAGATTTCCAAATTAAAGAGACTTAACAGATTTAATTTGAGTAAAATAAGGAGTTAACTAATTCAATTTGAGTAGAGAAAGGTATTAATTGATTTAGCTCATATTTTATCAATAGTGAACTGGAAATTTCCTTTTTTAAATTCAAGAGAGATTTTGTTGAGATATTTAATTTAATAAAATGAGATATGCTTTCATAATTACTTTTTCTATATAATTAAATAATCTTTAATTAATTTGAGACACGTTTCTTGTTTAATTAAATAACTTCATTTAATTAATTAGGAATGGCTTCTAATTTAATTAAATAACTTTGTTTAATTAATTAGAAGTAATTACTCTATTTAATTAAATAATTTTGTTTCATTATTTCAAAATTCTTTTCGAAACTAGTCAACTCAAGTCAACCGTGGTTAAATCTGGTCAACTTTTGGTCAAACTTGATCTTTGAGTATCTAAATATGAGCAAATGTGAGTGTGAATTCTAGCAACAATTCTCATTTAATAGATTTAATTTGAGTAAAATAAGGTGTTAACCAATTCAATTTGAGTAGAGAAAGGAGTTAACTGATTTAACTCATTTTTTATCAATAGTGGACTAGAAATTTCCCTTTTTGAACTGAAGAGAGATTTTTTTGAGATATTTAATTTAATAAAATGTGATATGCTCTCATAATTACTTTTTCTATTTAATTAAATAATCTTTAATTAATTAGAGACACTTTTCTTTTTCAATTAAATAACTTCATTTAATTAATTAGGAATGGCTTCTCATTTAATTAAATAACTTTGCTTAATTAATTAGAAATAAGTACTCCATTTAATTAAATAATTTTGTTTAATTATTTCAGAATTCTTTTCGAAACCAGTCAACTCAAGTCAACCGTGGTTAAATCTGGTCAACTTTTTGTCAAACTTGATCTTTGTGTATGTGAATATGAGCAAATGTGGGTATGAATTCTAGCAACAATTCGATGCAAATTCACATTCAACTTTTCAAAATGAACAGATGAGGGTCTCTTAAATAGACTTTTTTGGAATTCATTAACAGTTGAGATCGATGTCAATCAACAGTCAGGATTAAAGGTGAAGTTAAGTCATAAAGGGAGATTTCTAAATAAAGAGAGTTAACAAATTTAATTTGAGTAAAATAAGGAGTTAATTGATTCAATTTGAGTAGAGAAAGGAGTTAACTGATTTCACTCATTTTTGATCAATAGTGAACTCGAAATTACCCTTTTTGAACTGAAGAGAGATTTTGTTGAGATATTTAATTTAATAAAATGAGATATGCTCTCATAATTACTTTTTCTATTTCATTAAATAATCTTTAATTAATTAGAGACACATTTCTTATTTAATTAAATAACTTCATTTAATTAATTAGGAATGGCTTCTCATTTAATTAAATAATTTTTTAAAATTAATTAGAAGTAAGTACTCCATTTAGTTAAATAATTTCGTTTAATTATTTCAAAATTCTTTTCGAAACTAGTCAACTGAAGTCAACTGTGGTTAAATCTGGTCAACTTTTGGTCAAACTTGATCTTTGCGTATGTGAATATGAACAAATGTGAGTATGAATTCCAGCAACAATTCGATGCAAATTCTCATTCAACCTCTCAAAATGAATAGATGAGAGTCTCTTAAATAGACTTTCTTAGAATTCATCAACGGTTGAGATCGATTTCAATCAGCGGTAAGAATTAAAGGTGAGGTTCAGTCATAAAGGGAGATTTCCAAATTAAAAGGAGTTAACAGATTTAATTTAAGTAAAATAAAGAGTTAACTGATTCAATTTGAGTAGAGAAAGGTGTTAACTAATTTAACTCATTTTTGATCAATAGTGAACTGGAAATTTCCCTTTTTGAACTGAAGATTGATTTTGTTGATATATTTAATTTAATAGAATGAGATATGCTCTCATAATTACTTTTTCTATTTAATTAAATAATCTTTAATTAATTAGAGACACTTTTCTTATTTAATTAAATGTAGTTCCTGCCCTTAGTACGCATTTTGTTATCATTTTTGAAGTCTTTTAGGGCTAATTTTATGTTGATGGTTAGCAGCATTGTTTTGAGATTATCAGATATTGTGCTATGGATTCAGTTTATTATGTAATGAGATCACTTAGAATTTATATTTCATGTATGCATGATGATTATTTTCAGTGTTTGCAGTTATTAATGATGATTAGTAAGACGATTTATTATCATATGTGTTTTATTATGAATACTTACCCCATACTTGCATGTGTATGGTGTGCGTGTTTGCTTTGCGCGTTTTCTTTTGTATGGCGTATTTGATGTGGTAAGGAAGGAAGTCGTAGTCACCTGCTAGTTGGGATATACACAATGCACCACTTCCTTCCATTGCCTGTTTAGTTTAGTATATATTGTGCTTGTACATGCGTGGTTTTTATGCAGGTTGCAGGTACTGGGTATCGACTTCCCTGAATTTGTCAGGATGAGCGTACCCTATCACATTATCTCAATGATAAGAGAGGGGAGATAAATTTTTAAATCCAAATCCCAACCCTTTAAGCCATTTGTTCTAATTGAAAAATTAGGACAAGTATCTGAGTTGAGTACCCTCTGAATACTTCGGATAATGTAATTCGTGATATTAACCCTTGGTTTGATTTTGTATGTATTTTTGTTATGATGGGTTTTCATATTTTTACCTTATGAGTCTTTGATGTATTTTCTATTAGTTAAGCCTAATTAAAAGATTAATTAATGATTTAATTTAATGAAAAATTAATATGATATTTTAATATTTATTTTATTTAATTAATTGAAAAATTAATTAAATAAAATAATTAAATGGGAAAATAAAAGTTAAAAGTTTAAATTTGGAATGTGACAATATTTAATATTTGGAATTCATTTTTAAATAAATGACTAAATAATATTATTATTAAATCTAATAAATATTTTAGCAATTAAGTTTTGAAAAATAAAATTTAAAAAATGAAAAATATATTTAAAATTATTAAAAGATTCTAGATTTCATGTGATTAAAATATAAATATATTAAGATTGAAAAGTGAAATTATTAAAGTTTGTGCATGAGATTTAATAAATAAATAAATTAAATTGAGAAGAGTAAATTAATTATTATATTAATTAATGTATATTATTTTAAATATTTGCTCACATAGAAGTTGGAAAATTCTCGAGAGTTGTCATGTAGACAACATAGAAGTTTGCACTCTAAGAATGCATAAGTTGTCTACAATTAGGAGTTAGCATTTTTATTTGAGCACATAGTGTCTACAACCTTAAGACTTATCTAGAAGGTTGGAGAAGGCTCATGCTTGGTTGTCATGCTTATCTTCTAGTGGTTTTTAGAGACACTCTAGATGCATCTTAGAATCCTTTAATAGAGGCTCTCCTAGTGTGTTTGTACAAGTGGAATGGAGGCTACAAGCCACAAGTTAAAATGGAAGTTTCAAAGTTTACATGCATTGGAGAAGATTCATATGCTCGTATATTTTCTATTTGCTTCTATGCTCCTTCTAGCATTTTTAGTTACTTGGAGATTCTCGGTTGGCTTGGATCTTGGAAGGATTGTGAATCATGGAGAAGGAAAGGATTTTCTATGAACTTCTGAGGCATGATGAATTAGCATCAGTGTCCAAGTGCACTCGTGATAATCTCATATTTCTCTTTGCACTATTTCTCTTTCTGTCTTCATCATGTTTGTTATATGTGTCAAAATACTCTTTGTGATTGAATCTACAATTAAATTGGAATTTAGATATGTATTTATTTGGTTGCAAAAGAAATCAATAGAGAACTCATTAGAAAATCCTAGATCAAATTAAGAAAGAAATTAGATATAAACAGGTTTGGGTTCGAATTAGAATCAAATTGAAATAGATTTGAAAATGGTTTCAAGATTTATGTCCAAATCCATTAGTGAAATTATTGGATAAATTTAGAGAACAATTACCTTTAAGAGAGAATTTTTAATTCATCACAAATTGTCCTGTCACTGCCCTTGGATAGACCCGAACTCAGTCATTCATAACTTTTTATCGGGATTGAATTTATTCGATCGCTTCAGTCAAAATTGGCGCAACTTGGCCCTCTCCAACATATTTAAATTTTAGCCCGATCCAACAGTTCATTGGAGAGATATGGCCATCGTACTGAAACTATTTTATTCAATGACAGATATTTTTCCATTTCCCATAACCAAGAGTTCTTTATGCTTCAACTTCACAAAAATAATATATCAAAGCATGAAATGAATTAAAGATATTATTACAATCTTCCCTTATTAGAAAATTATTAATATGCATTAGTTTTATATGGTTTATTATCTAATCTAATTAAATCAAATTTAATTAAGATTAGTTAATAGTAGAAGAAGTGTAATTAATTATTAGTCAATCTAAGTAAATGGATTTTTTAAATGAGAGAAAATTAAAAGAAAAGAGATTTTAATATAGTTTATATAGTGAAATTTTTATAATGTATATTGAATACTATTTAATATATATTAAACAATTTTAGAGTTGTTTAATGAAAATGATAATGTTAGGAATTTGGAGATTATTCATGTTAAAATTTACAATGAGTCTTATTGGTTTGTGATAGGGATCTTTATATAGAAAAAATATTATTAGAACAATTAGAAAATAGAGTCTAATGGTTGATTTTAATATTGATTAAATAAATTGTAAGATGATAATTTATATTATGTTGATTTAAAATTTAGAAACTCTAAATGATATTGGATTAAGATTGAATTGTTATGTTAATACGTTTGAATACCTTGTGGTATTAAGAGTTAGTCAAATATTAACTAATGAGATTTATGAAAATAATAGTTTGATGAGTTTATTATTTATTAATGTTTGTTGGGTCTAACAAACTATTAATAAATAATAGTTTAAATAATTATCAATAAATTCGATTAGAGTTAATCTAGAGGAGATTATTTGATGATTAAAGTTTGGTAAAAGATATTAATTTTTAGATTTAGATTATAATTGATTTTTAATCAATTGATATTCATTGAGTTGATAATATAATTATGATATTAATAATTAAGTTGTGCGATAGAGTCTTATTCGAAAAGATTAATGATAATACGAATTTGTTGAGGGAATGTTGGTATTCTTTGAAAGATGACGAATATGGTCATTTTAGATTTTCAGTAATTATTATTGAATTATTAATATGATCATTTGAATATTGAATTATAGTTGACTTTTAACTTATAGAATTCTAGTTAGTTAGTTAGTCAACTGATATTAATTGGAATGTTCCCATGGATATGTAATTATTAATTAAATTAATTAAATTTAATTAAATTTAATTAATAATTAAGTTATGTAATAAAGTTTTAATTGATATACTAATATCAATTCTTCTAACGAGGTTGTGAAGTATTTACATTGAAATTGATAAGTCTTGTTCTAATGACGTGAATAATAACCTTAGATGTTTTAATGGTGAGACTTAGTAATATTGAATTGGAAACTATTAGAATGTTAATAGGTCATGGATGGTGTACCTATGTTAATTGATTGATCAAGTTGATTTATAATTCTTCTTATTCGAAGATTGATAATTGGTTCTTTTATGAATGAATAATGATCCTTTGGATCTTAGCAAAATAAAGCGAATGATTTTATTAAGTGTCAAATGAATTAAAGAGTAATTTTATATCCTTAAGTTATTCTTAGGATAATGCTAACGGGGAACAAATGGGTTGACTTGTAGGTCAAATGATGAAACTTAGACATTTGAAGTATTCTTGAAAATGTAAACTGAAACCCCTACACTTGAAAATGGAAAAATGAAACTCTACACTTAACTCAACTATGAGATTATAGCAAAACCAAAACATGTATTTGCATTGTGTATTTTATATGCTTCTTGTTTTGAGTTTTTAGGTTGACTAGTGTTGACCAGTCTTAGGTTGTTACCAGAGGCTCGGGGGTTATGAGATGTGTTGGCATGTTGATTTTATTTGGTCTCGATCTTTAAAATCCCAACCATGGTAATGTGATCGTATGCTCTATGAAATGTTTGTATTTGTTCATCAGTCTTCATGTGTGAAGCTGAGATGTATGTGTATGAGACACTTGAGCTAGTCATTTTTGAGTCATCGATCAGTTATCCTTGGATTATTTCTAGTCACCATGATGGGACTAAAATGTGAATTTATTTCTTGATGATGTCATGTTGTGACATGTTTGACTCAACCATTTTGGAGTCTTCGATCAGTATGATTTTGAGATATTCTTGGTTTCTTATTGAAGAACCAATGGATATGGTGATTATTTTGAGATATATTTTGGTTATTGAGAACCAATGGATACTTATGATTATCAGTGATGCCTTCAGTTACCAATAGAGAACTGTTGTGGTCATGATTTTCTATGGATGTTTTTTCAGATGCTCATGGAGATTTGATGATTCTTATCTTGGTGATTTGATTATTCTTATTATGGATATTTGATATTTTTATCATGGATATTTGATGATTCTTTTTATGGATTATCTTTTAAATTTTCTTTACACTTGCTTGTACAAGACTGTGGTGATTTTATGATTCCATGAGCATTAGGGTAGGTTATCTACTTGTAGTGTCGGGAAGTGGCTTGCAATGGGGGCCGAGGCCCTAAGTGGCTGCCAGAGTAACTCATTGTAAGTTTGGTTAATAAGTGATAAAATTTACACACTAAATGGGGATTAAATGAACCTAAAAAGATAATTGTTTTGATATTCTCACCCATGCCTTGAGTGCTTGTACAGGCTAGGAAGGGAGTAGTGAGAACGCATGGTTGCAACCTTGCATTCCATAGTATGCCTTGTCAGTATGAGAGGATATTAGTGGCCGCATGAGATCTGTATGGACCCATGGAGTTTAGCTAACTGCTAGGGTAACTTGTACGAGATAAATGCGATGACACTTTCCCACTTGCATAGTAGGTTTCCTACATGTCATTGTTGTGCCTCTGGGAATTAGATGTCAGATTTTGTGTGATGGAACCTTTGAGTAGTATACTTTTTAGGATTCTTGGACTATAGAGATTTGTGTTGTGTGTTATGGATAGCCTGTTTGGGACTTGAGATTATCTCCTCAGCACGGTGGAAGTGGACCACTTAGGTTCCACATGGTCAGGTGGTAGTGTATTTTCCACTCTTATCATTTGAGATCCGTCTGAAACACCGTGGCTAGAGCATTCTTAGTTGGTATTTATCTTCATTATGTTCTTGAAGCATTATGGTAGATGATACCTTATGATGGATTTATTTACTGGTATGTTACTTATATTGATGATTTGCATATGTTAGATGATGTTATCTTATGTTTTACTTTGCATGTTAGTAGGATGTTTTAGGAGTGACATTCCTACTATGATAATACCGATGATCTCTTTGGTGCTTTGGAATGTTACGCACGGAGAGATGGCTAGGATCCACGATGGTCTAATGATGCTATTAATGGTTGGGAGGAACCATGCACTTAGTTATTTATGTTTGTGGTATATGGTTATCTTTTATGATGGATGTTTATATCTTTATGATGATGATGTATCATGTATGGTTTATGGTTTCATTATGTTATTGCATCATGGAATAATATTGGATGATGATGTACTTTATTTACATGAATGTTTATTCTTTTAAGCTTTTCATACCTTGTATCATGTACAGTGGATGATTGAGCTAAACTAAAATGTAGTTACTAAAAGAAAACTTGTATATTGTTTAAGTACATTGGATGCATCATTGTTATTTCATTGTTAAGGATGTAATGTTAGATGAATAAGTTATGATTATAAGTAATTCAACGTTAAGGGATCTTTAAAGAATGTAATCTGTTATGTTATGTTATTTTCAGTTGGATGTTACTATTGCTTCTGCAAGTGTTGTGAATGGTTTTACTTTCATGTTTAAAAAAAAAAATTGTTTGGTAAACTTAGTGAAATTCTTTGGATCCCTTGGCGGAGCATTACATTAAATAACTTCATTTAATTAATTAGGAATGGCTTCTCATTTAATTAAATAACTTTGTTTAATTAATTAGAAGTAAGTACTCCATTTAATTAAATAATTTCATTTAATTATTTCAAAATTCTTTTCGAAACTAGTCAACTCAAGTCAACCGTGGTTAAATCTGGTCAATTTTTGGTCAAACTTGATCTTTGCGTATGTGAATATGAGCAAATGTGAGTATGAATTCCAACAAAAATTCGATGCAAATTCTCATTCAACCTTTCAAAATGAAGAGATGATGGTCTCTTAAATAGACTTTCTTGGAATTCATCAACAGTTGAGATCGATTTCAATCAACGGTCAAGATTAAAGGTGAAGTTTAGTCATAAAGGGAAATTTTCAAATCAAAGGGAGTTAACAGATTTAATTTGAGTAAAATAAGGAGTTAACTGATTCAATTTGAGTAGAGAAAGGAGTTAACTGATTTAACTCATAGAACTATGATATCTGTTGTTGTAAGAAAATTCCACTAAGTAGAGGTAATCCTCCCAATGTGTCTTCCTATCCATCACATACATCTGTAACATATCCTCCAAAACCTGATTCACCCTCTCTATTTGACCATCAGTCTCTAGATGATATGTCAAACTGAAGTTTAACTGCGCTCCAAGCTCATGCTACAGTGATGTCCAGAATGCAGATGTGAATACAGGATCCCTATCAAAAATGATCTTTCTAGGAATACCATGTAATCTCACAATATCATGAATAAAGACATTAGCTACAGAAGTTGTTGTGTAGGAAAACCTAATTGGTGAAAAATGCACCACCTTAGTCAACCGATCAACGGTGACCACGATAGCATCATGATGTCGATGGCACATAAATCCTCCCCAAATGTCTGAAAAGACCATCTGATTCTCGAACGTAACTTGCAAATTTACCTTCCAAAGATCTTCTTGAATCAATCTCTCTACACACTTCCTGATACCATGAATCCGTAGGAAGTACCTGAAGAATCCAACTCCTCAAATCCACACTAAGAGTCATTGATGATGCCACATGTCTCTTGCGACTCAAAGAATTTGCCACCACATTCTCCTTAGCCTGAATGTACTTAACTTCAAAATCATATTCGCATAAAAACACCATCCATCACCTTTGGCGAGCATTCAAATTAGGCTGAGTAAAAATGTACTGAAGACTACGATGATCGCTATGTAGCTCAAATATGTGCCCCAACAAGAAATGTCTCCACCTTGTCAAAGCATGAACTACTGCTGCTAACTCAAGATCATGTGTAGGATAATTTAACTCACGATCCTTGAGCTTGCGTGATTCATACGCAATCACTCATCCATTCTACATCAACACTGCTGCAATCCCTTCAAGAGAAGCATCTGTACATACCATGAAATCACCTTCTAGATCAGGTACAGCTAGAATTGGTGCACTGGTCAAAAGCTCCTTGAGCTTTTGAAAAGATTCCTCACATTTCTCTGTCCATACGAACTTCTTTCCTTTCCTTTGAAGAGAAGTGATAGGATGTGCTATCCGAGAGAAGTTCTCAACAAATCTACGATAATAACCAGCTAAACCCATGAAACTATGAATCTCTAACACATTAGTCGGTGTTGACCAATCTATTATCGCCTAAATCTTTGCAGGATCCACTGAAATACCATCACCTGAAATAACATGCCCTAAATACTAAATATCTATTTTGAAGAATTCACACTTAGCTGCATTGGCATAAAGCTGATTGTCCCTCAAACACTACAAAACCAACCACAGGTGTTTCTCATGCTCCTTCTTAGTCTTAGAATATATTAATATGTCATCAAGAAACACGAGTACAAACCTGTCCAGATAAGATTAGAACACACCATTCATCAAACTCATAAAAAATGATGGAGCATTAGTCAATCCAAAAGGGCACCACTGTGAACTCATAATGCCCATAACGAGTTTGAAAAGCATTCTTGTGAATATATGCTTCCTTAATGCAAAGCTGGTACTATCCTAACTTAAGATCAATCTTGGAGAATACTATAGCTCCCTTGATCTGATCGAATAAGTCATCAATCCAAGGTAAAGGATACCTATTCTTAATAGTCACCTTATTCAACTGTCTATAGTCAATACAAAGGTGCAAAGAACTATCTTTCTTTTTCACAAAGAGCACTGGAGCTCCCCATGGTGATACACTAGGTCGAATGCTCCCTTTGGCCAGAAGTTCCTCTAGCTGAAGACATATCTCACCCAATTCCTATGTCATCATGCGATAAGGAGCTTTAGAGATAAGCTCCGCTCTAGGAATCAGATCAATACTAAAGTCAAAGTCCCTCTTCGGAGGCATGCTTGAAATCTCACTTGGAAAAAACATCTACGTACTCTTGCAAAATTGGGTGATCTAAAGTCTTCCTCATGGGATCTTCTTCATCAAGATCATTTACAATAACAACAAGTATCTGACATCCCTTCCAGAAACTTTGCTTCAATTGCATAGCAGAAATCATCCGTAGAGATCCAAGTCAGTCCATGCCTAAAACCACATCATAGGATACAAGGGTATGATTCGAAGATCCATTGCAGTATCAAAGCTTCCTAAGCTAAGCCCACACTTATGAACTATAGAATCTGTGGAGACCTTAATGCCTGAGGCTAGTTCCACTTGCCAACCATGATCTTGCTTCACCGCATCCAGCTTGCACTTAAAAACTATAGATGGTGAAATAAATGAATCTGTAGCTCCTGAATCAAACAATAATGAAAGAGATATACCTCTAATAGCACCTGTGGTCACAACCACTATTCCCTGATGATCTTCCTGACGCTGATCAACTGCTATAAAAACTCTATGAGCTCTACCTACATCACCAACTGCAGGCTCTGAAATGGTAGGACTAGGTCCTAAAAACTGAGGTGCTCATTGAGGACACTAAGCTGAATAATGTCCAATCTAACTACATGAAAAGCATTCCGTATTTTTGCTAGAACCTCTTCCCATAGGTGGTACATTTGATTGTTGGTGACTGTTCCTGCTCACAAAAGACTGGCTACTCTGAGCGGGCTAATTGAATTGGTTATGTTTATTGCGTTGAGCATTGTGGTTGTTCTTGGTGTTAGCACCTTTGCCACTGCCTTGAGCTTGAGAATTTGATCCCTTCTGTTGCTGTGTCTGTTGAGACCACTGCTAATACTGTTTCCCCTTAGAGAAAGAAAACTTCTTGTTACTACCTGAATTGTAGTTGCTTTTAGATCCTAATGCCGCTGGCGCTCCTACAAAACCACTTTGACCAAGGTTGACACTTTTCTCAACAAGGATAGCTCGATGCACCGCATCCTTGAGGGTTTTTGGCTCAAATACCTTAACTCCCCCAATAATACGATTATTCAAACCCCTAATAAAATGTTGTGTCAACTGAGCGGAATTTTCACAAAACCCTGAAAAAGGCATAAGCTCATAAAATTTATGCTCATACGCAGTCACTGACAAAGTGTACTGTCTAAGATTATAAAATTCATTAGCCCTTTGTTGTTTCCATTCCTCTGGTACGAATTTTTCACGAAAACTCTCTAGGAATAACTCCCATGTAACACTGCTCATATCAATTCCCAACTTCTTCTCCTCTATCATCCACCAAGTGGCCCCAAAATTCTCTAAATTAGTGATCGCAAATCTTGCCTTAACATTGCTGTCGAACTCCTGCATGGAAAAAATCTTGTCAAGGGAAATAAGCCACTGCTCGGCCACATAACCAGAACCTTGCCCATTGAAAGGCTTAACCTTGGATCTTGAAAGATCCTTCATCTGAGTGGACACATGACCTCTGATGTTCCTTCCGAGGACTTCTAGATCTGGGTCAATGCTCTTGTTCTATCTGATGCACTTTAGGTTGTTCTTGAATAGGAGGTAGACGTTTTAGAATAGTTTGCATCATTTGCCTCAAACCGACCTCCTAATACTCAGCTTAGTCCTCTCTATGGCTCTCTTCCTGTGGCCTACTAGAGTGCTCTTCCCTGCTCTCTACATGAGTCGATCCCTCTTAGGCAGACTCATGGACATTGACAGCTCTACCACGATCACGACCTCTACCACGACCTCTAACAGAAGACTTAGTCCCAGATACCATCCTACAATAGTACAAGGTACTAATTTCAGTTCTATGTCTAGGTTTAAGTAAAATTTCTAGTTTTGAAACTAAGTGTTGAAATATGAAAAATACTCAAGTAACAGTTTGAGTCCTGTTTCAAATCACCTCGATCAAGTTTGGAAAGTTACACTTAATAGTTCATAGTTCTAGTTGTTCCAAAATACTCAGAGCTCCCAATTTAGAAATGTGGGCTCTGATACTTGATTTTTGCGTATGTGAATATGAGCAAATGTGAGTATGAATTCCAACAACAATTCAATACAAATTTTCATTCAACTTTTCAAAATGAAGAGATGAGGGTCTCTTAAATAGACTTTCCTAAAATTCATCAACGATTGAGATCGATTTCAATCAACGGTCAAGATTAAAGGTGAAGTTCAGTCATAAAAGGAGATTTCCAAAGTAAAGGTAGTTAACAGATTTAAGTTAAGTAAAATAAGGAGTTAACTGATTCAATTTGAGTAGAGAAAAGAGTTAACTGATTTAACTCATTTTTGATCAATAGTGAATTAAAAATTTCCTTTTTTGAACTGAAGAGAGATTTTGTTGAGATATTTAATTTAATAAAATGAGATATGCTCTCATAATTACTTTTTCTATTTAATTAAATAATCTTTAATTAATTGGAGACAATTTTCTTATTTAATTAAATAACTTCATTTAATTAATTAGGAATGGCTTCTTATTTAATTAAATAACTTTGTTTAATTAATTAGAAGTAAGTACTCCATTTAATTAAATAATTTCATTTAATTATTTCAAAATTCTTCTCTAACCTAGTGAACTCAAGTCAACCGTGGTTAAATCTGGTCAACTTTTGGTCAAACATGATCTTTGCATATGTGAATATGAGAAAATGTGATTATGAATTCCAGCAACAATTCGATGCAAATTCTCATTCAACCTTTCAAAATGAAGAGATGAGGGTCTCTTAAATAGACTTTCCTAGAATTCATCAACGGTTGAGATCGATTTCAATCAACGGTCAGAATTAAAGGTGAAGTTTAGTCATAAAGGGAGATTTCCAAATTAAAGGGAGTTAACAGATTTAAATTGAGTAAAATAAGGTGTTAACTGATTCAATTTGAGTAGAGAAATGAGTCAACTGATTTAACTCATTTTTGATCAATAGTGAACTAGAAATTTCCCTTTTTGAACTGAAGAGAGATTTTGTTTAGATATTTAATTTAATAAAATGAGATATGCTCTCCTAATTACTTTTTCTATTTAATTAAATAATCTTTAATTAATTAGAGACACTTTTCTTAATTAATTAAATAACTTCATTTAATTAATTAGGAATGGCTTCTCATTTAATCAAATAACTTTGTTTAAATAATTAGAAGTAAGTACTCCATTTAGTTAAATAATTTCATTTAATTATTTCAATTTTTTTTTTGAAACTAGTCAACTCAAGTCAATCGTGGTTAAATTTGGTCAACTTTTAGTCAAACTTGATCTTTGCGTATGTGAATATGAGCAAATGTGAGTATGAATTCCAGCAACAATTCGATGCAAATTCTCATTCAAACTTTCAAAATGAAGAGATGATGGTCTCTTAAATAGACTTTTCTAGAAAATTCATCAATGGTTGAGATCGATTTCAATCAACGGTTAGGATTACAAGTGAAGTTCAGTCATAAAGGGAGATTTCCAAATTAAAGGGAGTTAACAAATTTAATTTGAGTAAAATAAGGAGTTAACTGATTCAATTTGAGTAGCAAAAAGAGTTAACTGATTTAAATCATTTTTGATCAATAGTGAACTAGAAATTTTCCTTTTTCAACTGAAGAGAGATTTTGTTGAGATATTTAATTTAATAAAATGAGATATGATCTCATAATTACATTTTCTATTTAAATAAATAATCTTTAATTAATTAGAGACGCTTTTCTTATTTAATTAAATAACTTCATTTAATTAATTAGGAATGGCTTCTCATTTAATTAAATAACTTTGTTTAATTAATTAGAAATAAGTACTCCATTTAATTAAATAATTTTGTTTAACTTTTTCAAAAAAAATTTCGAACCTAGTCAACTCAAGTCAACTATATTTAAATCTGGTAAACTTTTGGTCAAACTTGATCTTTGCGTATGTGAATATGAGAAAATGTGAGTATGAATTTCGGCAACAATTCGATACAAATTCTCATTCAACCTTTCAAAATGAAGAGATGAGGGTCTCTTAAATAGACTTTCTTGGAATTCATCAACGGTTGAGATCGATTTTAATCAACGGCCATGATTAACGGTGAAGTTCAGTCATAAAGAGAGATTTCCAAATTAAAGGGAGTTAAAAAATTTAATTTGAGTAAAGTAAGGAGTTAACTGATTCAATTTGAGTAAAAAAAGGAGTTAACTGATTTAACTCATTTTTGATCAATAGTGAACTGAAAATTTACCTTTTTGAACTGAAGAGAGATTTTGTTGAGATATTTAATTTAATAAAATGAGATATGCTCTCATAATTACTTTTTCTATTTAATTAAATAATCTTTAATTAATTAGAGACACTTTTGTTATTTAAATAAATAAGTTCATTTAATTAATTAGGAATGACTTCTCATTTAATTAAATATTTTTGTTTAATTAATTAGAAGTATGTATTCCATTTAATTAAATAATTTCATTTAATTATTTTGAAATTCTTTTCGAAACTAGTCAACTCAAGTCAACCATGGTCAAATCTGGTCAACTTTTGGTCAAACTTGATCTTTGCGTATGTGAATATGAGCAAATGTGAGTATCAATTCTAGCAACCATTCGATGCAAATTCTCATTGAACATTTCAAAATGAAGAGATAAAGGTCTCTTTAGTAGACTTTCATGGAATTCATCAACAGTTGAGATCGATTTTAATCAACGGTCAGGATTAAAGGTGAGGTTCAGTCATAAAGGAAGATTTCCAAATTAAAGGGAGTTAACAAATTTAATTTGAGTAAAATAACGAGTTAACAAATTTAATTTGAGTAAAATAAGGAGTTAACTCATTGAATTATTTCAAAATTCTTTTCGAAACTAGTCAACTCCAGTCAACCGTGGTTAAATCTGGTCAACTTTTGGTCAAACTTGATCTTTGCGTATGTGAATATGAGCATATGTGAGTATAAATTCTAACAACAATTTGATGCAAATTCTCATTCAACCTTTCAAAATGAAGAGATGAGGGTCTCTTAAATAGACTTTCCTGAAATTCATCAACGGTTGAGATAGATTTCAATCAACGGTCAGGATTAAACGTGAAGTTCAATCATAAAGGGAGATTTTCAAATTAAAGGGATTAAACAGATATAATTTGAGTAAAATAAGGAGTTAACTGATTTAGTTTGAGTAGAAAAAGGAGTTAACTCATTTTTTATCAATAGTGAATTGGAAATTTTTCTTTTTGAACCGAAGAGAGATTTTGTTGAGATATTTAATTTAATAAAATGAGATATGCTCTCATAATTACTTTTTCTATTTAATTAAATAATCTTTAATTAATTAGAGACACTTTTCTTATTTAATTAAATAACTTCATTTAATTAATTAGGAATGGCTTTTAATTTAATTAAATAACTTTGTTTAATTAATTAGAAATAAGTACTCCATTTAATTAAATAATTTCATTTAATTATTTCAAATTTCTTTTCAAAACTAGTCAACTCAAGTCAACCGTGGTTAAATTTGGTCAACTATTGGTCAAACTTGATCTTTGCGTATGTGAATATGAACAAATGTGAGTATGAGTTCCAGCAACAATTCGATGCAAATTTTCATTCAACCTTTCAAAATGAAGAGATGATGGTCTCTTAAATAGACTTTCTTGGAATTCATCAACGGTTGAGATCGATTTCAATCAACGGTCAGGATTAAAGGTGAAGTTTAGTCATAGAGGGAGATTTCCAAATTAAAGGGAGTTAAAAGATTTAATTTGAATAAAATAAGGAGTTAACTGATTCAATTTGAGTAGAAAAATGAGTTAACAGATTTAACTAATTTTTGATCAATAGTGAACTGGAAATTTCCCTTTTTGAACTAAAGAGAAATTTTGTTGAGATATTTAATTTAATAAAATGAGATATGCTCTCATAATTACTTTTTCTATTTAATTAAATAATCTTTAATTAATTAGAGACACTTTTCTTATTTAATTAAATAACTTCATTTAATTAATTAGGAATGGCTTCTCATTTAATTAAATAGCTTTGTTTAATTAATTAGAAGTAAGTACTCTATTTAATTAAATAATTTCGTTTAGTTATTTTAAATTTTTTTTCGAAACTAGTCAACTCAAGTCAATCGTGGTTAAATCTGGTCAACTTTTGGTCAAACTTGATCTTTGCGTATGTGAATATGAGCAAATCTGAGTATTAATTACAGCAAGAATTCGATGCAAATTCTCATTCAACCTTTCAAAATGAAGAGATGAGCGTCTCTTAAATAGACTTTCCTAAAATTCATCAACGATTGAGATCGATTTCAATCAACGGTCAGGATTAAAGGTGAAGTTCAGTCATAAAGGGAGATTTCCAAATTAAAAGGAGTTAACAAATTTAATTTGAGTAAAATAAGGAGTTAACTGATTCAATTTGAGTAGAAAAAGGAGTTAACTCATTTAACTCATTTTTGATCAATAGTGAATTGAAATTTTTTCTTTTTGAATTCAAGAGAGATTTTGTTGAGATATTTAATTTAATAAAATGAGATATGCTCTCATAATTACGTTTTCTATTTAATTAAATAATCTTTAATTAATTAGAGACACTTTTCTTATTTAATTAAATAACTTCATTTAATTAATTAGGAATGGCCTCTCATTTAATTAAATAACTTTATTTAATTAATTAGAAGTAAGTACTCGATTTAATTAAATAATTTTATTTAATTATTTCAAAATTCTTTTCGAAACTAGTCAACTTATGTCAACCGTGGTTAAATCTAGTCAACATTTGGTCAAACTTGATCTTTGCATATGTGAATATGAGCAAATGTGAGTATGAATTCCAACAACAATTCGATGCAAATTCTCATTCAACTTTTCAAAATGAGGAGATGAGGGTCTCTTAAATAGACTTTCTTTCAATTCATCAACAGTTGAGATCGATTTCAATCAACGGTCCGGATTAAAGTTGAAGTTCAGTCATAAAGGGACATTTCCAAATTAAAGGGAGTTAACAGATTTAATTTGAGTAAAATAAGGAGTTAACTGATTCAATTTGATAGAAAAAGGAGTTAATTAATTTAACTCATTTTTGATCAATAGTGAACTGAAAATTTCTCTTTTTGAACTGAAGAGAGATTTTGTTGAGATATTTAATTTAATAAAATGAGTTATGCTCTCATAATTACTTTTTCTAATTAATTAAATAATCTTTAATTAATTAGAGACACTTTTCTTATTTAATTAAATAACTTCATTTAATTAATTAGGAATGGCTTCTCATTTAATTAAATAACTTTGTTTTATTAATTAGAAGTATGTACTCCATTTATTTAAATAATTTTGTTTAATTATTTCAAAATTCTTTTCAAAACTAGTCAACTAAAGTCAACTATGGTTAAATTTGGTCAACTTTTGATCAAACTTGATCTTTGCCTATGTGAATATAACCAAATGTGAGTTTGAGTTCTAGCAACAATTCGATGCAAATTCTCATTCAACCTTTCAAAATGAAAAGATGAGGGTCTCTTAAATAGACTTTTTTGGAATTCATCAACGGTTGAGATTGATTTCAATCAAAGGTCATGATTAAAGGTGAAGTTCAATTATAAAGAGAGATTTCAAAATTAAAGGGAGTTAACAGAATTAATTTGAATAAAATAAGGAGTTAACTGATTCAATTTGAGAAGAAAAAAGAGTTAACTGATTTAACTCATTTTAGATCAATAGTGAACTAGAAATTTCCATTTTTGTACTAAAGAGAGATTTTGTTGAGATATTAAATAAAATAAAATGCGATATGCTCTCATAATTACTGTTGACTTGAGTTGACTATTTTCGAAAAAAAAATTTAAAATAATTAAGTGAAATTATTTAATTAAATGGAGTACTTACTTCTAATTAATTAAACAAAGTTATTTAATTAAATTAGAAGCCATTCCTAATTAATTAAATGAAGTTGTTTAATTAAATAAGAAAAGTGTCTCTAATTAATTAAAGATTATTTAATTAAATAGAAAAAGTAATTATGAGAGCATATCTCATTTTATTAAATTAAATATCTGAACAAAATCTCTCTTCAGTTCAGAAAGGGAAATTTCCAGTTCACTATTGATCAAAAATGAGTTAAATCAGTTAACTCCTTTTTCTACTCAAATTGAATCAGTTAACTCCTTATTTTACTCAAATTAAATCTATTAACTCCATTTAATTTGGAAATCTCCCTTTATGACTGAACTTCACCTTTAATCGTGACCGCTGATTGAAATCAATCTTAACCGTTGATGAATTTCAAGAAAGTCTATTTAAGAGGCCCTCATCTCTTCATTATGAAAGGTTAAATGAGAATTTGCATTGAATTGTTGCTAGAATTCATCCTCACATTTGCTCATATTCACATACGTAAAGATCAAGTTTGACCAAAAGTTGACCAAATTTAACCACGGTTGACTTGAGTTGACTAGTTTCGAAAATAATTTTGAAATAATTAAACAAAATTATTTAATTAAACTGAGTACTTTCTTCTAATTAATTAAACAAAGTTATTTAATTAAATGAGAAGTCATTCCTAATTAATTAAATTAAGTTATTTAATTAAATAAGAAAAGTGTCTCTAATTAATTAAATATTTCTAAATTAAATAGAAAAAGTAATTATGAGAGCATATCTCATTTTATTAAATTAGATATCTCAACAAAATATCTCTTTAGTTCAAAAAGGAAAATTTCCAGTTCACTATTGATCAAAACTGAGTTAAATCAGTTAACTCCTTTTTCTACTCAAATTGAATCAGTTAGCTCCTTATTTTACTCAAATTAAATCTGTTAACTGCCTTTAATTTGAAAATCTCACTTTATGACTGAACTTCACCTTTAATCCTGACCGTTGATTGAAATCGATTTCAACCGTTCATGAATTCCAAGAAAGTCTATTTAAGAGACCCTAATCTTTTAATTTTGAAAGGTTGAATGAGAATTTGCATCGAATTGTTGCTAGAATTCATACTCACATTTGCTCATATTCACATCGTAAAGATCAATTTTGACCAAAAGTTGACCAAATTTATCTACGGTTGACTTGAGCTGACTAGTTTCAAAAAGAATTTTGAAATAATTAAACGAAATTATTTAATTAAATGGAGTACTTACTTCTAATTAATTAAACAAAGTTATTTAATTAAATGAGAAGCCATTCCTAATTAATCAAATGATGTTATTTAATTAAATAAGAAAAGTGTCTCTAATTAATTAAAGATTACTTAATTAAATAGAAAAAATAATTATGAGAGCATATCTCATTTTATTAAATTAAATATCTCAACAAAATCTCTCTTCAATTGAAAAAGGGAAATTTTCAGTTCACTATTGATCAAAAATGAGTTAAATCAGTGAACTCCTTTCTCTAATCAAATTGAATCAGTTAACTCTTTATTTTACTCAAATTAAATCTGTTAACTCTATTTAATTTTGAAATCTCCCTTTATGACTGAACTTCACCTTTAATCCTGAGTGCTGATTGAAATCAATCTCAACCATTGATGAATTCAAGGAAAGTCTATGTAAGAGACCCTCATCTCTTCATTTTGAAAGGTTGAATGAGAATTTGCATCAAATTGTTGCTAGAATTCATACTCACATTTGCTCATATTCACATACAAAAAGATCAAGTTTGACCAAAAGTTGATCAGAATTAACGACGGTTGACTTGAGTTGAGTAGTTTTGAAAAGAATCTTGAAATTATTAAACAAAATTATTTAATTAAATGGAGTACTTACTTCTAATTAATTAACCAAAGTTATTTAATTAAATGAGAAGCCATTCCTAATTAATTAAATGAAGTTATTTAATTAAATAAGAAAAGTGTCTCTAATTAATTAAAGATTACTTAATTAAATAGAAAAAGTAATTATGAGAGCATATCTCATTTTATTAAATTAAATATCTCAACAAAATCTCTCTTCAGTTCTAAAAGGGAAATTTCCAGTTCTCTATTGATAAAAAATGAGTTAAATCAGTTAACTCATTTTTCTACTCAAATAGAATTACTTAACTCCTTATTTCACTCAAATTAAATTTGTTAACTCTCTTTAATTTGGAAATCTCCCTTTATGACTGAACCTCATTTTTAATCCTCACCGCTAATTAAAATCGATCTCAACCGTTGATGAATTCCAGAAAAGTCTATTTAAGAGACCCTCATCTCTTCATTTTCAAAGGTTGAATGAGAATTTGCAGCGAATTGTTGCTGGAATTCATACTCACATTTTCTCATATTCACATACGCAAAGATCAAGTTTGACCATTAGTTGACCAAATTTAACCACGGTTGACTTGAGTTGACTAGTTTCGAAAAGAATTTTGAAATAATTAAATGAAATTATATAATTAAATGGAGTACTTACTTCTAATTAATTAAACAAGGTTATTTAATTAAATGAGAAGCCATTCCTAATTAATTCAATGAAGTTATTTAATTAAAGATTATTTAATTAAATAGAAAAAGTAATTATGAGAGCATATTTCAATTTATTAAATTAAATATCTCAACAAAATCTCTCTTCAGTTCAAAAAGGGAAATTTCCAGTTCACTATTGATCAAAAATGAGTTAAATGAGTTAACTCCTTTTTGTACTCAAATTGAATCAGTTAACTCCTTATTTTACTCAAATTAAATCTGTTAACTCCATTTAATTTGGAAATCTCCCTTTATGACTGAACTTCACCTTTAATCCTGACCGTTGATTGAAATCGATCTCAACCGCTGATGAATTCTAAAAAAGTCTATTTAAGAGACCCTCATCTCTTGATTTTGAAAGGTTGAATGAGAATTTGCATCGAATTGTTGCTATAATTCATACTCACATTTTCTCATATTCACATACGCAAGGATCAAATTTGAACAGATTTAACTACAGTTGACTTGAGTTGACTAGTTTCGAAAAGAATTTTGAAACAATTAAACGAAATTATTTAATTAAATGGAGTACTTACTTCTAATTAATTAAACAGAGTTATTTAATTAAATGAGAAGCCATTCCTAATTAATTAAATGAAGTTATTTAATTAAATAAGAAAAGTGTCTCTAATTAATTAAATATTACTTAATTAAATAGAAAAAGTAATTATGAGAGCATATCTCATTTTATTAAATTAAATATCTCAACAAAATCACTCTTCAATTCAAAAAGGGAATTTTTCAGCTCACTATTGATCAAAAATGAGTTAAATCAGTTAACTCCTTTTTCTACTCAAATTGAATCAGTTAACTCCTTATTTTACTCAAATTAAATTTGTTAACTCCCTTTAATTTGGAAATCTCCCTTTATGACTGAACTTTACCTTTAATTCTGACCGCTGATTGAAATCGATCTCAACCATTGATGAATTGCAGGAAAGTCTATTTAAGAGACCCTCATCTCTTCATTTTCAAAGGTTGAATGAGAATTTGCATCGAATTGTTGCTGAAATTCATACTCACATTTGCTCATATTCACATACGCAAAGATCAAGTTTGACCAAAAGTTGACTAGATTTAACCACGATTGACTTTAGTTGACTAGTTTTAAAAAGAATTTTGAAATAATTAAACGAAATTATTTAATTAAATGGAGTACTTACTTCTAATTAATTAAACAAAGTTATTTAATTAAATGAGAAGCCATTCCTAATTAATTAAATGAAGTTATTTAATTAAATAAGAAAATTATCTCTAATTAATTAAAGATTACTTAATTAAATAGGAAAAGTAATTATGAGAGTATATCTCATTTTATTAAATTAAATATCTCAACAAAAGCTCTATTCAGTTCAAAAAGGGAAATTTTCAGTTCACTATTAATAAAAAATGAGTTAAATCAGTTAACTCTTTTTTCTATTCATATTGAATCAGTTAACTCTTTATTTTACTCAAATTAAATCTATTAACTCCCTTTAATTTGTAAATCTCCCTTTATGACTGAAGTTCACTTTTAATCTTGACCGCTGATTGAAATCGATCTCAACCGTTGATGAATTCTAGGAAAGTCTATTTAAGAGACCCTCATCTCTTAATTTTGAAAGGTTGAATGAGAATTTGCATCGAATTGTTGCTAGAATTCATACTCACATTTTCCCATATTCACATACGCAAAGATCAAGTTTGACCAAAAGTTGACCAGATTTAACCACGGTTGACTTGAGTTGACTAGTTTCGAAAAGAATTTTGAAATAATTAAACGAAATTATTTAATTAAATGGAGTACTTACTTCTAATTAATTAAATAATGTTATTTAATTAAATCAGAAGCCATTCCTAATTAATTAAAAGAAGTTATTTAATTAAATAAGAAAAGTGTCTCTAATTAATTAAAGATTATTTAATTAAATAGAAAAAGTAATTATGAGAGCATATCTCATTTTATTAAATTAAATATCTCAACAAAATCTCTCTTCAGTTCAAAAAGCAAAATTTCCAGTTCACTATTGATGAAAAATGAGTTAAATCAGTTAACTCCTTTTTCCACTCAAATTGAATTAGTTAACTCCTTATTTTACTCAAATTAAATCTGTTAACTCCCTTTAATTTCGAAATCTCCCTTTATGACTGAACTTCACCTTTAATCCTAACCGTTGATTAAAATCGATCTCAACCGTTGATGAATTCCAGAAAAGTCTATTTAAGAGACCCTCATCTCTTCATTTTGAAAGGTTGAATGAGAATTTGCATCGAATTGTTGCTAGAATTCATACTCACATTTGCTCATATTCACATACGCAAAGTTCAAGTTTGACCAAAAGTTGACCAAATTTAACCACGGTTGACTTGAGTTGACTAGTTTCAAAAAAAAATTTGAACTAATTAAATGAAATTATTTAATTAAATGGAGTACTTACTTCTAATTAATTAAACAAAGTTAATTAAATGAGAAGCCATTCCTAATTAATTAAATGAAGTTATTTAATTATATAAGAAAAGTGTCTCTAATTAATTAAAGATTATTTAATTAAATAGAAAAAGTAATTATGAGAGCATATCTCATTTTATTAAATTAAATATCTCAACAAAATCTCTCTTTAGTTCAAAAAGGAAAATTTCTAGTTCACTATTGATAAAAAATGAGTTAAATCAGTTAACTCCTTTTTCTACTCAAATTGAATCAGTGAACTTCTTATTTTACTCAAATTAAATCTTGTTAACTCTCTTTAATTTGGAAATCTTCCTTTATGACTGAACTTCACCTTTAATCCTGACCATTGATTGAAATTGATCTCAACCGTTGATGAATTCTAGGAAAGTCTTTTTAAGAGACCCTCATCTCTTCATTTTGAAAGGTTGAATGAGAGTTTGCATCGAATTGTTGCTAGAATTAATACTCACATTTGCTCATATTCACATACACAAAGATCAAGTTTGATTAAAATTTGACCATATTTAACCACGGTTGACTTTAGTTGACTGGTTTTGAAAAGAATTTGAAATAATTAAATGAAATTATTTAATTAAATGGAGTACTTACTTCTAATTAATTAAATTAAGTTCTTTAATTAAATGAGAAGCCATTCCTAATTAAATAAGAAAACTGTCTCTAATTAATTAAAGATTATTTAATTAAATAGAAAAAGTAATTATGAGAGCATATCTCATTTTATTAAATTAAATATCTCAACAAAATCTCTCTTCAGTTCGAAAAGGGAAATTTCCAGTTCACTATTGATCAAAAATGAGTTAAATCAGTTAACTCCTTTTTCTACTCTAATTGAATTAGTTAACTTCTTATTTTACTCAAATTAAATCTGTTAACTCCCTTTAATTTGGAAATGTAATGCCCCGTCAAGGGATCGAAAGAATTAACCTAGAATTTCACTAAGTTTAGAAACAAATTTTTTTTTTTTCATGATATTAAACATCACATATAACTTATGCACATTAACGGAAGCAATAGCAATGTCCATCTAAAAGTAAACATAACATACATAACAGATTACATTCTTTAAAATCTCTTAATGTTGAATTACATACACAAATCCATCTAGTACAACATCCTCATGAAATGATAAGTGCAATGTTTATACATTACATTTCAAATACTCAATCATCCACTGTACATGTCACAGGGTATGACAATGGCAAAGAATATACATATGTAGAATAAGGTACATCATCCTATTCTAATCCATGATACATCAAAGTAGAGATAATCACATGATACAGCATCATAGAGAACATATACATCCATCATAAAGATCAAACATAATAAACTAAGTGCACGATTCCTCCCAACCGTTAATAGAATCATTAGACCATCATGGATCGTAGCCATCCCTATGTGCGTAACATTTCAAATCATCGAAGAGATCATTGGTATTAACATAGTAGGTATTAACATCATATGTGGAAGTAATCTAACATGCAAATAAAAGCATAAGATAGCATCATCTAACATATGCTAATCATCAATGAAAAAGGATACATATCCACCATCATGAAGGACGCATCAACCACGATGTCTCAATGAATCTCAAAATGATAAGAGTGAAAAATACACTACCACCCGACCGTGTGGTACCAAAGTGGTCCACTCCCACTGTGCTAAGGAAATAATCTCAAGTCCCAAACAAGCTATCAAAATCACATAGCACAAATCTCCATAAGTCCAGGAATCTTAAAAGTATACTAACTCAAAGGTTCCAAACAAAAAATCTGACATCTAATCCCAGAGGCACACAATGACATTTAGGAACCTACTATGCAAGCGAGAAAGTGTCATCGCATTTATCACGTACAAATTACCCTAGCAGTTAGCTAAACTTCACGGGTCCATACTGATTTCATGCGGCCACTAGTATCCTCTCATACTCACGAGGCATACTATGGAATGCAAGGTCGCAACCATGCATCTCACTACTCCCATCCTAGCTTGTACAAGCACTCAAGGCATGGGCGAGAACAAAACTCTTATCTTTTTAGGTTCATTTTGTTAGTATTATGTGTGAATGTTATCACTTATTAATCCAACTTACAATGAGTTACCCTAGCAGCCTCTTAGGGCCCCGGCTCCCATTGCAAGCCACTTCCCATCACTACATGTAGATATCCTACCCTAATGCTCATGGACTCATAAATCTCAAAATCACAAAAGATAATTCATAATAAAATTATCAAATATGCATAAAAGCATCAAATCTCCATGAGAAAACATCTATAGAAAATCATGAACAGAACAGCTCTCTATTAGCAACTGAAGTATCACTGATAATCAAATATCCAATGGTTCTCAATAACCAAAATATATATCTCAATCATATTAATCGAAGACTCCAAAAATGGTTAAGTCAAACATGTCACAACATGAAATCATCAAAAATAAATCCACATCTCAGTCCCATCACGACGACTAGAAAATAATCAAGGATAACTGATCGATGACCAAAATAATGGTTAGGTCAAGAGTCTCATACTCAAGAATCTCAACTATAACAATCAGTAATCACATCCAATACATAGAGCATTCCATCACAAACCATGGTTGGGGATCGAGATTAAAACATCATCATGACATCACAATCACATAACCCCCAAGCCTCTGGTAGACATCCTATACTAGTCAACACTAGTCAACCCAAAGTCCAAAATAATAGCATAAAGAATACACAATGTAAACACATGTTTTGGTTTTGCTAAGTTTTCAAATTTGAATTTAAAAGTCTCAATTTACGTTTTTTCAAATTATATTAAGTGAAAAAATTTCACGTTTTTCCTAACCCATGTATTTGTTTGATAGATAAAAGTTTCTCCCCAAAACTATTGGACTCAATTTTCTAATCGATCTAATAATATTTTGTTTATATAACATTATTTGAAAATTGACACTCTCAATGAATCAAAACTTCGATTATATATTCTAATAACTAATCTTAATTAAATTGAGTTTAATTAAATTAATTATCAATATCTCTTCATAATTGACAAGCTCAATACCAATATTTTAAATCATTAAAAGAGTGATTCATTAATTTAGAACTTTATAATATTCATTTATAATTAATTATATATACATATATACATATATACTTATATACATATATACATATACATATATATATATATATATATATATATACACATACATAAATATATATATATATATATATATATATATATATATATATATAATAACATTTAATAATTAATGATATTGCAACAAAATTGAGATTCATATCCAAATCTCATATGAAATAACATTGCAAATAAACCTTTATATAATTTAAAATCAAACTCAAATCACAATGTGATTTTAAAATCGCGCAGCCTAATACATCTGCACCACAGGTACACTGTGGTCACAGGTACCCTGCGATCTTGCAGGCCTGCGGTGGGTGGGGTATATAATACCCGCCCAACATCATATATATATATTTTTAATGTGATTTTCAATAACATTTTTTATAAAAATGTTCCCATGCGATATGAAATACTATTAACATGAAACTCTATCGCAATTTGACATTCGATTATTATATAAATAAATAAATATATGTATATATATACATATGTATGTATATATATACATATGTATGTATATATATACATATGTATATATATATATATATATATATATATATATATATATATATATGGGTATGTATATGTATATATATATGTGTGTGTGTGTGTGTGTGTGTGTGTGTGTTTGTGTGTGTGTGTGTATACCCGCAGAGTTTATCACCATCACAACACATACATATATATATATATGTATATAATGATATATACGTATATGTGTATGAAGATTCACAGTTTACTTAAAAATTCTAATTTTTAGAATTTTCCTTTAAATCTTTGATCTTCAAATTTATCCAATAAATAATCTAATGGGTTTGGCTATGAATTTAAACCCTAGCCCCGTTTTCTTTCAGATCTATGCATATAAAGATTTCCACATAAATTCAATTGCCCATATTGAGAATGCATACAATAAAAATATGAAATTCCTCAGAAGACATATGGAAGAGACGAAGAAGACAGAGAATGCAAGATGCAGAAATAGCATAAGTAAAATCACAAGAATCTACCTGGATTCTGATGCTAATTCACTCTTCCTCAGAAAACCCACAGAGCAAGCTCCCTTCTTCAGAATTCTCGAATCCTCCAATGCTCCAATTGCACTCCAAACGCTATGTCTAAGCTTCTAGGGATGCCTGAATATAAAGAGCTCTTAGGAAACTTCTAAAATGTTTCTAGAAATAGCTGGAAGGTGTCACCAATTAAGCATGGGTCTTTTCCAACCTTCAAGATGAGCCATAGGGTTGTAGACACCATGTGTTTAATTAATGCACTAACCCCCATGTTGTTGACACATGAGAAATAGAAAAACGCGTTAACTCTCATGCAAGCTTATAGCTCCAATTTACTTTTTATATAATTTCTATTTAAATGTTTATAACTTTCATTTTAATTTTTGTAACTTTTATTATTTTATTTATTTATTACTTTATTATTATTTTATTATTATTATTAATTTCTAATTTCTAATTTTCTTTTATTTAATTCTTTTCTCTCAATTAATTCTCATTTAATTAATTATACTCAAAATATCAAAGATCATGATATTTTATTAATTTTCTCCAAAATAATTAATTTATTAATTAAATCTATTTATTAAGACTTAATTAATAGAAAATTCACCATAGACCTCCAAGATAAAATATGAAAACCCATCATAGAACAAATCATACAAAATCAGTCTAAAGGGTCAAAAATCATGAAATATGTAATCTGACACATTCAATGGGTACTCAACTCTGATACTTGTCCTAACTCACTAGGACAAATGGTTTAAGGGTTTGGGATTTGGACTTGAGAATTTATCTCCTTTCTCTTATCATTGAGATAGTATAATAGGGTACGCTCATCCTGGCAATTCAGAAAAGTCGATACCCGGTACCTACAACCTACAGAAAAACTATGCATGTACATACAATATATAATGCTAAGCTAAACAGACAATGGAAGGAAGTGGTGCATCGTGTAGATCCTGACTAAGCAGGTGACTACGACTCCCTTCCTTAACCACATCAGAAATGCCATACAATATGAAAACACGCACACCATACACATGCAAGTATGGGGTAAGTATCCATAATAAAACACATAAGATAATAACCATCCATCTAATCATCAATAATAACTGAAAATAGTATAATGATCATCATGTATGCATGAAATGTAATATCTAAATGATCTCATCATATAACCACTGAATCCATAACATAATGTCTGATAGTGTAAAAACAATACCACTAATCCATCAACATAAAACTAGTCTATCATAGTCTGATAATAATAACAATGTCCAGAAAAGATGTGAACGAGGGTAGGCACTACATCCACCCCCCCTTGGGTTAGGCTTACTCCTGGAAGCCTACAAACAAGTAGGGATATAACTCCCTCAATCTAGCTACATCCTCCCAAGTAGTTGAAGAATCATCAATAGGGTCCCATTGGACCCTTACCTGCTCGATGGTTTGACCCCTGAGGGTCAACCCCCACTGCTCCAAAATACGAACTGGCTCCAAAGCCAACTGCCCATCCTCTACCTGCAATGCATTCCAATCAAGAACATGCACAATATCAGGAATATACTACCTAAGCACTGAAACATGGAAAACATCATGAATGTGAGCTAGGTTGGGCGGTAGAGCAAGACAGAAAGCAACCGGGCCAATCCTCTCTAGAATCTCAAATGGTCCCACAAAATGAGGTGCTAGCTTAGAACCCTTTCCGTACTGAATTGGACTCTTTCGCGGTCACACTCTCAAGAAAACCTTATCACCCACAACAAACTACTTATCAGTCCTATGAGCATCGACATACTTCTTCTGCCTATCCTATGCCATAGTCAAATGCTCATGGATATGCACTACCTATTTCTCCATATCACGAAGCATCTCAGGACCCAACATGATGCAATCATCAAGACTATCCCAACTCAATGGTGTACGACAAGGATGTCCATATAATTCCTAAAATGGCACCATACCAATAGAGCTATGATACCCGTTGTTGTACGCAAACTCCACTAGGTAGAGATAATCCTCCCAATGTGTCTACCTATCCATCACATACATCCATAACATATCCTCCAAAACCTGATTCACCCTCTCTGTTTGACCTTCAATCTCTGGATGATAAGCCGAACTAAAGTTTAGCTGCGCTCCAAGCTCATGCTGCAATGATGTCCAGAATGCAGATGTGAATACAGGATCCCTGTCAGAAATGATCTTTCTAAGAATACCATGTAATCTCACAATGTCACTCATGAAGACATTAGCTATAGAAGCTGTTATGTAGGAAGACCTAATCGGTGAAAAATGTGCCACCTTAGTCAACCGATCAACGGTGACCATGATAGCATCATGACGTCGAACTTTCATAGGTAATCCTACAATAAAATCTATGGAGATGATATCCCACTTCCAAGAAGGAATGATATTAGTCTACAAAAGTCTAGCCGGGTGCTGATGTTCTGCCTTAACTCTTTGACACTCAAGGCACCTAGCCACAAAATCAGCAATATCTCACTTCATCCCAGACGAAAAGAACAAACGTCTCAAATCAGCATGCATCTTCTTGACACTTGGATGTGTTGAGTAAGGTGTACGATGGGCTTCTGCTAGTATCAAGGTGCGAAGCTCATCCGAAAATGGCACATAAATCCTCCCCAAATGTCTCAAAAGACCATCTGACTCTCGAACGTAACTTGCAAACTTACCTTTCAAAGATCTTCCTGAATCAATCTCTCTGCACACTTCTTGATACCAGGAATCCATAGGAAGTGCCTGAATAATCTGACTCCTCAAATCCACACTAAGAGTCATCGATGATAACACATGTCTCCTACGACTCAAAGCATCTGCCATCACATTCTCTTTACCCTGAATGTACTTAACCTCAAAATCATACTCGCATAGAAACTCCATCCATCGCCTCTGGCGAGCATTCAAATTAGGCTGAGTAAAAATGTACTGAAGACTATGATGATCGCTGTGTAGCTCAAATCTGTGCCCCAACAAGAAATGTCTCCATCTTGTCAAAGCATGAACTACTGCTACTAACTCAAGGTCATGTGTAGGATAATTTAACTCATGATACTTGAGCTTGCGTGATTCATATGCAATCACTCATCCATTCTGTATCAACACTGCCCCAATCCCTTCAAGAGAAGCATCTATACATACCATGAAATCACCTTCTAGATCCGGTATAGCTAGAATCGGTGCACTGGTCAAAAGCTCCTTGAGCTTCTGGAAAGCTTCCTCACATTTCTCTGTCCATATGAACTTCTTTCCTTTCCTTTGAAGAGAAGTGATAGGATGTGCTATCCTAGAGAAATTCTGGACAAATTTGCGATAATAACCGGCTAAACCCATGAAACTACGAATCTCTGACACATTCGTCAGTGTAGGCCAATCTATTATCACCTAAATCTTTGTAGGATCCACTGAAATACCATCACTTGAGATGACATGCTCTAAAATACTAAATCTTCGATTTGAAGAATTCACACTTAGCTGCATTAGCATAAAGTCAATTGTCCCTCAAACACTGCAATACCAACCGCAGGTGTTCCTCATGCTCCTTCTGAGTCTTAGAATATATCAATATGTCATCAAGAAAAACAAGTACAAACCTGTCCAGATAAGATCGAAACACACCATTCATCAAACTCATGAAAACTGATGGTGCATTAGTCAACCCAAAAGGTACCACTGTGAACTCATAATGCCCATAACGAGTTCGAAAAGTAGTCTTGTGAATATCTGCTTCCTTAATGCGAAGCTGGTGGTATCCTAACTTAAGATCAATCTTGGAGAATACTGTAGCTCCCTTTATCTGATCGAATAAGTCATCAATCCTAGGCAAAGGATACCTGTTCTTAATAATCACCTTATTCAACTATCTATAGTCAATACAAAGGCACAAAGAACTGTCTTTCTTCTTCACAAAGAGCACTGGAGCTCCCCATGGTGATACACTAGGTCAAATGCTCCCTTTGGCCAAAAGTTCCTCTAGCTGAAGACGTAGCTCACCCAATTCCTATGTAGTCATACAATAAGGAGCTTTAGAGATAGGCTCCGCTCTAGGAATTAGATCAATACTAAAATCAATGTCCCTCTTAGGAGGCATGCCTGGAATCTCACTTGGAAAAACATCTGCATACTCCTGCAAAATCAGGTGATCTAAAGTCTCCCTCATGGAATCTTCCTCATCAAGATCATTTACCATAACAGCAAATATCTGACATCACTTACGGAAACTTCGCTTCAATTGCATAGCAGAAATCATCCGTAGAGATATAGGCCTCGATATCCCAAATATCAACACATCATTCCCTTGGTCATCTTGGCACATAATAATCTTCTTCCTACAATCTATACTAGCTCTATGAGATCCAAGCTAGTCCATGCCTAGAACCACATCATAGGAACTAAGGGGTATGACTCGAAGATCCAGTGCCGTATCAAAGCTTCCTAAGCTAAGCCCACACTTATGAACTACAGAATCTGTAGAGACCTTAATGCCTAAGGCTAGTTCCACTTGCCAACCATGATCTTACTTCACTGCATCCAGCTTACACTTAGAAACTATAGATGGTGAAATAAATGAATCTGTAGCTCCTACAAAACCACCTTGACCAAGGTTGACACTTTGGTCAACAAGGATAGCTCGATGCACCGCATCCTTGAGGGTTTTTGGCTCAAATACTTTAACTACCCCAATAATACGGTTATTCAAACCCCTAATAAAATGTTGTGTCAACTGAGCTGAATTTTTACTAAATCTTGAAAAAGGCATAAGCTCATAAAACTTACGCTCATACTCGGTCATTGACAAAGTGTACTGTCTGAGATTATGAAATTCATCAACCCTTTGCTGTTTCCATTCCTCTGGTAGAAATCGTTCACGAAAACTCTCTAGGAATAACTCCCATGTAACACTACTCATATCGATTCCCAACTTCTTCTCCTCAATTGTCCACCAAGTGGCCCCAAAATTCTCTAAATTAGTGATCACAAACCTTGCCTTAACATTGTTGTCGAACTCCTGCATGGAAAAAATCCTGTCGAGAGAGATAAGCCACTATTCGGCCACATAACCAGAACCTTGCCCATCAAAAGGCTTAACCTTGGATCTTGAAAGATCCTTCATCTGAGTGGACACAATGGACCTCTAACAATCCTTCCGAGGACTTCTAGATCTGGGTCTATGCTCTTTTTCTATCTAATGAACTTTAGGTTGTTCTTGAACAGGAGGTAGGCATTCTAGAATAGTCCACATCATCTGTCTCAAGCCAACCTCTTCAGACTCAGCTTGGTCCTCTCTATGGCTCTCTTCCTGTTGCCTACTAGAGAGCTCTTCCCTGCTCTCTACACAAGCTAATCCCTCATGGGCAGACTCATGGGCATTAATAGCTCTACCACGACCACGACCTCTTCCACGGCCTCTACCAAGGCCTCTAACAGAAGACCTAGTCCCAAATACCATCCTACAACAGTACAAGGTACTAAGTTCAGTTCTATCTTTAAGTTTAAGTAAAAAAATTCCAATTTTGAAACTAAGTGTTGAAGTATGAAAAATATCCAAGTAACAGTTCAAGTTCTGTTTCAGTTCACCTAGTTTCAAATTGAATAGATACTCTTGATAGTTCAAAGTTCTAGTTGTTCCAAAATACCCAAAGCTCCCAATGTAGAAACTTGGGCTCTGATACCAAATGTAATACCCCGTCAAGGGATCCAAAGAATTAACCTAGAATTTTACTAAGTTTAGAAACAATTTTTTTTTTTTCATGATAGTAAACATCACATATAACTTATGCACATTAATGGAAGCAATAACAATGTCCATCTAAAAGTAAACATAACACACATAACAGATTACATTCTTTAAAATGCCTTAATGTTGAATTACATACACAAATCCATCTAGTACAACATCCTCATGAAATGATAAGTCAAATGTTTATACATTACATTTCAAATACTCAATCATCCACTGTACATGTCACAGGGTATGACAGGCTCAAAGAATATACATATGTAGAATAAGGTACATCATCCTATTCTAATCCATGATACATCAAAGTAGAGATAATCACATGATAGAACATCATAGAGAACATATACATCCATCATAAAGATCAAACATAATAAACCAAGTGCACGATTCCTCCCAACCGTTAATAGCATCATTAGACCATTGTGGATCCTAGCCATCCCTCCGTGTGTAACATTCCAAATCATTGAAGAGATCATCGATATTAACATAGTTGGAATGTCACTCCTAATAAATACAACATCATATGTAGAAGTAATCTAACATGCAAATAAAAGCATAAGATAGCATCATCTAACATATGCTAATCATCAATGAAAAAGGATACATATCCACTATCATGAAGGATGCATGAACCACGATGTCTCAATGAATCTCAAAATGAAATACACTACCACCCGACCGCGTGGTACCAAATTGGTCCACTCCCACCGTGCTGAGGAGATAATCTCAAGTCCCAAATAGACTATCAAAATCACATAGCACAAATCTCCATAAGTCTAGGAATCCCAAAAGTATACTAACTTAAAGGTTCCAAACACAAAATATGACATCTAATCCCAGAGGCACACAATAACATGTAGGAACTTACTATGCAAGCAAGAAAGTGTCATCGAATTTATCACGTACAAGTTAACCTGGTAGTTAGCTAAACTCCACGGGTCCATACTAATTTCATTGGGCCACTAGTATCCTTTCATACTGACGAGGCATACTACGGAATGCAAGGTCGCAACCATGCATCTCACTACTCCCATCCTAGCCTGTACAAGCACTCAACGCATGGGCGAGAACAAAACTCTTATCTTTTTAGGTTCATTTTGTTAGTATTAGGTGTGAATGTTATCACTTATTAATCCAACTTACAATGAGTTACCCTGGTAGCCTCGTAGGGCCCTAGCCCCCATTGCAAGCCACTTCTCGTCACTACAGGCAGATATCCTACCCTAATGCTCATGGACTCATAAATCTAAAAATCACAAAAGACAATCCATAATAAAAATCATCAAATATGCATAAAAGCATCAAATCTCCATGAGCAAACATCCATAGAAAATCATGAACACAACATCTCTCTATTGGCAACTGAAGTATCACTGATAATCAAATATCCAATGTCTCTCAATAAAAAAAATATATATCAAAATCATACTGATCGAAGACTCCAAAAATGGTTGAGTCAAACATGTCACAACATGACATCATCAAGAATAAATCCACATCTCAGTCCCATCATGGTGACTAGAAAATAATCAAGGATAACTGATCGATGACCAAAATAATGATTAGGTCAAGGGTCTCATACACAAGAATCTCAACTATAACAATCAGTAATCACATCCAATACATAGAGCATTCCATCACAAACCCTGGTTGGGTTTATAAAGATTGAGATTAAAATATCATCATGACATCACAATCACATAACCCGCAAGCCTCTGGTAGACGTCCTATATTGGTCAACACTAGTCAACCCAAAACCCAAAACAATAGCATAAAGAATACACAATGTAAACACATGTTTTGGTTTTGCTAAATTTTCAAATTTGAATTTAAAAGTCTCAGTTTACATTTTTCCAAATTATATTAAGTGGAAAAATTTCACATTTCTCCTAACCCATGTATATGTTTGATAGATAAAAGTTTATCCCCAAAACTATTAGACTCAATTTTCTAATTGATCTAATAATATTTTGTTTATATAACATTGTTTGAAAATTGACACACTTAATGAATCAAAACTTCGATTATATATTCTAATAACTAATCTTAATTAAACTAAGTTTAATTAAATTAATTATTAATATCTCTTCATAATTGACAAGCTCAATACCAATATTTTAAATCATTAAAAGAGTGATCCATTAATTTAGAACTTTATAATATTCATTTATAATTAATTATCTATACATATATACTTATATTCATATATATATATATATATAATAATATTTAATAATTAATGATATTGCAACAAAATCGAGATTCATATCCAAATCTCATATGAAATAACGTTGCAAATAAAAATTTATATAAATTAAAACCAAACTCAAATCACAATGCGATTTTAAAATTGTGCGGCCCAATACATCCGCACTGCAAGTACACTGCGAATCGTAGGTACGCTGTGGTCGTAGGTACCCTGCGATATCGCAGGCCTGCGGTGGGTAGGGTATATAATACCCGCCCAACATCATATATATATTTTTTAACATGATTTTCAATAATGTTTTTTATAAAAACGTTCCCATGCGATATAAAATACTATTAACATGAAACTCTATCGTGATTTGACATTCGATTATTATATAAATAAATATATAGATATGTATATATATATACATATATATATATATATATGTATATATATATGGGTATATATATGTATATATATATGGGTATATATATATACCCACAAAGTTTATCACCATCACAACACATACATATATATATGTATATAATGATATATATGTATATGTGTATGCAGATTCGCAGTTTACTTAGAAATTCTAATTTTTAGAATTTTCTTTTAAATCTTTGATCTTCAAATTTATCCAATAAATAATCTAATGGGTTTGGCTATGAATTTAAACCCTAGCCCAGTTTTCTTTTAGATCTATGCATATAAAGATTTTCACATAAATTCAATTGCCCATATTGAGAATGCATACAATAAAAATATGAAATTCATCAGAAGACATATGGAAGACACGAAGAAGACAGGGAATGCAAGATGCGGAAATAACATAAGTAAAATCACAAGAATCTACTCGGATTCTGATGCTAATTCACTCTTCTTCAGAAAACCCGCAGAGCAAGCTCCCTTCTTAAGAATTCTCGAATCCTTGAATGCTCCAATTGTACTCCAAACGCAATGTCTAAGCTTCTAGGGATGCCTGAATATAAAGAGCTCTCAGGAAACCTCTAGAATGTTTCTAGAAACAACTGGAAGGTGTCACCAACTAAGCATGGGTCTTTTCCAACCTTCAAGATGAGCCATAGGGTTGTAGACACCATGTGCTTAATTAATGCACTAACCCCCGTGTTGTTGACACATGAGAAATAGAAAAGTGCGTTAACTCCCATGCAAGCTTATAACTCCAATTTACTTTTTATATAATTTCTATTTAAATGTTTATAACTTTTATTTTAATTTTTGTAACTTTTATTATTTTATTTATTTATTACTTTATTATTATTTTATTATTATTATTAATTTTTGATTTCTACTTTTTTTTTATTTAATTCTTTTCTCTCAAGTAATTCTCATTTAAATAATTATACTCAAAATATCAAAGATCATGATATTTTATTAATTTTCTTCAAAATAATTAACTTATTAATTAAATCTATTTGTTAAGACTTAACTAATAGAAAATTCACCATAGACCTCCAAGATAAAATATGAAAATCCATCATAGAACAAATCATACAAAATCAGTCTAAAGGGTTAAAAATCATGAAATATGTCATCCGACACATTTGGTGGGTACTCAACTCTGATACTTGTCCTAACTCACTAGGACAAATGGTTTAAGGGTTTGAGATTTGGACTCGAGAATTTATCTCCCTTCTCTTATCATTGAGATAGCATAATAGGGTATGCTCATCTTAGCAATTCAGGAAAGTCGATACCCGGTACCTGCAACTTGCAGAAAAACCATACATGTACATACAATATATAATGCTAAGCTAAACAGACAATGGCAGGAAGTGCTGCATCTTGTAGATCCTGACTAAGCAGGTGACTACGACTCCCTTCCTTAACCACATCAGAAATGCCATACAATATGGAAACACGCACACCATACACATGCAAGTATAGGGTAAGTATCCATAATAAAACACATAAGATAATAACCATCCATCTAATCATCAATAATAATTGAAAATAGTATAATGATCATCATGTATGCATGAAATGTAAAATCTAAATGATCTCATCATATAACCACTGAATCTATAACATAATGTCTGATAGTGTAAAAACAATACCACTAATCCATCAACATAAAACTAGTCTATCATAGTCTGATAAAAATAACAATGTCCAAAAAAGATGTGAATGAGGGTAAGCACTACAGGAAATCTCCCTTTATGACTGAACTTCACCTTTAATCCTGACCGTTGATTGAAATCAATCTCAACCGTTGATGAATTCTAGGAAAGTCTATTTAAGAGACCCTCATCTCTTCATTTTGAAAGGTTGAATAAGAATTTGCATCGAATTGTTGCTAGAATTCATACTCACATTTGCTCATATTCACATACACAAAGATCAAGTTTGACCAAAAGTTGATTAGATTTAACCATGGTTGACTTGAGTTGACTAGTTTCGAAAAGAATTTTGAAATAATTATACAAAATTATATAATTAAATGGAGTACTTACTTCAATTAATTAAACAAAGTTATTTAATTAAATGAGAAGCCATTCCTAATTAAATAAGAAAAGTGTCTCTAATTGATTAAAGATTATTTAATTAAATAGAAAAAGTAATTATGAGAGCATATCTCATTTTATTAAATTAAATATCTCAACAAAAATCTCTCTTCAGTTCAAAAAGGGAAATTTTCAGTTCACTATTGATCAAAAATGAGTTAAATCAGTTAACTCATTTTTCTACTCAAATTGAATCAGTTAACTCCTTATTTTACTCAAATTAAATCTATTAACTTCCTTTAATTTGGAAATCTCCCTTTGTGACTGAACTTCACCTTTAATCCTGACCGTTGATTGAAATCGATCTCAACCGTTGATGAATTTTAAGAAAATCTATTTTCAAGACCCTCATCTCTTCATTTTGAAAGGTTGAATGAGAATTTGCATCGAATTGTTGCTGAAATTTATACTCACATTTGCTCATATTCACATACGCAAAGATCAAGTTTGACCAAAAGTTGACCAGACTTAACTACAGTTGAATTGAGTTGACTAGTTTCAAAAAGAATTTTGAAATAATTAAACGAAATTATTTAATTAAATGGAGTACTTACTTCTAATTAATGAAACAAAGTTATTTAATTAAATGAGCAGCCATTCCTAATTAATTAAATGAAGTTATTTAATTAAATAAGAAAAGTGTCTCTAATTAATTAAAGATTATTTAATTAAATAGAAAAAGTAATTATGAGAGCATATCTCATTTTATTAAATTAAATATCTCAATAAAATCTCTCTTCAGTTCAAAAAGGGAAATTTCCAGTTCACTGGTGATCAAAAATTAGTAAAATCAGTTAACTCTTTTTTCTACTCAAATTGAATCAGTTGACTCCTTATTTTACTCAAATTAAATCTGTTAACTCCCTTTAATTTGGAAATCTCCTTTTATAACTGAACTTCACCTTTAATCCTGACCGTTGATGGAAATTGATCACAACAGTCTATGAATTCCAGGAAAATCTATTTAAGAGACCCTCATCTGTTCATTTTGAAAGGTTGAATGAGAATTTGCATCGAATTGTTGCTGGAATTCATACTCACATTTGCTCATATTCACATACGCAAAGATCAAGTTTGACCAAAAATTGACCAGATTTAACCACGGTTGACTTGAGTTGACTAGTTTCGAAAAAAAATTGAAATAATTAAACAAAATTATTTAATTAAAGGGAGTACTTACTTCTAATTAATTAAACAAAGTTATTTAATTAAATGAGAAGCCATTCCTAATTATTTAAATGAAGTTATTTAATTAAATAAGAAAAGTGTCTCTAATTAATTAAAGATTATTTAATTAAATAGAAAAAGTAATTATGAGAGCATATCTCATTTTATTAAATTAAATATCTCAACAAAATCTCTCTTCAGTTCAAAAATGGAAATTTTCATTTCACTATTGATAAAAAATGAGTTAAATCAGTTCACTCCTTTTTCTACTCAAATTGAATCAGTTAACTCCTTATTTTACTCAAATTAAATCCGTTAACTCCCTTTAATTTGGAAATCTCCCTTTATGACTGAACTTCACCTTTAATCTTGACTATTGATTGAAATGGATCTCAACGGTTGATGAATTCCAGGAAAGTCTATTTAAGAGACCCTCATCTCTTTATTTTGAAAGCTTGAATGAGAATTTGCATCGAATTGTTGCTGGAATTCATACTCTCATTTGCTCATATTCACATACGCAAAGATCAAGTTTGACCAAAAGTTGACCAGATCTAACCACGGTTGACTTGAGTTAAGTAGTTCCGAATTTTTTTTTGAAATAATTAAAGGAAATTATTTAATTAAATGGAGTACTTACTTCTAATTAATTAAACAAAGTTATTTAATTAACTGAGAATCCATTCCTAATTAATTAAATGAAGTTATTTAATTAAATAAAAAAAGTGTGTGTAGTTAATTAAAGATTATTTAATTAAATAGAAAAAGTAATTATGAGAGCATATTTCATTTTATTAAATTAAATATCTCAACAAAATCTCTCTTCAGTTCAAAAAGGGAAACATTTCAGTTCACTGTTGATAAAAAATGAGTTAAATCAGTTAACTCCTTTCTCTGCTCAAATTGAATCAATTAACTCCTTATTTTATTCAAATTAAATCTGTTAACTCCCTTTAATTTGGAAATCTCCCTTTATGACTGAACTTCACCTTTAATGCTGACCATTGATTGAAATCGATCTCAGCCATTGATGAATTCCAAGAAAGTCTATTTAAGAGACCCTCATCTCTTCATTTTGAAAAGTTGAATGAGAATTTGCATCGAATTTTTGCTGAAATTCATACTCACATTTGTTCATATTCACATACACAAAGATCAAGTTTGACCAAAAGTTGACCAAATTTAACCATGCTTGACTTGAGTTGGCTAGTTTCAAATTTTTTTTTGAAATAATTAAACGAAATTATTTAATTAAATAGAGTACTTACTTCTAATTAATTAAACAAAGTTATTTAATTAAATGAGAAACCATTCCTAATTAATTAAATGAAGTTATTTAATTAAATAAGAAAAGTATCTCTAATTAGTTAAAAATTATTTAATTAAATAGAAAAAGTAATTATAAGAGCATATCTCATTTTATTAAATTAAATATCTCAACAAAATCTCTCTTCAGTTTAAAAAGGGAAACTCCCAGTTCACTATTGATAAAAAATGAATTAAATGAATTAACTCCTTTTTCTACTCAAATTGAATCACATAACTCCTTATTTTACTCAACTTAAATCTGTTAACTCCTTTTAATTTGAAAATCATCCTTTATGACTGAACTTCACCTTTAATCCTGACCGTTGATTGAAATCGATCTCAACCGTTGATGAATTTTAAGAAAGTCTATTTAAGAGACCCTCATCTCTTCATTTTGAAAGGTTGAATGAGAATTTGCATCAAATTGTTGCTGAAATTCATGCTCACATTTGCTCATATTCACATACGCATGGATCAAGTTTGACCAAAAGTTGATCAGATTTAACCATGGTTGACTTGAGTTGACTTGTTTCGAAAAGGATTTTGAAATAATTAAACGAAATTATTTAATTAAAAGGAGTACTTACTTCTAATTAATTAAACAAGGTAATTTAGTTAAATGAGAAGCCATTCCTAATTAATTAAATTAAGCTATTTAATTAAATAAGAAAAGTGTCTCTAATTAATTAAAGATTATTTAATCTAATAGAAAAATTAATTATAAAGGTATATCTCATTTTATTAAATTAAATATCTCAACAAAATCTCTCCTCAGTTCAAAAAGCTAAATTTCCAGTTCAATATTCATAAAAAATGAGTTAAATCGATTAACTCTCTTTTCTACTCATATTGAATCAGTTAACTCCTTATTTTACTCAAATTAAATCTGTTAACTCCTTTTAATTTGAAAATCTTCCTTTATGACTGAACTTCACCTTTAATGCTGACTGTTGATTGAAATCGATCTCAACCATTGATGAATTCTAAGAAAGTCTATTTAAGAGACCCTCATCTCTTCATTTTGAAAGGTTGAATGATAATTTGCATCGAATTGTTGCTGGAATTCATACTCACATTTGCTCATATTCACATACGCAAAGATCAAGTTTGACCAAAAGTTGAACAAATTTAACCACGGTTGACTTGAGTTGACTAGTTTCGAAAAGAATTTTGAAATAATTAAACAAAATTATTTAATTAAATGGTGTGCTTACTTCTAATTAATTAAATAAAGTTATTTAATTAAATGAGAAGCCATTCCTAATTAATTAAATGAAGTTATTTAATTAAATAAGAAAAGTGTCTCTAATTAGTTAAAGATTATTTAATTAAATAGAAAAAGTAATTATGAGAGCATATCTCATTTTATTAAATTAAATATCTCAACAAAATCTCTCTTCTGTTCAAAAAGGAAAATTTTCAGTTCACTATTGATCAAAAATGAGTTAAATCAGTTAACTCCTTTTTCTACTCAAATTGAATCAGTTAACTCCTTATTTTACTCAAATTAAATCTGTTAACTCCTTTTAAATTGAAAATCTTCCTTTATGACTGAACTTCACCTTTAATCTTGACCGTTGATTGAAAACGATCTCGACCGTTGTTAAATTCCAAGAAAGTCTATTTATGAGTTCCTCATCTCTTCATTTTGAAAGGTTGAATGAGAATTTGCATCGAATTGTTGTTGGAATTCATACTCACATTTGCTCATATTCACATATGCAAAGATCAAGTTTGACCAAAAGTTGACCAGATTTAACGACGGTTGACTTGAGTTGACTAATTTTGAAAAGAATTTTGAAATAATTAAACGAAATTATTTAATTAAGTGGAGTACTTACTTCTAATTAATTAAACAAAGTTATTTAATTAAATGAGAAGTCATTTCTAATTTAATTAAATGAAGTTATTTAATTAAATAAGAAAAGAGTCTCTAATTAGTTAAAGATTATTTAATTAAATAGAAAAAGTAATTATGAGAGCATATCTCATTTTATTAAATTAAATATCTCAACAAAATCTCTTTTCAGTTCAAAAAGGGAAATTTTTAGTTCCCTATTGATAAAAAATGAGTTAAATCAGTTAACTCATTTTTTTACTCAAATTGAATCAGTTAACTCCTTATTTTGAAAGGTTGAATGAGAATTTGCATCGAATTATTGCTGGAATTCATACACAATTTTGCTCATATTCACATACGCAAAGATCAATTTTCACCAAAAGTTGACCAGATTTAACCATGGTTGACTTGAGTTGACTTGTTTTGAAAAAAAATTTGAAATAATTAAATGGAGTACTTACTGTTAATTAATTAAATAAAGTAATTTAATTAAATGAGAAGCCATTCCTAATTAATTAAATGAAGCTATTTAATTAAATAAGAAAAGTGTCTTTAATTAATTAAAGATTATTTAATTAAATAGAAAAAGTAATTATAAGAGCATATCTCATTTTATTAAATTAAATATCTCAACAAGATCTCTCTTAAGTTCAAAAAGGGAAATTTTCTGTTCACTATTGATCAAAAATGAGTTAAATCAATTAACTCCCTTTTTTACTCAAATTGAATCAATTAACTCCTTATTTTACTCAAATTAAATCTATTAACTCCCTTTTCTCTTCATTTTGATAGGTTGAATGAGAAATTGCATCGAATTGTTGCTGAAATTCATACTCACATTTGCTCATATTCACATACGCAAAGATCAAATTTCACCAAAAGTTGACCAGATTTAACCACGGTTGACTTGAGTTGACTAATTTAAAAAAAAAAATTGAAATAATTAAACAAAATTATTTAATTAAATGGAGTACTTACTTCTAATTAATTAAACAAAGTTATTTAATTAAATGAGAAGCCATTCCTAATTAATTAAATTAAGTTATTTAATTAAATAATAAAAGTGTTTCTAATTAATTAAAAATTATTTAATTAGATATAAAAAATAATTATGAGAGCATATCTCATTTTATTAAATTAAATATCTCAACAAAATCTCTCTTCAGTTCAAAAAGGGAAATTTTCAATTCACTATTGATCAAAAATGAGTTAAATCAGTTAACTCCTTTTTCTACTCAAATTGAATTAGTTAACTCCTTATTTTACTCAAATTAAATCTGTTAACTCCCTTTAATTTGGAAATCTCCCTTTATTACTCAACTTCACCTTTAATCCTGACCGTTGATTGAAATCGATCTCAACCATTGATGAATTTCATGAAAGTCTATTTAAGAGAGCCTCATCTCTTCATTTTCAAAGGTTGAATGAGAATTTTTATTGAATTGGTGCTGGAATTCATACTCACATTTGCTCATATTCACATACGCAAAGATCAAATTTGACCAAAAGTTGACCAGATTTAACCACGGTTGACTTGAGTTGACTAGTTTCGAAAAGAATTTTGAAATAATTAAACGAAATTATTTAATTAAATGGAGTACTTACTTCTAATTAATTAAACAAAGTAATTTAATTAAATTAAAAGCCATTCCTAATTAATTAAATGAAGTTATTTAATTAAATAAGAAAAGTGTCTCTAATTAATTAAAGATTATTTAATTAAATAAAAAAAGTAATTATGAGAGCATATCTCATTTTATTAAATTAAATATCTCAACAAAATCTCTCTTCAGTTCAAAAAGGGAATTTTCTAGTTCACTATTGATAAAAAATGATTTAAATAAGTTAACTCCTGTTTCTACTCAAATTGAATCAGTTAACTCCTTATTTTACTCAAATTAAATCTGTTAACTCCTTTTAATTTGAAAATCTTCCTTTATGAATGAACTTCACCTTTAATCCTGACCGTTGATTGAAATCGATCTCAACCGTTGATGAATTCTAAAAAAGTCTATTTAAGAGACCCTCATCTCTTAATTTTGAAAAGTTAAATGGGAATTTGCATCGAATTGTTGGTGGAATTAATACTCACATTTGCCCATATTCACATATGCAAAGATCAAGTTTGACAAAAATTTAACTAGATTTAATGACGGTTGACTTGAGTTGACTAGTTTCGAAAATAATTTTAAAATAATTAAACGAAATTATTTAATTAAATAGAGTACTTACTTCTAATTAACTAAAAAAAGTTATTTAATTAAATGAGAAGCCATTCCTAATTAATTAAATGAAGTTATTTAATTAAATAAGAAAGGTGTCTCTAATTAATTAAAGATTATTTAATTAAATAGAAAAAGTAATTATGAGAGCATATCTTATTTTATTAAATTAAATATCTCAACAAAACCTCTGTTCAGTTCAAAAAGTAAAATTTCCAGTTCACTATTGATCAAAAATGAGTTAAACCAGTTAACTCCTTTTTCTACTCAAATTGAATCAGTTAACTCCTTATTTTACTCAAATTAAATCTGTTAACTCCCTTTAATTTGAAAATCTCCTTTTATGATTGATCTTCACCTTTAATCCTGACCATTGATTGAAATCGATCTCAACCGTTGATGAATTCCAGGAAAGTCTATTTAAGAGACCCTCGTCTCTTCATTTCCAAAGGTTGAATGAGAATTTGCATCGAATTGTTGTTGAAATTCATACTCACATTAGCTCATATTCACATACGCAAAGATCAAGTTTGACCAAATGTTGACCAAATTTAACTAGGTTGACTTGAATTGACTAGTTTTGAAAAGAATTTTGAAATAATTAAACAAAATAATTTAATTAAATGGAGTACTTACTTCTAATTAATTAAACAAAGTTATTTAATTAAATGAAAAGCCATTCCTAATTAATTAAATGAAGTTATTTAATTAAATAAAAAAAGTGTTTCTAATTGATTAAATATTATTTAATTAAATAGAAAAAGTAATTATGAGAGCATATCTCATTTTATTAAATTAGATATCTCAACAAAATCTCTCTTCTGTTCAAAAAGGGAAATTTTCATTTCACTATTGATCAAAAATGAGTTAAATTAGTTAACTCCTTTTTCTACTCAAATTAAATCAGTTAATTCCTTATTTTACTCAAATTAAATCTATGAACTCCCTTTAATTTGAAAATCCCCTTTTATGACGAAACTTCAGCTTTAACCCTAACCGTTGATTGAAATCGATCTGAACCATTGATGAATTCCAGGAAAGTCTATTTAAGAGACCCTCATCTGTTCATTTTGAAAGGCTGAATGAGAATTTGCATCGAATTGTTGCTCGAATTCATACTCACATTTGCTCAGATTAACATACACAAAGATCATGTTTGACCAAAAGTTGACCAGATTTAACCACGGTTGACTTGAGTTGACTAGTTTCAAAATTTTTTTTGAAATAATTAGACGAAATTATTTAATTAAAAGGAGTACTTACTTGTAATTAATTAAACAAAGTTATTTAATTAAATGAGAAGCCATTCCTAACTAATTAAATGAAGTTATTTAATTAAATAGGAAATTTGTCTCTAATTAATTAAAGATTATTTAATTAAATAGGAAAAGTAATTATGAGAGCATATCTCATTTTATTAAATTAAATATCTCAACAAAATTTCTCTTCAGTTCAAAAAGGGAAATTTTCAGTTTACTATAGATCAAAAATGAGTTAAATCAGTTAACTCCTTTTTCTACTCAAATTGAATCAGTTAACTCCTTATTTTACTAAAATTAAATCTGTTAACTCCCTTTAATTTGGAAATCTCCCTTTATGATTGAACTTAACCTTTAATCCTGACCGTTGATTGAAATTGATCTCAACCGTTGATGAATTCCAAGAAAGTCTATTTAAGAGACGCTCATCTCTTCATTTTGAAACGTTGAATGAGAATTTGCATCGAATTGTTGCTGGCATTCATACTCACATTTGCTCATATTCACATACGCAACGATCAAGTTTGACCAAAAGTTGACCAGATTTAACCACGGTTGACTTGAGTTGACTAATTTTGAAAAAAATTTGAAATTACTTGATGAAATTATTTAATTAAATGGAGTACTTACATCTAATTAATTAAACAAAGTTATTTAATTAAATGAGAAGCCATTCCTAATTAATTAAATGAAGTTATTTAATTAAATCAGAAAATTGTCTCTAATTAATTAAAGATTACTTAATTAAATAGAAAAAGTAATTATGAGAGCATATCTCATTTTATTAAATTAAATATCTCAACAAAATCTCGCTTCAGTTCAAAAAGAAATTTTTTTAGTTCACTATTGATAAAAAATGAATTAAATCAGTTAACTCCTTTTTCTACTGAAATTGAATCAGTTAACTCCTTATTTTACTCAAATTAAATCTGTTAACTCACTTTAATTTGGAAATCTCCCTTTATGACTAAACTTCACCTTTAATCCTGACCGATGATTGAAATCGATCTCAACTGTTCATGAATTCCAGAAAAGTCTATTTAAGAGACCGTCATCTCTTCATTTTGAAAGGTTGAATGAGAATTTGCATCGAATTGTTGGTGGAATTCATACTCACATTTGCTCATATTCACATACGCAAAGACCAATTTTTCCCAAAAGTTCACCAAATTTAACCACGGTAGATTTCAGTTGACTAGTTTCGAAAAGAGTTTTGAAATAATTAAAAGAAATTATATAATAAAATGGAGTACTTACTTCTAATTAATTAAACAAAGTTATTTAATTAAATGAGAAGCCATTTCTAATTAATTAAATGAAGTTATTTAATTAAATAAGAAAAGTGTCTCTAACTAATTAAAAATTATTTAATTAAATAGAAAAGGTAATTATGAGAGCATATCTCATTTTATTAAATTAAATATCTCAACAAAATCTCTCTTCAGTTCAAAAAGGGAAAATTCCAGTTCACTATTGATCAAAAATGAGTTAAATCAGTTAACTCTTTTTTCTACTCAAATTGAATCAGTTAACTCCTTATTTTACTCAAATTAAATCCGTTAACTCCCTTCAATTTGGAAATCTCCCTTTATGACTGAAGTTCACCTTTAATCTAGACCGTTGATTGAAATCGATCTCAACCGTTGATGAATTCCAGGGAAGTCTATTTAATAGACCCTCATCTCTTCATTTTGAAAGGTTGAATGAGAATTTGCATTGAATTGTTGCTGAAATTCATACTCACATTTGCTCATATTCACATATGCAAAGATCAAGTTTGACCAAAAGTTGACCAGATTTAACCACTGTTGACTTGAGTTGACTAGTTTCAAAAAGAATTTTGAAATAATTAAATGAAATTATTTAATTAAATGGAGTACTTACTTCTAATTAATTAAACAAAGTTATTTAATTAAAATGAGAACCCATTCTTAATTAATTAAATGAAGTTATTTAATTAAATAAGAAAAGTGTCTCTAATTAATTAAGGATTATTTAATTAAATAGAAAAAGTAATTATACGAGCATATCTCATTTTATTAAATTAAATATCTCAAAAAAATCTGTCTTCAGTTCATAAAGGAAAATTTTTAGTTCACTATTGATAAAAAATGAGTTAAATCAGTTAACTCCTTTTTCTACTCAAATTGAATCTGTTAACTCCTTATTTTACTCAAATTAAATCTGTTAACTCTCTTTAATTTGAAAATCTCCCTTTATGACTGAACTTAGGCTTTAACCCTAACCGTTGATTGAAAACGATCTGAACCGTTGATGAATTCCAGGAAAGTCTATTTAAGAGACCCTCATCTCTTCATTTTGAAAGGTTGAATGAGAATTTGCATCGAATTGTTGTTGGAATTCATACTCACATTTTCTCATATTCACATACGCAAAGATCAAGTTTGACCAAAAGTTGACCAGCTTTAACCATGGTTAACTTGAGTTGACTAGTTTCGAAAAGAATTTTTAAATAATTAAACGAAATTATTTAATTAAATGGAGTACTTACTTCTAATTAATTAAAAAAAGTAATTTAATTAAATGAGAAGCCATTCGTAACTAATTAAATGAAGTTATTTAATTAAATAAGAAAAGTGTCTCTAATTAATTAAAGATTATTTAATTAAATAGAAAAAGTAATTATGAGAGCATATCTCATTTTATTAAATTAAATATCTCAACAAAATCGCTCTTCAGTTCAAAAAGTGAAATTTTCAGTTCACTATTGATAAAAAATGAGTTAAATCAGTTAACTCCTTTTTCTACTCAAATTGAAACAGTTAACTCCTTATTTTACTCAAATTAAATCTATTAACTCCCTTTAATTTGTAAATCTCCCTTTATGACAGAACTTCACCTTTAATCCTGACCGTTGATTGAAATCGATCTCAACCATTTATTGGCATAAAGGTATTTGCCATTAGTGACAACACTCATTATATAGTTCAAACTGATCGTCGAAGATACAGTTCAAACCGAGCATCGAAGACACAGTTAAAACTGAGCGTCGAAGACACAGTTCAAATCGAGCATCAAAGAAACAGTTCAAACCAGGTAAAGTTGCACTTAGTGTTAACTAAGTGGAGTGTTAATCGAGTAAAGATAGAAGCAATGTTAACCGAGTAAAGATGGATGCAGTTTTAACCGAGTAAAGATGGACACAGTGTTAACCGAGTGAAGATGTACTTAGTGTTAACCGAGTAAAGATGGACTCAGTATTGACTGAGTGAAGAAGGACTCAGTGTTAACTGAGCTGAGTCGGTTAACAAATAAATTAGTTTTTACTGAGTGACACTATATCTACTGAGTCACCAATGGTTACCGAGTTCCAGGCAACATTGTATGACTAGTAAGAACTGAGCCCCTACCTCTACCGAGTGCATGACGATGCCGTGTAACATAGTGGATGCCGTGTATCAGAAGGTCATCAAGTCTGTCTGAAGAACTCGAGTTTATTTTACTATTTGGCCGACTCAGTTATATTTTGTTTACTTGTGTTCAGCTGACCTTGCATCTATAATTACTGAAATGGTATATATATGTGTATAATACAGAGTTGTAATTGTGGTAATGGATAAGAGACATGTATGATACAAGAGACAGATGCGAATTCAGTAGCAAAGTAGTATATTAGCAAGGTTCACAAGGTGTAGTAAACATTTCATCAATCACAAGAGGTGATTATTGCAAAGGATCTAATCAATTAAATCAACAAAATAAGAAAAACCTTCATATACAAAAGGGTAAAGCTGGTCTTGGATACAAGGAAGAAGGTGAATCCTCCAAACAAGGAGAACAAAGGAATAAAAGACCCACTTGTAATCACTGTGGTAGGTTAGGACATACATCAAACAAATGCTGGAGCAATGGGAAAGCAAAATTCAGTGGCAAATGCTTCAATTGCAATCAGCATGGTCATAAGGCAAATGAGTGTAAATAAAAACCAAAATTTGAGGGCAACTGTCAGAAATGCAAAAAGCATGGTCACAAAGTATTCCAATGCAAAACCAAATCATTCAATCCAGCTAAACAGATTGTCAAAGCCATATTTCGATGGGACTACAACACTTGGTGCAGATGTCACTATTGTGGAGAATATGGACATTCTCGCATAAATTGTGCTAGTCATCACCTAAGGAAAAAGGACACTACAGTAAGATGCTATACATGTACAAAACTTGGTCATATAGCTAAAAATTGCATGAATATCAAAAAAATTGAAGATGAGAAGAAAATCAAAGCAGACAACATTCAGAAGCAAATGAAGCAACGGTGGATTCCAAAATCTACCGAGCAAAATAAATCAAGTAATGGAAATGTCACTCAAGAAATGGGTGATTCCACCATTTCCAATTAATATTCATAAAAGAAAGATTGGAACTGCATCCTCCAAGATTTATCCTAAGCAGCTACAAAGGAAGAAGGATGATCAAATCAGTATTTCACATACACTTTGACTTCAGGACAGTTCAAGACTTTATCAAGTTCGGTCGGGTGTAACAAAGCTTCATTAACCGAGTAGTAGCTACCGAGTTAGGTCGGTAAGAGACTTTACCGAGTTCATTCGGGCGCAACAAAGTTTCATTGACCGAGTTGTGTCAACCAAACAGGGTCGATTCATGACCTAACCGAGTTAGGTCGATACTACAATGTTTTCATTTGATCGCCGAGTTGATAATATCTACTGAGCTAGTGGATGACAACCTGTCATTTCATCTACCATCGTACCAAAACATTTATGGCAAATTTGTTGTCAAAAGGGGCAAAATTTGATCTCATTTTTCACTGCGAACAAAGAGCTAAGTTATCTTCTACGATTCCAGAGCGAGCTTAAAGCATTTTCGTGCAAATTTTTTTTCAAAAGGGCAAAGAATCTGTTCATAATTTTTCTACACCTACCGAGTAGCAATGGCATCCGAAAGTGGCAGCTCCAAGGCAAAGAAAGGTTCAGAAATGCTGGTTAGAGGAGAGGAATAGAAGACTCCAAACTTCAAATTGGCACCAGCAATTGCAGAATCATTGGACCCTAATGGTGCTCAGTCAAAAATCCCTCCAAAGGTACTTCTTATTAATGACATTCGCTCTCATTTCAAGTGTTCCATTCAAGAACTTGAAAACCTAGAAATTGACAATGCCCTAGGTGAAATGAGTGTAGATGGAACCTTGAAACCCAAACATAAATATCTTGAAACAAAGGGGTTAACCCATATTTTGCATTTGCCAAGGAAATTTCAAGTAATGTGGGTTAGGTATGTACTCAGTCGGGTTCACAATGGCCAAATGTGGTTAGAGCAACTAGTACCTATCACTAAGAAAATAATTAGCAAAATTACTAGACTTCCCATGTTGAGCAAAGCCAAGACTACCAAAACCCTAGGTCGGGAAGAATTGCAGAGACTAACCAAGCAGAATGGGATGGCAGAGCACTTAAGCTCAGTACAGTAACTGATGTTGAATTGATATTTGGCATTCATGTCATTGCTCATAAAATCTACAGTTCAAGTCGTCCAAATAGTGTATCCTATGAAGCTATGGATTTGGCATATAAAATAGTAAAGAAGAATGTAGAGTTTGATTTATCGGAATTGCTTTTGTCCCAATTAAATAAAAATATGGAAAGCATAAGGACTTCCAAGAACAACTCCTGTAAATTTGGTTCACTTTTGATTTGTTTTTTTTTTTTAATGTTCTAAAGTCCTTTCCAACTAAAGGATCAATAGTATGGGAAAAGGATATCCCAATTCTTTATCAAATTAATGAATTCATTGCCGAATTAGGTGAAAATTTTGACAGTGTTTTGGATAGTTATTTTGAAGAATTTAAGGAAAGAATGAACAATAGGTTCCAAATTCCTCCAAGACTTGTTAAAGAGTACAAGGAAGATGTATGTTTCATGGTAGACTGTGAAAAGGTATACATATAGGCAGTCAGGCCTCGGGTAGCATGGGTAAAACCTCTTCCCTATGAGGTAAATATTGATGAAACCAAGGACATCATAGAAGCACTGGTAAATAAACTTGTAGACCCAAGGCAACCAGTTTTTGGAACATATGATGAAGCTAAGGCTAGAATTGAGCTTCAAATTAAAATCCCTCAGGCCATTAGCAAAGGAAAGAGGAACATAGCCAAACTGAAAATAGATGTTGGCCCTCTCATGATAACAGAAGGGAGAGGAGAAGATGAAGAAGAAGAGGAAACCGAGTCTGAAAAAGAAGAAGAGCCTCAATGAAAGAAAGGTAAGGTGACTATCACCAAACCTACAAAGCAAACCACTGCAGTGTTCTCCAGGAGAACAAGACAGGGAAAGAAGGAACCTATACTTGTTAAGCCTCCACTCACCCTTGAGGCAAGACTGAAGCAATTAGATGCAAGAGCTAGCTTCACAAACTTCAAAGCATTAAAGTTTGAAACTAGAACAGAATAGGAGAAAATGCAGATTGAGGAACTGGTACTAAACAAAATGGGTAAATGGAAATACTCCCTAGACCAGATAGCCTCTCAGATCTCCAAAGAGCTATTGGAGAGGTTGCAACCAAGATGGGAAGCTGCAACCAAGACTGTCAAAGACATTTATGAGTAGACCCTAAGGAATCTCCTGTCCAGTCTCATTGATGCTGAAGTGAAGAAATCACTAAAAGAACATGAAGGTAACATGATGATTAGATTCCACACTTGTTTGATACTTGTCAAAGACATTGAGCATGTAGTAAATGATGCAACAAACATGTGGAAAAATATCTATCATCTACACAAACCCAGTGATGATACTGTTGAAATCAAGGACAATGACAACAGTGATGATAATGATGATGATGATGATGGTGATGAAATTGAAGACATTCCAGATGACCTGCAATCATTAATGTTAGAAATTGAGGAAGAAGCTGAAAGAGAAATGAAGGAAGAAGCAGAACAAGCTAAGGAGGAAGAAGATCCACTAATAATTGCAGCTGAAGTCATTACATCTCTTCCTCACTCTCCACCTAAAATAGGTACATCAACTGTGGAGATAGCTTCTACTGGTGAGATTGTGAGCTCAATAGCCTCATCAATTGATCAATCTTCACCTGTCTCCTCTCAGCTCCGGGTACCATCTATGCAAGTGTCTACCACTTCATTAACCGAGCTGCAGCCACCTTCTTTGACCGAGTTATCCTTAGTCACAGTAGTAAGTTTTTCAAGTATATCAACTTCTAGTGCAGAGTGTACAGTAAGTGTACCTACAGGTACTACAATTTTGACTTCTCTTGCTCCAATTTTGGCAACTGTTAGTTCTCCCACTCCATCCTGTACAACAATTTTGGGAGCAACACCAATTTTTGATACTATTAGCACTTCTCTCAATCTTTCTCTAGTTAGTCCTATTCCAGTTTTGTCAGCTAGTCCAGCATCATCAACTATTGTTTCAATTTCAAAGGGAAAAGGTGCAGTCACTACAGAAAAACCAAAGAGATACGTGTTTTCTAGTAAGGCAGTGGATGAAGAAATAGATCTGGATAAGGACATTTTCATTCCTAAGATAGATCTAGATACTGCATCAGTTGATGAAATGAGAATGCTCAGTCAGCTATTAGAGCAGAAAACTAGGCAAAAACAACTGAGGCATGAGAGAGACCAGGAATATATCATTATTGAGAATGCTAAGAATATCATAACAAATGCTATAGGTGTTGAAGTAGATTCTACTCAAAAAATTTTGATTCAATTAGAAGAGGCTATATATAAATTTAATGAGGATAGCTCCGACCAAGAGAAATTGATTGAAAAGGCAGAGTAGAAATTTGATAATAAGGTGCTTGAGCACATTGCTCAGCATATTGCAGTAAAACAGGTAGAATTGTCTACAATTTTAAGTAATTTTGAACATTCTTTTAATAATGTAACTTCACTTTTTGGCAAACTCTGTGATGTTACCGAGTTTACTAAGGAAATAAGAGTAAAGTTGAATAAAATTGATGTGGATATGAAGGTCAGTGCCCAAATGTTGCAATCTGACCATAGTGCAAGTTCATCCCATCATTTGAGAATAAGGTTTTTGTCAGAGAAATAGGCAGAATTGCTAAGAGAGGAAGCAAGGATCAGGTCTACTCTAATTGACATCCAGAATATGATCCTTCCTGTGATGGACACAATGCAGAAGCATATTGCTCATTCTAAAATATTGATCCATGCCAACAACTTCTCTATTGCAGATCACATGATTGAACTCTCTGCAAAAGTTCAAATTGCACTCTCCACTAGAAAAATTTTGCAAAAAAATTGGGATAAGACTTTGGCTCTTATTCTCAAGGTATATTTAGAATTTATCTCTCATTTTGGAATCTCCGTGTAAATATATACTATTTGGCATTATTGTCAAAAAGGGGGAGATAGACTTCAAGAGAAAACTGTGCAAAAGACATATGTATTGACTTATAAATACTTTACATATTGAATGGGGGAGATATATGTAAATAAAAGGATATGTGTTGCAAGATTTGCAAAAAAAAAAAGATCAATTTTGAACTGTATGTCATTTTTATTTTGCACATAAACTTTGATTCATAATTGTTTTTATCACTAATGCCAAAGGAGGAGATTGTTGGCATAAAGGTATTTGTCATTAGTGACAACACTCATTATACAGTTCAAACCAAGCGTCAAAGATACAGTTCAACCCGAGCGTCGAAGACACAGCTCAAACCGAGCATCGAAGACATAGTTCAAACCGAGCATCAAAGACACAGTTCAAACCGGGTAAAGTTGCACTTAGTGTTAACTGAGTGGAGTGTTAACGGAGTAAAGATAGAAGCAGTGTTAACCGAGTAAAGATGGACGCAGTGTTAACTGAGTAAAGATGGACGCAATGTTAACCGAGTGAAGATATACTTAGTGTTAACCGAGTAAAGATGAACTCAGTATTGACCGAGTGAAGAAGGACTCAGTGTTAACCGAGCTCAGTTGGTTAACAAAGAAATTAGTTTTTACCGAGTGACACTATATCTACCGAGTCACCAATGGTTACCGAGTTCCAGGCAACATTGTATGACTAGTATGAACCGAGCCCCTACCTCTACTGAGTGCATGATGATGCCGTGTAATGTAGTGGATGCCATGTATCAGAAGGTCATCAAGTCTATCTGAAGAACCCAAGTTTATTTTACTATTTGGCCGACTCAGTTATATTTTGTTTACTTGTGTTCAGCTGACCTTGCATCTATAATTACTGAAATGGTATATATATGTGTATAATTCAGAGTTGTAATTGTGGTAATGGATAAGAGACATGTATGATACAAGAGACATATGTGAATTCAGTAGCAAAGTAGTATATTAGCAAGGTTCACAAGGTGCAGTAAAAATTTCATCAATCACAAGAGGTGATTATTGCAAAGGATCTAATCAAGGTATATGTAGATCTAATCGTTTTATCCTAACAGGTGAATCATCTAAAAATCCTCTAACAAGGTAGACTTAACTGTCTTTGTATAAATCTCCTAACAGAGTGGATACTTGTAAAGTGTGTTTTAAAACCTTTAACAAGGTGGATCTAGCAATCCTCTTTGCTCCTAACAGGGCAGATCACCATAAGTGATCATTGTATGCCTTAACCGGCTAACATCCTACTGCAGAAAAGAAGCTTTGTGGGTTTCATCCCCACCCCAGTTTTACTTTCTATTTTGGAAGGTTTTTGGGTCACCAAAATCGCTGTGCATATGTGTTATGAATGTTTATTTATCTCTTGCATGCATCAGATTAGGTGAATGAAAGATTTTCCAATTTATGCTGAATTAACTTAAAAGTTGTATTGTTATTGATTCACCCCTCCCCTCTCAGTAACTTGTTATATCGTGAATATTTCCAACACCGTTTGATGAATTCCAAGAAAGTCTATTTAAGAGACCCTCATCTCTTCATTCTGAAAGGTTGAATGAGAATTTGCATCGAATTGTTGCGGGAATTCATACTCACATTTGCTCATATTCACATATGCAAAGATCAAATTTGACCAAAAGTTGAACAGATTTAACCATGGTTGACTTGAGTTGACTAGTTTCAAAATAAATTTGAAATAATTAGATGAAATTATTTAATTGAATGGAGTACTTACATTTAATTAATTAAACAAAGTTATTTAATTAAATGAGAAGCCATTCCTAATTAATTAAATGAAGTTATTTAACTAAATAAGAAAAGTGTCTCTAATTAATTAAAGATTACTTAATTAAATAGAAAAAGTAATTATGAGAGCATGTCTCATTTTATTAAATTAAATATCTCAACAAAACCTCGCTTCAGTTTAAAAAGGAAAATTTTTAGTTCACTATTGATCCAAAATGAGTTAAATCAGTTAACTCTTTTTTTTATTGAAATTGAATCAGTTAACTCCTTATTTTACTCAAATTAAATCTGTTAACTCTCTTTAATTTAGAAATCTCCCTTTATGACTGAACTTCACCTTTAATCCTGACCGATGATTGAAATCGATCTCAACCGTTGATGAATTCTAGGAAAGTCTATTTAAGAGACCATCATCTCTTCATTTTGAAAGGTCGAATGAGAAATTGCATCGAATTGTTGCTGGAATTCATACTCACATTTGCTCATATTCACATACGCAAAGACCAAGTTTGTCCAAAAGTTGACCAAATTTAACCACGGTTGACTTGAGTTGACTAATTTCGAAAAGAATTTTGAAATAATTAAAAGAAATTATATAATAAAATGGAGTACTTACTTCTAACTAAATAAACAAAGTTATTTAATTAAATGAGAAGCCATTCCTAATTAATTAAATGAAGTTATTTAATTAAATAGAAAAGGTAATTATGAGAGCATATCTCATTCTATTAAATTAAATATCTCAACAAAATCTCTCTTCAGTTCAAAAAGGGAAATTTCTAGGTCACTATTGATAAAAAATGAGTTAAATTAGTTAACTCCTTTTTTTACTCAAATTGAATCAGTTAACTCCTTATTTTACTCAAATTAAATTCGTTATCTCCCTTTAATTTGGAAATCTCCCTTTATGACTGAAGTTCACCTTTAATCCAGACCGTTGATTGAAATTGATATCAACCGTTGATGAATTCCAGGGAAGTTTATTTAAGAGACCCTCATCTCTTCATTTTGAAAGGTTGAATGAGAATTTGCATTCAATTGTTGCTGGAATTCATACTCACATTTGCTCATATTCGCATACGCAAAGATCAAGTTTGACCAAAAGTTGACCAGATTTAACCACTGTTGACTTGAGTTGACTAGTTTCGAAAAGAATTTTGAAATAATTAAATGAAATTATTTAATTAAATGGAGTACTTACTTCTAATTAATTAAACAAAATTATTTAATTAAAATGAGAAGCCATTCTTAATTAATTAAATGAAGTTATTTAATTAAATATGAAAAGTGTCTCTAATTAATTAAAGATCATTTAATTAAATAGAAAAAGTAATTATGAGAGCATATCTCATTTTATTAAATTAAATATCTCAACAAAATCTCTCTTCAGTTCAAAAAGGGAAATTTCCAGTTCGCTATTGATAAAAAATGAGTTAAATCAGTTAACTCCTTTTTCTACTCAAATTGAATCAGTTAACTCCTTATTTTACTCAAATTAAATCTGTTAACTCCCTTTAGTTTGGAAATCTCTCTTTATGACTGAACTTCAGCTTTAACAATAACCGTTGATTGAAAATGATCTGAATCGTTGATGAATTCCAAAAAAAGTCTATTTAAGACACCCTCATCTCTTCATTTTGAAAGGTTGAATGAGAATTTGCATCGAATTGTTGTTGGAATTCATACTCACATTTGCCCATATTCACATATGCAAAAATCAAGTTTGACCAAAAGTTGACTAGATTTAACCACGGTTGACTTGAGTTGACTAGTTTTGAAAAGAATTTTGAAATAATTAAACGAAATTATTTAATTAAATGAGGTACTTACTTCTAATTAATTAAACAAAGTTATTTAATTAAATGAGAAGCAATTCCTAATTAATTAAATGAAGTTATTTAATTAAATAAGAAAAGTGTCTCTAATTAATTAAAGATTATTTAATTAAATAGAAAAAGTAATTATGGAAGCATATCTCATTTTATTAAATAAAATATCTCAACAAAATCTCTCTTGAGTTCGAAAAAGGAAATTTTCAGTTCACTATTGATCAAAAATGAGTTAAATCAGTTAACTCCTTTTTCTACTCAAATTGAAATGGTTAACTCTTTATTTTACTCAAATTAAATCTGTTAACTTCCTTTAATTTGTAAATCTCCCTTTATGACTGAAGTTCACCTTTAATCCAAATCGTTGCTTGAAATTGATCTCAACCGTTGATAAATTCCAAGGAAGTCTATTTAAGAGACCCTCATCTCTTCATTTTGAATGGTTGAATGAGAATTTGCATTGAATTGTTGCTGGAATTCATACTCACATTTTCTCATATTCACATACGCAAATATCAAGTTTGACCAAAAGTTGATCAGATTTAATCACTGTTGTCTTGAGTTGACTAGTTTCGAAAAGAATTTTGAAATAATTAAACGAAATTATTTAATTAAATGGAGTACTTACTTCTAATTAATTAAACAAAGTTATTTAATTAAAATGAGAAGCCATTCTTAATTAATTAACTGAAGTTATTTAATTAAATAAGAAAAGTGTCTCTAATTAATTAAAGATTATTTAATTAAATAGAAAAAGTAATTATGAGAGCATATCTCATTTTATTAAATTAAATATCTCAACAAAATCTGTCTTGAGTTCAAAAAGGGAAATTTCCAGTTCACTATTGATAAAAAATGAGTTAAATCAATTAACTCCTTTTTCTACTCAAATTGAATCAGTCAACTCCTTATTTCACTCAAATTAAATCCAGTAACTCCCTTTAATTTGGAAATCTTCCTTTATGATTGAACATCAGCTTTAACCCTAACCGTTGATTGAAAATGATCTGAACCATTGATGAATTCCAGGAAAGTCTATTTAAGAGACCCTCATCTCTTCATTTTGAAAGGTTGAATGAGAATTTGCATCGAATTGTTGCTGGAATTCATACTCACATTTGCTCATATTCACATATGCAAAGATCAAGTTTGACCAAAAGTTGACTAGATTTAACCACGATTGACTTGAGTTGACTAGTTTCGAAAATAATTTTGAAATAATTAAATGAAATTATTTATTTAAATGGAGTACTTACTTCTATTTAATTAAATAAGAAGCCATTCCTAATTAATTAAATGAAGTTATTTAATTAAATAAGAAAAGTGTCTCTAATTAATTAAAGATTATTTAATTAAATAGAAAAAGTAATTATGAGAGCATATCTCATTTTATTAAATTAAAAATTTCAACAAAATCTCTCTTAAGTTCAAAAAGGGAAATTTTTAGTTCACTATTGATAGAAAATGAGTTAAATGAGTTAACTCCTTTTTCTACTCAAATTGAAACAGTTAACTCGTTATTTTACTCAAATTAAATCTGTTAACTCCCTTTAATTTGAAAATCTCCCTTTATGATTGAACTTCACCTTTAATCCTGATCGTTGATTGAAATCGATCTCAACCATTGATGAATTCCAGGAAAGTCTATTTAAGAGACCCTCATCTCTTCATTTTGAAAGGTTGAATGAGAATTTGCATCGAATTGTTGCTGGAATTCATACTCACATTTGCTCATATTCACATACGCAAAGATCAAGTTTGACCAAAAGTTGACTAGATTTAACAACGGTTAACTTGAGTTGACTAGTTTTAAAAATAATTTTGAAATAATTAAAGGAAATTATTTAATTAAATGGAGTACTTACTTCTTATTACTTAAACAAAGTTATTTAATTAAATGAGAAGCCATTCCTAATTAATTAAATGAAGTTATTTAATTAAATAAGAAAATTGTCTCTAATTAATTAAAGATTATTTAATTAAATAGAAAAATTAATTATGAGAGTATATCTCATTTTATTAAATTAAATATCTCAACAAAATCTCTCTTCAGTTCAAAAAGGGAAATTTCAAGTTCACTATTGATAAAAAATGAGTTAAATCAGTTAACTCCTTTTTCTACTCAAATTAAAACAGTTAACTCCTTATTTTACTCAAATTAAATCTGTTAACTCCCTTTAATTTGGAAATCTCCCTTTATGACTGAACTTCACGTTTAATCCTGACTATTGACTGAAATCGATCTCAACCGTTGATGAATTCTAGGAAAGTCTATTTAAGAGACCCTCATCTATTCATTCTGAAAGGTTGAATGAGAATTTGCATCAAATTGTTGCTACAATTCATACTCACATTTGCTCATAGTCACATACGAAAAGATCAAGTTTGACCAAAAGTTGACTAGATTTAAGCACGATTGACTTGAGTTGACTAGTTTTGAAAATAATTTTGAAATAATTAAACGAAATTATTTAATTAAATGGAGTACTTACTTCTAATTAATTAAAAAAAGTTATTTAATTAAATGAGAAGCCATTCCTAATTAATTAAATGAAGTTATTTAATTAAATAAGCAAAGTGTCTGTAATTAATTAAAGATTATTTAATTAAATAAAAAAGTAATTATGATAGCATATCTCATTTTATTAAATTAAATATCTCAACAAAATCTCTCTTCAGTTCAAAAAGGGAAATTTCCAGTTCACTATTGATAAAAAATGAGTTAAATGTGTTAACTCCTTTTTCTACTCAAATTAAATCAATTAACTCCTTATTTTACTCAAATTAAATCTGTTAACTCCCTTTAATTTGGAAATCTCCCATTATGACTAAACTTCACGTTTAATCCTGACCGTTGATTTAAATCAATCTCAACCGTTGATGAATTTCAGGAAAGTCTATTTAAGAGACCCTCATCTCTTCATTTTGAAATGTTGAATGTGTAATGTCCCATCCAAGTAAGGACTAGAACGATTGTTAATTTGTCTACAATATAATTTGATTAGTAGTAAATATTAATTTTCTCATTAGAAGAACATTATAAGACTTATGCAATATCATGATTAGGGAGAATCCTTATGTGACTTGCGATGATTAGTATTGTTTAAAAAAGATTGACTTATCATTCGTAACCATCTAAATATTAGGTGCAAATGTGTATGTGATACTTTGTATAGAAGAATTCTACTTATTTAATTAATGTGCAAAGTTAGACTCAACTTATGATCAACTATGGATTTTGTTCATACAATTGACAATAATTATAAATAGAAATGGTCGGACCTCTTTACATATGATACGATAATTTAGATAGTTTATGAGACTGGTAGCATTAGAACTAATTCACACTATGATGAATTGTGTAATTTATGTTAACATCTTGATTAGCTAATGTGAGTTACCTTATGGATAAATAATTTATATTATTCATCTTATCTCATCATGATAATTAGATATTTTTAGTAATTGAAATTATGGCCAATTGAATTGAATAGATATTGTGTTGTGGTAAATACATTTTACATAAGGTGACTATGAAAATGGAAATCAATTTTGCGTTATGTGATTATTGTTTTGAAGTAAATTATGTATCATTTTAATTCAAAATAAAGAAGTATAGAAATGAATAGAATATAGATAACACAATGAATACTAGTGATACTTGTTATGTTATTCTAAGAGATATTATGATTTGAATCCTATAATTAGTGAGAGTAAGTACTTATGCTTGATAAATTTGATTAATGTATGTGTAAGGTGTAAGGTGTTTTGATACATATGCTATGAATTATTAATGTGGTTATTATTCTTGAAAAGCTTGTAATTAGAGAAATTAAAGTAAAAAGAATGATACTTAGTTGTAAATGAATTTCATAGGCAAATGATTATGAAGAAATGATGTTGGAATATGATATTGATCTAATGGGTTGATCTATGGTTAATTCAAGGATATGTATTAATGTTCACAGTCTTATATTTATATGTTTGAGTTACTGATGTTAAATTTGAATTTGTACAGCGGATGATTATGAAGGCCTAATCGAATGATTATGAAGACCTTTGAGAAAACTATGCCAACTCTTGTACAAATATCAAAGTCGACCTCAATGCAAACTTTTTGTAAAATCGGATATGAACTAAAGTTGGACTTTAGAGGGGTTAAAATGGATCCTAGAGTGCATTCTGGGTTAAAATAACCTAACCCACTTATACTACCTAAGGTTGGGGGTTAGTTGAGGGTCAAATCATGGTTAAAATTTACATTATGACACCTCAAAAGGGCCCCACTTCAAATGTGACGAAAATGAATAGTGGGAAACAATGGGTTATGACACATTGATAAGAGAGCCATGTGCCTTCATTAAAGAGGGAGGAAGACTTTGGAGGAGGGACTTTTCACCATTGTTGGAGATGAAAAGGGGAAGATATATGCAGAAGAGGAGGGGAGAATGACAGAAATATGGAGACAAAGAACAAGATGGAGGAAGGGGAGGAATGGTTCTTGGTTGAACATGAAGATCCATCTAAAGGGAGAGCTCTTGAAAAGATAAGTAACTTATATACATTTAGAGTAGTTCTTACTTATTGAGATGAAATATTGTTAGAAAATTTATTACATAGTGTTTAGAGAGAAGTCTTAGGCTTGCATCCATGATCTCTTGGTTGAAATGAGTTCTCTTGCCCGGGGGTATGGCTAGGGCACAAGCAGCCTCATGATGCCATTATGGTAGGGTGGAAAAAGGGCACTTGTGTGAATGGTTTTGATAATTATTGTTGCATCTTGCAAAGAAATGAAAATGAAACTTATAAAAGCTAAGCCTTGCTACTTGATTTAAGATTGTGTATATGATTCAATGCAAAAGAGAAGTTTGTGATCTTACATTTGTGATGTATGAAAGGTTTCCTATTTGAATACAAGAAAACAAAGAAAATAAAAGAAATAGTTCTATGTCTTATTAAGATGCATATTTGAAAGACTGTTAAATGGAAATCTAATGCTCTTTTGAGTTCAAATCAATTAGTTAATCAAAGTTTCATTTCCTTATAGTGTGGATCTGAAATTTGTAGTAGAAAATAGTTATCTTAATCATGTCTTCCTTTAAAGAAATTTATTTCTTATTTTGGGTAGGAAAATATGGGTATGACAGAATGAGAATTTGTATCAAATTGTTGCCGGAATTCATAATCACATTTGCTCATATTCACATACGCAAAGATCAAGTCTGACCAAAAGTTGACCAGATTTAACCACGATTGACTTGAGTTGACTAGTTTTGAAAAGAATTTTGAAATAATTAAACAAAATTATTTAATTGAATGGAGTACTTACTTCTAATTAATTAAACAAAGTTATTTAATTAAATGAGAAGCCATTCCTAACTAATTAAATGAAGATATTTAATTAAATAAGAAAAGTGTATCTAATTAATTAAAGATTATTTAATTAAATAGAAAAAGTAATTATGAGAGCATATCTAATTTTATTAAATTAAATATCTCAACAAAATCTCTCTTCAGTTGAAAAAGGGAAATTTCCAGTTCACTATTGATCAAAAATGAGTTAAATCAGTTAACTCCTGTTTCTACTCAAATTGAATTAGTTAAATCCTTATTTTACACAACTTAAATCTGTTAACTCCCTTTAATTTGGAAATCTTCCATTATGACTAAACTTCACCTTTAATCCTGACCGTTGATTGAAATCGATCTCAACCGTTGATGAATTCAAGGAAAGTCTATTTAAGAGACCCTCATCTCTTCATTTTGAAAGGTTGAATGAGAATTTGCATCGAATTGTTGCTGAAATTCATACTCACATTTGCTCATATTCACATACGCAAAGATAAAGTTTGACCAAAAGTTGACCAGATTTAACCACGGTTGACTTGAGTTGACCAATTTTGAAAACAATTTTTAAATAATTAAACAAAATTATTTAATTAAATGGAGTACTTACTTCTAATTAATTAAACAAAGTTATTTAATTAAATGAGAAGCCATTCCTAATTAATTAAATGAAGTTCAAAAAGAGAAATTTTCAGTTCACTATTGATAAAAAATGAGTTAAATCAATTAACTCCTTTTTCTACGCAAATTGAATCAGTTAACTCCTTATTTTACTCAAATTAAATCTGTTAACTCCCTTTAAATCTCCCTTTATGACCGAACTTCACCTTTAATCCTGATCGTTGATTGAAATCGATCTCAACAATTGATGAATTCCAAGAAAGTCTATTTAAGAGACCCTCATCTCTTCATTTTGAAAGGTTGAATGAGAATTTGCATCGAATTGTTGCTGGAATTCATACTCACATTTGCTCATATTCACATACACAAAGATCGAGTTTGACCAAAAGTTGACCAGACTTAACCACGGTTGACTTGAGTTGACTAGTTTCGAAAAGAATTTTAAAATAATTAAATGAAATTATTTAATTAAATGGAGTACTTACTTCTAATTAATTAAACAAAGTTATTTAATTAAATGTGAAGCCATTCCTAACTAATTAAACGAAGTTATTTAATTAAATAAGAAAAGTGTCTCTAATTAATTAAAGATTATTTAATTAAACAGAAAAAGTAATTATGAGAGCATATCTCATTTTATTAAATTAAATATCTCAAAAAAATCTCTCTTCAGTTCAAAAAGGGAAATTTCCAGTTCAATATTGATACAAAATGAGTTAAATCAGTTAACTCCTTTTTCTACTCAAATTGAATCAGTTAACTCTTTATTTTACTCAAATTAAATCTGTTAACTCCCTTTAATTTGAAAATCTCCTTTTATGGCTGAACTTCACCTTTAATCGTGATCGTTGATTGAAATCGATCTCAACCGTTGATGAATTCCAAGAAAGTCTATTTAAGAGACCCTCATCTCTTCATTTTGAAAGGTTGAATGAGAATTTGCATCGAATTGTTGCTGGAATTCATACTCACATTTGCTCATATTCACATACGCAAAGATGATGTTTGTCCAAAAGTTGACCAGATTTAACCACAGTTCACTTGATTTGACTAGTTTCAAAAAGAATTTTCAAATAATTAAATACAATTATTTAATTAAATGGAGTACTTACTTCTAATTAATTAAACAAACTTTTTTAATTAACTAGGAAGCCATTCCTAACTAATTAAATAAATTTTTTAATTTATATAAGAAAAGTGTTTGTAATTAATTAAAGATTATTTAATTAAATAGAAAAAGTAATTATGAGAGTATAGCTCATTTTATTAAATTAAATATCTCAACAAAATCTCTCTTGAGTTCAAAAAGGAAAATTTTCAGTTCACTATTGATAAAAAATAAGTTAAATCAGTTAACTCCTTTTTCTCCTCAAATTGAATCAGTTAACTCCTTATTTTAATCAAATTAAATCTGTTAACTCCCTTTTATTTGAAAATCTTCCTTTATGACTGAACTTCACCTTTAATCCTGACCATTGATGGAAATCAATCTCAACTGTTCATGAATTCTAGGAAAGTCTATTTAAGGGACCCTCATCTCTTCATTTTGAAAGGTTGAATGAAAATTTGCATCGAATTTTTGTTGGAATTCATACTCACATTTTTCCATATTCACATACGCAAAGATCAAGTTTGACCAAAAATTGACCAGATTTAACCACGGTTGACTTGAGTTGACTAGTTTTGAAAACAATTTTGAAATAATTAAACGAAATTATTTAATTAAATGGAGTACTTACTTCTAATTAATTAAACAAAGTTATTTAATTAAATGAGAAGGCATTCCTAACTAATTAAATGAATTTATTTAATTAAATAAGAAAAGTGTCTCTAATTAATTAAAGATTATTTAATTAAATAGAAAAAGTAATTATGAGAGCATATCTCATTTTATTAAATTAAATATCTCAACAAAATCTCTCTTGAGTTCAAAAAGGGAAATTTCCAGTTCACTATTGATAAAAAAATGAGTTAAATCAGTTAACCCCTTTTTCTACTCAAATTAAATCAGTTAACTCCTTATTTTACTCAAATTAAATCTGTTAACTCCCTTTAATTTGGAAATCTCTTTTTATGACTGAACTTCACCTTTAATGCTGACTGTTGATTTAAATCGATCTCAACCGTTCATGAATTCCAGTAAAGTCTATTTAAGAGACCCTCATTTGTTCATTTTGAAAGGCTGAATGAGAATTTGCATCGAATTCATACTCACATTTGCTCATATTCACATACACAAAGATCATGTTTGACCAAAAGTTGACCAGATTTAACCACGGTTGACTTCAGTTGACTAGTTTCGAAAAGAATTTTGAAATAATTAAACGAAATTATTTAATTAAATGGAGTACTTGTAATTAATTAAACAAAGTTGTTTAATCAAATGAGAAGCCATTCCTAACTAATTAAATGAAGTTATTTAGTTAAATAAGAAATGTGTCTCTAATTAATTAAAGATTATTTAATTAAATACAAAAAGTAGTTATGAGAGCATATCTCATTTTATTAAATTAAATATCTCAACAAAATCTCAGTTCAGTTCAAAAAGAGAAATTTTCAATTCAATATTGATAAAAAATGAGTTAAATCAGTTAACTCATTTTTCTACTCAAATTGAATCAATGAACTCCTTATTTTATTAAAAATAAATTTGTTAACTCCCTTTAATTTGGAAATCTCCATTTATGACTGAACTTAACCTTTAATCCTGACCGTTGATTGAAATTGATCTCAACCGTTGATGAATTCCAAGAAAGTCTATTTAAGAGACCCTCATCTCTTCTTTTTGAAAGGTTGAATAAGAATTTGCATCGAATTCTTGCTAGAATTCATACTCACATTTGCTCATATTCACATACACAAAGGTCAAGTTTGACCAAAAGTTGACCAGATTTAGCCACGGTTGACTTGAGTTGACTAGTTTCGAAAAGAATTTTGAAATAATTAAATAAAATTACTTAATTAAATGGAGTACTTACTTCTAATTAATTAAACAAAGTTATTTAATTAAATGAAAACCCATTCCTAATTAATTAAATGAAGTTATTTAATTAAATAAAAATAGTGTCTCTAATTAATTAAAGATTATTTAATTAAATAGAAAAAATAATTATGAGAGCATTTCTCATTTAATTAAATTAAATATCTCAACAATATCTCTCTTTAGTTTAAAAAGGGAAATTTTCAATTCACTATTGATCAAAAATGAGTTAAATCTGTTAACTCCCTTTCATTTGAAAATCTCTCATTATGACTAAACTTCACCTTTAATCCTGACCGTTGATTGAAATCGATCTCAACCATTGATGAATTCCAGGAAAGTCTATTTAAGAAACCCTCATCTCTTCATTTTGAAAGGCTGAATGAGAATTTGCATCGAATTGTTGCTCGAATTCATACTCACATTTGCTCATATTCACATACACAAAGATCAAGTTTCACCAAAAGTTGACCAAATTTAACCATCGTTGACTTGAGTTGACTAGTTTCGAAAAGAATTTTTAAATAATTAAATAAAATTATTTAATTAAATGGAGTGCTTACTTCTAATTAATTAAACAAATTTATTTAATTAAGTGAGAAGCCATTCCTAACTAATTAAATGAAGTTATTTAATTAAATAAGAAAAGTGTCTCTAATTAATTAAAGATTATTTAATTAAATAGAAAAAGCAATTATTAGAGCATATCTCATTTTATTAAATTAAATATCTCAACAAAATCTCTCTTCAGTTCAAAAAGGAAAATTTTCAGTTCACTATTGATCAAAGATGAGTTAAATCAGTTAACTCCTGTTTTTACTCAAATTGAATCAGTTAACTCCTTATTTTACTCAAATTAAATCTGTTAACTCCCTTTTATTTGGAAATCTTCCATTATGACTGAACTTCACCTTTAATCCTGACCGTTGATTGAAATCGATCTCAACCGTTGATGAATTCCAAGAAATTCTATTTAACAGACCATCATCTCTTCATTTTGAAAGGTTGAATGAGAATTTGCATCGAATTGTTGCTAGAATTCATACTCACATTTGCTCATATTCACATACGCAAAGATAAAGTTTGACCAAAAGTTGACCATATTTAACTATGGTTGACTTGAGTTGACTAGTTTCGACAAGAATTTTGAAATAATTAAACGAAATTATTTAATTAAATGGAGTACTTACTTCTAATTAATTAAATAAAGTTATTTAATTAAATGACAAGCCATTCCTAATTAATTAAATGAAGTTATTTAATTAAAGAAGAAAAGTGTCACTCATTAATTAAAGATTATTTAATTAAATGGAAAAAGTAATTATGAGAGCATATCTCATTTTATTACATCAAATATCTCAACAAAATCTCTCTTCAGTTCAAAAAGAGAAATTTCCAGTTCACTATTGATAAAAAATGAGTTAAATCAGTTAACTCTTTTTTCTACTCAAATTGAATCAGTTAACTCCTTAGTTTACTCAAATTAAATCTGTGAACTCCCTTTAATTTGGAAATCTCCCTTTATGACTGAACTTCACCTTTAATCCTAACCGCTGATTGAAATTGATCTCAACCATTGATGAGTTATAGGAAAGTCTATTTAAGTGACCCTCATCTCTTCATTTTGAAAGGTTGAATGAGAATTTGCATCGAATTGTTGCTGGAATGCATACTCACATTTTCTCATATTCACATACGCATAGATCAAGTTTGATCAAAAGTGGACCAGATTTAACCTCAGTTGACTTGAGTTGACTAGTCTTGAAAGGAATTTTGAAATAATTAAACAAAATTATTTAATTAAATGGAGTACTTACTTCTAATTAATTAAAGAAATTTAACTCAATTTAACCATGGTTAAATCTGGTCAACTTTTGGTCAAACTTGATCTTTACGTATGTGAATATGAGAAAATATGAGTATGAATTCCACCAACAATTCGATGCAAATTCTCATTCAACCTTTCAAAATGAAGAGATGAGGGTCTCTTCAATAGAATTTCTTCGAATTCATCAACGGTTGAGATCGATTTCAATGAACGATCTAGATTAAAGGTGAAGTTCATTCATAAAGGGAGGTTTCCAAATTAAAGGGAGTTAACATATTTAATTTGAGTAAAATAAGGAGTTAACTGATTCAATTTGAGTAGAAAAAGGAGTTAACTGATTTAACTCACTTTTGATCAATAGTGAACTAAAAATTTCTCTTTTTCGACTGAAGAGATATTTTGTTGAGATATTTAATTTAATAAAATGAGATATGGTCACATAATTACTTTTTCTATTTAATTAAGTAATCTTTAATTAATTAGAGACATTTTTCTTATTTAATTAAATAACTTCATTTAATTAATTAGGAATGGCTTCTCATTTAATTAAATAACTTTGTTTAACTAATTAGAAGTAAGTACTCCATTTAATTAAATAATCTCATCTAATTATTTCAAAATTCTTGTCGAAACTAGTCAACTCAAGTTAACCGTGGTTAGATCTAGTCAAATTTTGGTCAAACTTGATCTTTGCGTATGTGAATATGAGCAAATGTGAGTATGAATTCTAACAACAATTCGATGCAAATTCTCATTCAACCTTTCAAAATGAAGAGATGAGGGTCCCTTAAATAGACTTTCCTTTAATTCATCAACGGTTGAGATCGATTTCAATTAGCGATCAGGATTAAAGGTGAAGTTTAGTCATAAAGGGAGATTTTCAAATTAAAAAGAGTTAACAGATTTAATTTGAGTAAAATAAGGAGTTAACTGATTCAATTTGAGTAGAAAAAGGAGTTAACTGATTTAACTCATTTTTTATCAAGTGAACTGGAAATTTTCCTTTTTGAACTGAAGAGAGATTTTTTTGAGATATTTAATTTAATAAAATGAGGTTTGCTCTCATAATTACTTTTTCTATTTAATTAAGTAATCTTTAATTAATTAGAGACACTTTTCTTATTTAATTAAATAACTTAATTTAATTAATTAGAAATGGCTTCTTAGTTAATTAAATAACTTTGTTTAATTAATTAGAAGTAAGTACTCCATTTAATTAAATAATTTTGTTTAATTATTTAAAAATTCATTTTTGAAACTAGTAAACTCAATTCAACCATGGTTAAATCTGGTCAACTTTTACTCAAACTTGATCTTTGCGTATGTGAATATGAGCAAATGTGAGTATGAATTCCAACAACAATTCAATGCAAATTCTCATTCAACCTTTCAAAATGAAGAGATGAGGGTCTCTGAAATAGACTTTTCCGAAATTCATCAACGGTTGAGATCTATTTCAATCAGCGGTCAGGATTAAAGGTGAAGTTCAGTCATAAATGGAGATTTCCAAATTAAAATGAGTTAACAGATTTAATTTGAGTAAAATAAGCAGTTAACTGATTCAATTTCAGTAGAAAAAGGAGTTAACTGATTTAACTCATTTTTGATCAATAGTGAACTGGAAATTTCCCTTTTTGAACTGAAGAGAAATTTTTTTGAGATATTTAATTTAATAAAATGAGATATGCTCTCATAATTATTTTTTCTATTTAATTAAGTAATCTTTAATTAATTAGAGACACTTTTCATATTTAATTAAATAACTTCATTTAATTAATTAAGAATGGCTTCTCATTTAATTAAATAACTTTGTTTAATTAATTAGAAGTAAGTACTCCATTTAATTAAATAATTTCGTTTAATTATTTCAAAATTCTTTTCGAAACTAGTCAACTCAAGTCAACCGTGGTTAAATCTGATCAATTTTTGGTCAAACTTGATCTTTGCGTATGTGAATATGAACAAATGTGAGTATGAATTCCAACAACAATTCGATGCAAATTCAAATTCAACCTTTCAAAATGAAGAGATGAGGGTCTCTTAAATAGAGTTTCCTTGAATTCATCAACGGTTGAGATCGATTTCAATCAACGGCCAGGATTAAAGGTGAAGTTCAATCATAAAGGGATATTTCCAAATTAAAGGGAGTTAACAGTTTTAATGTGAGTAAAATAAAGAGTTAACTGATTCAATTTGAGTAGAAAAAAGAGTTAACTCATTTAACTCATTTTTGATCAATTGTGAACAGGAAATTTCCCTTTTTGAACTGAAGAGTGATTTTGTTCAGATATTTAATTTAATAAAATGAGATATGCTCTCATAATTACCTTTTCTCTATTTAATTAAGTAATATTTAATTAATTAGAGACACTTTTCTTATTTAATTAAATAACTTCATTTAATTAATTAGGAATTACTTCTCATTTAATTAAATAACTTTGTTTAATTAATTAGAAGTAAGTACTCCATTTAATTAAGTAATTTCGTTTAATTATTTTAAGTTTTTTTTTGAAACTAGTCAACTCAAGTCAACCGTGATTAAATCTGGTTAAATTTTGGTCAAACTTGTTCTTTTCATATGTGAATACAAGCAAATGTGAGTATGAATTCTAGCAACAATTCGATGCAAATTCTCATTCAACTTTTCAAAATGAAGAGATGAGGGTCTCTTAAATAGACTTTCTTGTAAATCATCAGCGGTTTAGATTGATTTCAATCAGCGGTCAGGTTTAAAGGTGAAGTTTAGTCATGAAATGGAGATTTCAAAATTAAAGGGAGTTAACATATTTAATTGGAGTAAAATAAGGAGTTAAGTAATTCAATTTGAGTAGAAAAAAGAGTTAACTGATTTAACTTAATTTTTATCAATAGTGAACTGGAAATTTACTTTTTTGAACTGAAGAGAGATTTTATTGAGATATTTAATTTAATAAAATGATATATGCTCTCATAATTACTTTTTCTATTTAATTAAGTAATCTTTAATTAACTAAAGACACTTTTCTTATTTATTTAAATAACTTCATTTAATTAATTAGGAATGGCTTCTCATTTAATTAAATAACTTTGTTTAATTAATTAGAAGGAAGTACTCCATTTAATTCAATAATTTTGTTTAATTATTTCAAAATTCTTTTCGAAAGTAGTTAGCTCAAGTCAACATTCGATGCAAATTCTCATTCAACCTTTCAAAATGAAGAGATGAGGGTCTCTTAAATAGACTTTCCTAGAATTCATCAATGGTTGAGATCGATTTCAATCAACGGTCAGGATTAAAGGTGAAGTTCAGTCATAAAGAGAAATTTTCAAATTAAAGGGAGTTAACTTATTTAATTTGAGTAAAATAAGGAGTTAATTGATTCAATTTCAGTAGAAAAAGGAGTTAACTGATTTAACTCATTTTTGATCAATAGTGAACTGTAAATTTCCCTTTTTGAACTGAAGAGAGATTTTGTTGAGATATTTAATTTAATAAAATGAGATATGCTCTCATAATTACTTTTTCTACTTAATTAAATAATCTTTAATTAATTAGAGACACTTTTCTTATTTAATTAAATAACTTCATTTAATTAATTAGGAATGGCTTCTCATTTAATTAAATAAATTTTATTAATTAATTAGAAGTTAGTACTCCATTTAATTAAATAATTTCCTTTAATTATTTCAAAATTATTTTTAAAACTAGTCAACTCAAGTCAACCATTGTTAAATCTAGTCAACTTTTGGTCAAACTTGATCTTTGCACATGTGAATATGAGCAAATGTGAGTTTGAATTCCAAAAACAATTCGATGCAAATTCTCATTCAACCTTTCAAAATGAAGTTATGAGGGTCTCTTAAATAGACTTTCTTGAAATTCATCAACGATTCAGATCGATTTCCATCAACGGTCAAGATTAAAGGTGAAGTTCAGTCTTAAAGAGAGATTTCCAAATTAAATGGAGTTAAAAGATTTAATTTGAGTAAAATAAGGAGTTAACTGATTCAATTTGAGTAGAAAAAGGAGTTAACTAATTTAACTCATTTTTTATCAATACTAAACTAGAAATTTTCCTTTTTGAACTGAAGAGAGATTTTGTTGAGATATTTAATTTAACAAAATGAGATATGCTCTCATAATTACTTTTTCTATTTAATTAAATAATCTTTAATTAATTAGAGACACTTGTCTTATTTAATTAAATAACTTTATTTAATTAATTAGGAATGGCTTCTTATTTAATTAAATAAGTTTGTTTGATTAATTAGAAGTAAGTACTCCATTTAATTAAATAACTTTATTTAATTATTTCAAAATTATTTTTGAAACTAGTCAACTCTAGTCAACCGTGGTTAAATTTGGTCAACTTTTGGTCAAACTTGATCTTTACGTATGTGAATATGAGCAAATGTGAGTATGAATTCCAACAACAATTCGATGTAAATTCTCATTCAACCTTTCAAAATGAAGAGATGAGGGTCTCTTAAATAGACTTTCTTGGAATTCATCAACGGTTGAGATCGATTTAAATCAACGGTCAAGATTAAAGGTGAAGTTCAGTCAAAAAGCGAGATTTCCAAATTAAAGGGTGTTAACAGATTTAATTTGAGTAAAATAAGGAGTTAACTGATTCAATTCGAGTAGAAAAAGGAGTTAACTGATTTAACTCATTTTTGATTAATAATGAACTGGAAATTTCCCTTTTTGAACTAAAGAGAGATTTTGTTGAGATATTTAATTTAATAAAATGGGATATGCCCTCATAATTACTTTTTCTATTTAATTAAATAATCTTTCATTAATTAGAGACACTTTTCTTATTTAATTAAACAATTTCGTTTAATTATTTCAAAAAAATTTTGAAACTAGTCAACTCAAGTCAATCGTAGTTAAATCTAATCAACTTTTGGTCAAACTTGATCTTTGCGTATCTGAATATGAGAAAATGTGAGTATGAATCCCAGAAACAATTCGATGTAAATTCTCATTCAACCTTTCAAAATGAAGAGATGAGGGTCTCTTAAATAGACTTTCCTTGAATTCATTAACGGTTGAGATCGATTTCAATCAGCGATCAGGATTAAAGGTGAAGTTCAGTCATAAAGGGAGATTTCCAAATTAAATGGAGTTAACAGATTTAATTTGAGTAAAATAAGGAGTTAACTGATTCAATTTGAGTGGAAAAAAGAGTTAACAGATTTAACTCATTTTTTATGAATAGTGAACTGGAAATTTCCCTTTTTGAACTGAAGAGAGATTTTTTTGAGATATTTAATTTAATAAAATTAGATATGCTCTCATAATTATTTTTTCTATTTAATTAAGTAATCTTTAATTAATTAGAGACACTTTTCATATTTAATTAAATAACTTCATTTAATTAATTAAGAATGGCTTCTCATTTAATTAAATAACTTTATTTAATTAATTAGAAGTAAGTACTCCATTTAATTAAATAATTTCGTTTAATTATTTCAAAATTCTTTTCAAAAGTAGTAAACTCAGGTCAACCGTGGTTAAATCTGGTCAACTTTTGGTCACACTTGATCTTTGCGTATGTGAATATGAACAAATGTGAGTATGAATTTTAGCAACAATTCGATGGAAATTCTCACTCAACCTTTCAAAATGAAGAGATGAGAGTCTCCTAAATAGACTTTCCTAAAATTCATCAATGGTTGTGATCGATTTCAATTTACGGTCAGGATTAAAAGTGAAGTTCAGTCATAAAGGGAGATTTCTAAATTAAAGGGAGTTAACTGATTTAATTTGAGTAACATAAGGAGTTAACTGATATAATTTGAGCTGAAAAAAGAGTTAACTGATTTAACTCATTTTTTATCAATAGTGAACTGGAAATTTCCCTTTTTGAACTGAAAAGAGATTTTGTTGAGATATTTAATTTAATAAAATGAGATATGCGCTCATAATTACTTTTGCTATTTAATTAAATAATCTTTAATTAATTAGAGACACTTTTCTTATTTAATTAAATAACTTCATTGAATTAATTAGGAATGGCTTCTCATTTAATTAAATAACTTTGTTTCATTAATTAGAAGTAAGTACTCTATTTAATTAAATAATTTCGTTTAATTATTTTAAAATTTCTTTTGAAACTAGTCAACTCAAGTCATCAGTGGTTAAATCTGGTGAACTTTTGGTCAAACTTGATCTTTGCATATGTGAATATGAGCAAATGTGATTATGAATTTCAGCAACAGTTCGATCCAAATTTTCATTCAACCTTTCAAAATGAAGAGATGAGGGTCTCTTAAATATACTTTCTTTGAATTCATCAACGGTTGAGATCGATTTGAATTAGTGGTTAGGATTAAATGTAAAATTCAGTCATAAAGGAAGATTTCCAAATTAAAGAGAGTTAACAGATTTAATTTGAGTAAAATAAGGAGTTAACTGATCCAATTTGAGTAAAAAAAGGAGTTAACTGATTTAACTCATTTTTGATCAATAGTGAACTGGATATTTCCCTTTTTGAACTTAAGAGAGATTTTGTTGAGATATTTAATTTAATAAAACGAGATATGCTCTCATAATTAATTTTTCTATTTAATTAAATAATCTTTAATTAATTAGAGACACTTTTCTTATTTAATTAAATAACTTCATTTAATTAATTAGGAATGGCTTCTCATTTAATGGAATAACTTTATTTAATTAATTAGAAGTAAGTACTCCATTTAATTAAATAATTTCGTTTAATTATTTCAAAAAAAATTTTGAAACTAGTCAACTCAAATCAACCATGGTTAAATCTGGTCAACTTTTGGTCAAACTTGATCTTTGCGTATGTGATTATGAGCAAATGTGAGTATGAATTCCAGCAACAATTCGATGCAAATTCTCATTCAACCTTTCAACGTGAAGAGATGAGGGTCTCTTAAATAGACTTTCCTAGAATTCATCAATGGTTGAGATCAATTTCAATCAACGGTCAGGATTAAAGGTGAAGTTCAGTCATAAAGGCAGATTTCCAAATTAAATGGAGTTAACATATTTAATTTCAGTAAAATAAGGAGTTACCTGATTCAATTTGAGTAGGAAAAGGAGTTAACTGATTTAACTCATTTTTGATCAATAGTGAACTGCAAATTTTCCTTTTTGAACTGAAGAGATATTTTGTTGAGATATTTAAAATAATAAAATGAGATATGCTCTCATAATTACTTATTCTATTTAATTAAATAATCTTTAATTAATTAGAAATTTTTTTCTTATTTAATTAAATAACTTCATTTAATTAATTAGGAATGGCTTCTCATTTAATTAAATAACTTTGTTTAATTAATTAAAAGTAAGTACTTAATTTAATTAAATAATTTTGTTTAATTATTTCAAAATTCTTTTCCAAACTAGTCAGCCATGGTTAAATTTGGTCAGCTTTTGGTCAAACTTGATCTTTGCGTATGTGAATATGAGCAAATGTGAGTATGAATTTCAGCAACAATTCGATGCAAATTCTCATTCAACCATTCAAAATGAAGAGATGAGGGTCTCTTAAATAGACTTTTCTGGAATTCATCAACGGTTGAGATCGATTTCAATCAACGGTCAAGATTAAAGGTGAAGTTCAGTCATAAAGGGAGATTTCCAAATTAAAGGAAGTTAATAGATTTAATTTGTGTAAAATAAGGAGTTAACTGATATAATTTGAGTAGAAAAAGGAGTTAACTTATTTAACTCATTTTTTATCAATAGTGAACTGGAAATTTCCCTTTTTGAACTGAAGAGAGATTTTGTTGAGATATTTAATTTAATAAAATGAGATATGCTCTCATAATTACTTTTTCTATTTAATTAAATAATCTTTAATTAATTAGAGACACTTTTCTTATTTAATTAAATAACATCATTTAAATAATTAGGAACGACTTCTCATTTTATTAAATAACTTTGTTTAATTAATTAGAAGTAAGTACTCTATTTAATTAAATAATTTTGTTTAATTATTTTAAATTTTTTTTCAAAATTAGTCAACTCAAGTCAACCGTGGTTAAATCTGGTCAACTTTTTGTTAAACTTTATCTTTGCGTATATGAACATGAGCAAACGTGAGTATGAATTCCAGCAACAATTCAATGCAAATTCTCATTCAACCTTTCAAAATAAAGAGATGAGGGTCTCTTAAATAGACTTTCCTGGAATTCATCAACGATTGAGATCGATTTCAATCAACGGTCAGGATTAAAGGTGAAGTTCAGTCATAAAGGGAGATTTCCAAATTAAAGGGAGTTAACAGATTTAATTTGAGTAAAATAAGGAGTTAACTGATTCAATTTGAGTAGAAAAAGGTGTTAACTAATTTAACTCATTTTTGATGAATAGTGAATTGGAAATTTCCCTTTTTGAACTGAAGAGAGATTTTGTTGAGATATTTAATTTAATAAAATGATATATGCTCTCATAATTACTTTTTCTATTTAATTAAATAATCTTTAATTAATTAGAGACACTTTTCTTATTTAATTAAATAACTTCACTTAATTAATTAGGAATGGCTTCTCATTTAATTAAATAACTTTGTTTAATTAATTAAAAGTAAGTACTCCATTTAATTAAATAATTTTTTTAAATTAATTCAAAATTCTTTTCGAAACTAGTCAACCGTGCTTAAATCTGGTCAACTTTTGGTCAAACTTGATCTTTGCGTATGTGAATATGAGCAAATGTGAGTATGAATTCCAGCAACAATTCGATGCAAATTCTCATTCAACTTTTCAAAATGAAGAGATGAGGGTCTCTTAAATAGACTTTCCTGGAATTCATCAACGGTTGAGATCGATTTCAATCAACGGTCAAGATTAAAGGTGAAGTTCAGTCATAAAGGGAGATTTCCAAATTAAAGGGAGTTAACAGATTTAATTTGAGTAAAATAAGGAGTTAACTGATTCAATTTGAGTAGAAAAAGGAGTTAACTGATTTGCCACCTCTCGCCCTACGACCTCTGCCTCGTGGGTTGCTTCGAGTAACAGGAGGCATCCTACACAATTTAATGTTTAATTTTAAGTTTCAAAATCGTAAGGGTTTAAGGTTCCTAGTGTTGAAACACGAGCTCTGATACCAAAATGTCATGCCCAAACTATGATGGCAAAAACACACAAATCTTTTTTGAATAATGATTAAATTACTCTAAGTTTGAAAATGATTGTGATTTTAGTTTAAGTCAGTTTCTCTACATTACGTCTTAAGATTGTAAACATGAGGATGATTACATCATTAAAATTTTGAAACTTTTCTTATAAGATTGATATCGATCATAGTCATGTTATTATGTTAACTTCACAACAACATTCTAAAATTATTTAAATAACAATCTAAATCGCTTTAACAAGAATCTAATTTTAACAATTACTAACCAATTCCCGATTTAGGCTAACAAAATTACATTTAATTAAATAGTTAGAACACTAACCAAAACATAAACTATCTTTACAAAACAAAAAAGAAAATTTAAAACAACTTTAATAAAATTCTTGCTAACCAATAATACTCGAAAAGATCAACTAAATCTAATTAAATTTAAACTTAATTAAATGACAAATAACTAAATCTAATACCCACTAACTAAAATAAATCAATAATACATTTAGACTAGTTTAAAATCATATTAGTATAGAGCTAAAGTTATACTAATTTAATTGATGATAGAACTTATAAATTTATATTTATTTAACAGCGTACTTAATTCATAACAAAATTAAATGTATCATTTTTAAAAAAAAATTCTAGTTTAATCACAAATCAAATACCACATTCAATTAACACTAATCTAAAGCTATAATTGCAACTAAATTATATTGTGATATATATAGCAAAAAAGGAAATTACTAACTAATTTAAAATCTAAACTATATAACCTTTAATATTAAACTAACTTAATTTATAACTAACTTTAACTTAGGAATAACTTAGAACAACTACTAAGCAAAAATTAATCAACTAATTCAATTAAATTTAATTCATAAATTGAAACAAGTTAAACTTAATTACATTCTACAAATTATCAACTAACAACCATTTTAATAAACTTAAATTAATATAAAATCTAACTAACATGCTAAAACAAAAACTAATACTACTAAATATACATTATCGTTTAAAAACAACTAACTATAAACAACATAATGAAAACTATCTTAAAATTTAATAAATTGAACTAATTACTAAAAAAAAAGCTAACCTAGCCATTACTACTCTATCCCACTTGACAAGTGGGTCTCCTTTCCTACCTATAAAATCCACCCATCCCCTAAAACTTCCTCCTAAGAAAGTCTGGGCGGATTCCAAACCTGCCCCCACATGGCCCAATGTCTGCAACAGTCCCGTCAGACTGGGTCAAGGTATGTGGGCAGTCCCAAGCCAAGCCCAAGAAAAGAAATCAGCGCCTCCAAGCAAGGAAGAAGGTAAAAGAGAAGCCAAAAAAAAAAACATAAAACAAAGTGAAACAAACCACTTGGCCAACACATGCCTCGTCCAGCGTGAGGGATAGGACAGAATGACATCATCACCTCATGAAGACAACTTGTCCATCAATGCCTAGGAAGGAGGGGGGGAGTCATAAGGTTTAAGAAGTTAATAGTTTGTTTGCATTGATGAATAAAGTTTTATAAGTAAGATAAAATATATTTAAGATATTTAATATAACTATGATATTATATTTACTTAATGTTTATTTTATTATAAAGTTTAAAAGAAAAGGATAAATAATGGAATATTCTCTGTCTCAACAAGAGGATAAATAATTTCTCTCATACAATTTCCAGCATCCTGTAGGTGGGTGATTTTTTTTTGGAAATTTTCTTGTTCACTCTTTTTTTTTTTTTGCATATGAATTATCTCTTAGGGATGGTATGTAAAGTTCATTTAATCTTCTTTAAGTAGGATCAAAATTAGAAAAGCTAACATATTGCTTAACATTATCCCAAAGTTTTAATTCCTAAGGTTTCTTATGGCTTACAAAACTAATAGTGCATCTCTTAAATCTATTAGATGATTAAGGTAGGATTCAATACAATTTTCTATCACATCTAAAATAGATAATACCAAGGACTAAATTCGTCACTCCATTCACACCTGAACTCATGTAGGAGCATACACAGATCATACTTTGAGCAATATCCTTCCATAATTTATACAAGGGAATAGAATTGAATGGATTTAAACATGAAGCTAATAATCGTGTCACAACAATGCATGATTAAATTGGTTTCTTAAACAAACTTGAATTAAATTATATCAACCATTCACATTATTTTCTTTCCTTAACATAATTATCATTTTGAACATATAAGGAATATATAAGGAACTTGAAAATTTTCCCAATTAAACCATCATCAAATCATCTTATTCCTGATGTGCATCCATCTAATTTGAAATTACGATTAAATCACAAGACAAGCAATGATACTTAAACACTAATTTTATTGGCAAACCTGATTCAAAGGCTCAGTCGGGAAAGAATTAGGAAGGAAACCTGGCTTCGTTGCCAATCCAACAAGGTTTTGAGATACAAATTACATAGGATTTCAATCTTGAATTACAACATTTAAATGAAATTTCCTTCATGATTCTCAACAAGGGTTCCATATCCAATTCAGCAACACATTTCTACAAATCGTGGAGGAAACAAATATCTGATCGGGTGACAACAAGCATGATCAAGAGATAATCAAGCAAGCATAATCATACGTGGTTTACACAATAGGATTCACAATGAATCAAAACTAGGGAAAGGTGGATTCTTCCAACCAGGAGAAGTCAAGCACAACACCAACAGATGCCCAATTGGGGCTATATACCAAGAACTTATGTTTTTGCATTTCAACATACCAGAACCATACAAGGTTTGTGCTGATAGGTAGGGGCCCATAACACCTTACCCTTTCTCCCTCTTCTCATCCTGAGAAGAGACTCTACACTGGATGGAGTCCGACTAAACATACCTTTCCCCAAAATTTGTCACTTCTACTCTCTCCAAGGATGAGTAATACCAAAACACCCATGCAAGAAAAACTCAAACTTTGCAACATAACATGAAAGGAAATCAACCAAAAATAACATGGTTTCCAAAGCTTCCCAACATACCCACAAACATACAAACCTTGAAACAACATTAAGGTAACATGAACATGAAACAAACATAAAAACTGAATAAGGGAGATGAGAATTTCCTACCTTCACAAAGAGGTAATGGCAATGAACAAGTTTGACTAGAGTATCCTTTTTCCTTCCTTCAACCTTCAAGAATTCCTCTCTAAATGTATGTTGGATACAATTAAGTAATTGTATATTGTCTTTGATGTTACACAAATGCCATATCAGTTATCAGACAGAGTCTACCGAGTTTTGTTGGTCAGGAAAATAGTTTACAGAGTCTACCGAGCTCAGTCGGTCAGTAAAGCCTTTTGTAGTGTATACCGAGCGTTCCTGTATGTCACACGGTGAGTTAGTGTTAACCGAGTTCGCACGGTAAGCTAAGGAAAGTTTAGTTCTTACCGAGATCACTCAAGTATCAAAGGATTTTGTAGCGGATGGTTAGTGTTAACCGAGTTCGCACGGTAAGCTAAGGAAAGCTTAGTTTTCACCGAGCTCACTCGGTAGTCAAAGATAGCTTTTACCGAGTCTAGTCGATTTCCAAAGGAAGTGGCAGGTTTATCAAATTCTTCGGTAATTGTAGTTTTTACCGAGTTCTGCCGGTTAACACAAGAAGCATTTTTATTTTTTTTGTTCTGTATTGACCAAGCAGCGTCGGCCAGTGAAGAATTTTGTTTTGATTGTTAGTTCAAGCCGACTTTGGAATATGTTTTGTCAAGTTGGTTGGGCCGACCTGGTATTATGTATAGTATATAAAGAGGTGCTCAAGATGCGGAAAAGTGTGGAATAGAGAGTGTATACGGATAGTGCAAGGAAGTGCAAGGAAGAGACTTGTGTGTGCCTAAGCAGAGTTGAGCAGAGGGAAATCTTGGAGCTACAAAGATATATTTAATCAGTAAGGATCTTGTGGAGCTAAACTGAGATCTGTATTCAGCAAGATAAGTTGCATGTATTTTTAGACCATTCATTGTTTCTTTCTAACCATTGTAACAGTGATTCCAAAATCTCCTAACAGAGTTGGTTTAATAACCATTCCATAAATCCTTTAACAGGGTGGCAATTAAGTTGAATTGTTCTAAAGACCTCTTACAAGGACACTCCTAACAGGGTGATTAAATCCTCTAACAGGGTCACACCTAACAGTGTGTTTTGTAACCTTTAACAGGGTTGGCTCCTAACAGGGCTCACTTCAGAAGAGTGAAAATTGGTGACTAGTTGCTGGTGGTTTTTCCCATATTGGGTTTCCACGTAAATCTGGTGTCTACTGTGCTCATGATTACTTTCTTTTGCATGGTCGCTTATTTCAGTAAATGCTTAATAAATTAACTAAACATCTATCAAGTTTTAAGCAGTAATTTATGTGTTTACCGAGTAGCAGCAGCAACTAAGTTTAAGGCATCTTTAGGACTGTTGAATTTGTTTTTGTGGTAACTGATTCACCCCTCCCCTTTCAGTTACCCCATCTTCATTTTCCAACAATGTAGATATTGGGTAACCACCCCCACTAGACCAAGAAAGGGCCTCTAAATAAGCTTCAAACTCAACCACCAAAAGGATCAATAACTACCCCCACCCACTTACAATTCTCGAAACTCCTAACTCAACCTACACTATGGTTAGGCACTAAAAGGAGGTGGGGTAAGACAACTCATGGAACCATGGTTAATTTTTGCACAAAGGCAAAAAGAGACTTTTTGAGTGACATCAAAAGTCAACAAAAGGGGCTTAGGGGTTGGAAAAGACCCCTAACCCATACCCATACCCCTTGAGTAAAATTACTTCACGATTTGAAGCATTAGGAATAGGTTTAGAGCCAAACTAAGGCTAGGAAATAATTAAGACCAACTAACAACTCTAATATTCAAATTAAGCACTAATCTGGATTAGGGTGACTAAACTCGATTAAGAACCTAAATTAGCAACTGACACTAACTTAAACCAACTAAGGTCCAAAGGTTACACAACTAACCCTAATCAGCACACAGAAGAACATAACAATTTATGAGTGTCAAGTGACACTAAAAGAGCATAGTTATGAACACTAACATTCACTGAACACAGAAAGATACATACATATATCTCACAGTACAAAACGTGAATTACGAACAACAAGGTTTCCAAAAAATAGCACATAGAGATCAGTTACGTTCCTCCATCAATTTTCTCGGCTAAAGTATCTGCACACTCATTGCACACATTAGTAGTCCCAAAAATCACATGTACATAGATACATATCCGAAATTCAAATAAATTGAAACATTCATCAATTAGGGTTTCTTGCATCCTACCTATATCCTTAACCATAAAGATTCCAAAATCAATGTGTTAATCCTACATTTACTGATTCATCAACATACATATACATAAAGCATTAAATGACGGACATCAACTATCTGAAAATAAGATCACACAACATGTAATAATATGATATGTTCGAGTATCTGATAATGTCTCGACATCTCGAGTCGTGAGTATCAAAATAATAAAGTAACATCTAAGGCTACGAAGGGTCGGGGCGAGGCCTCACACTTTTCTTATTAAATTAAATAACTTCATTTAATTAATTAGGAATGGTTTCTCATTTAATTAAATAACTTTTTTTAATTAATTAGAAGTAAGTACTCCATTTAATTAAACAATTTCGTTTAATTATTTCAAAATTCTTTTTAAAACTAGTCAACTCAAGTCAACCGTGGTTAAATCTGGTCAACTTTTGGTCAAACTTGATCTTTGCGTATGTGAATATGAGCAAATGTGAGTATGAATTTCATCAACAATTCGATCCAAATTCTCATTCAACCTTTCAAAATGAAGAGATGAGGGTCTCTTAAATAGACTTTCCTGAAATTCATCAACGGTTGAGATCGATTTCAATCAACGGTCAGGATTAAAGGTGAAGTTCAAACAAAAGGGAGATTTTCAAAGTAAAGGGAGTTAACAGATTTAATTTGAGTAAAATAAGGAGTTAACTGATTCAATTTGAGTAGAAAAAGGAGTTAACTGATTTAACTCATTTTTGATCAATAGTGAACTAAAAATTTCCCTCTTTGAACTGAAGAGATATTTTGTTGAGATATTTAATTTAATAAAATGAGATATGCTCTCATAATTACTTTTTCTATTTAATTAAGTAATCTTTAATTAATTAGAGACACTTTTCTTATTTAATTAAATAACTTCATTTAATTAATTAGGAATGGCTTCTCATTTAATTTAATAACTTTGTTTAATTAATTAGAAGTAAGTACTCCATTTAATTAAATAATTTCATTTAATTATTTCAAAATTCTTTTAGAAACTAGTCAACTCAAGTCAACCGTGGTTAAATCTAGTTAACTTTTGGTCAAACTTGATCTTTGTGTATGTGAATATGAGCAAATGTGAGTATGAATTCCAGCAACAATTCGATGCAAATTATCATTCAACCTTTCAAAATGAAGAGATGAGGATCTCTTAAATAGACTTTCCTGGAATTCATCAATAGTTGAGATCGATTTCAATCAATGGTCAAGATTAAAGGTGAAGTTCAGTCATAAAGGGAGATTTCCAAATTAAAGGGAGTTAACAGATTTAATTTGAGTAAAATAAAGAGTTAACTAATTCAATTTGAGTAGAAAAAGGAGTTAACTGATTTAACTCATTTTTGATCAATAGTGAACAGGAAATTTCCCTTTCTGAACTGAAGAGAGATTTTGTTGAGATATTTAATTTAACAAAATGAGATATGCTCTCATAATTACTTTTTCTATTTAATTAAGTAAACTTTAATTAATTACAGACACTTTTCTTATTTAATTAAATAATTTTATTTAATTAATTAGGAATGGCTTCTCATTTAATTAAATAATTTAAAAATTCTTTTCGAAAATAGTCAACTCAAGTCAACCATGGTTAAATTTGGTCAAACTTGATCTTCGCGTATGTGAATATGAGCAAATGTGAATATGAATTCTAGCAACAATTTGATGCAAATTCACATTCAACCTTTCAAAATGAAGAGATGAGGGTCTCTTAAATAGACTTTCTTGGAATTCATCAATGGTTGAGATCAATTTCAATTAGCGATCAAGATTAAAAATGAAGTTCGGTCATAAATGGAGATTTCCAAATTAAAGGGAGTTAACAGATTTAATTTGAGTAAAATAAGGAGTTAACTGATTCAATTTGAATAGAAAAAGGAGGTAACTGATTTAACTCATTTTTTATCAATAGTGAACTGGAAATTTCCTTTTTTGAACGAAAGAGAGATTTTGTTGAGATATTTAATTTAATAAAATGAGATATGCTCTCATAAATACTTTTTCTATTTAATTAAGTAATCTTTAATTAATTAGAGACACTTTTCTTATTTAATTAAAAAACTTCATTTAATTAATTAAGAATGGCTTCTCATTTAATTAAATAACTTTGTTTAATTAATTAGAAGTAAGTACTCCATTTAATTAAATAATTTCGTTTAATTATTTCAAAATTCTTTTCGAACCTAGTCAACCGTGGTTAAATTTGGTCATCGTTTGGTCAAACTTGATCTTTGTGTATGTGAATGTGAGCAAATGTGAGTATGAATTCCAGCAACAATTTGATGCAAATTCTTATTCAACCTTTCAAAATGAAGAGATGAGGGTCTCTTAAATAGACTTTCTTAGAATTCATCAACGGTTGAGATCGATTTCAATCAGTGATCAAGATTAAAGGTGAAGTTCAGTCATAAAGGGAGATTTCCAAATTAGATAGAGTTAACAGATTTAATTTGAGTAAAATAAGGAGTTAACTGATTCAATTTTAGTAGAAAAAGGAGTTAACTAATTTAACTCATCTTTGATCAATAGTGAACTGAAAATTTCCCTTTTTGAACTGAAGAGAGATTTTTTTGAGATATTTAATTTAATAAAATGAGATATGCTCTCATAATTATTATTTTTATTTAATTAAGTAATCTTTAATTAATTAGAGACACTTTTCTTATTTAATTAAATAATTTCATTTAATTAATTAGGAATGGCTTCTCATTTAATGAAATAACTTTGTTTAATTAATTAGAAGTGAGTACTCCATTTAATTAAATAATTTCATTTAATTATTTCAAAATTCTTCTCGAAACTTGTCAACTCAAGTCAACTGTGGTTAAATCTGGTCAACTTTTCGTCAAACTTGATCTTTGTGTATGTGAATATGAGCAAATGTGAGTATGAATTTCAGCAACAATTCGATGCAAATTCTCATTCAACCTTTCAAAATGAGGAGATGAGGGTCAATTAAATAGACTTTCCTAGAATTCATTAACAGTTGAGATCGATTTCAATCAGCGGTGAGGATTAAAGGTGAAGTTCAGTCATAAAGGGAGATGTCCAAATTAAAGGGAGTTAATAGATTTAATTTGAGTAGAATAAGGAGTTAATTGATTCAATTTGAGTAAAAAAAGGAGTTAACTAATTAACTCATTTTTTATCAATAGTAAACTAAAAATTTCCCTTTTTGAACTGAAGAGAGATTTTGTTGAGATATTTAATTTAATAAAATGAGATATGCTCTCATAATTACTTTTTCTATTTAATTAAGTAATCTTTGGTTAACTAGAGACACTTTGGCTTCTCATTTAATTAAATAACTTTGTTTAATTAATTAGAATTAAGTACTCCATTTAATTAAATAATTTTGTTTAATTATTTCAAAATTCTTTTTGAAACTAGTCAACCGTGGTTAAATCTGGTCAACTTTTGGTCAAACTTGATCTTTGCATATGTGAATATGAGAAAATGTGAGTATGAATTCTAGCAAGAATTCGATGCAAATTCTCATTCAACCTTTCCAAATATAGAGATGAGGGTCTCTTAAATAAACTTTCTTGGAACTCATCAACGGTTGAGATCGATTTCAATCAGCAGTAAGTATTAAAGGTGAAGTTCAGTCATAAAGAGAGATTTCCAAATTAAAGGGAGTTAAGAGATTTAATTTGAGTAAAATAACGAGTTAACTGATTCAATTTGAGTAGAAAAAGGAGTTAACTGATTTAACTCATTTTTGATCAATAGTGAACTGGAAATTTCCCTTTTTGAACTGAAGAGAGATTTTATTGAGATATTTAATTTAATAAAATGAGATATGCTCTCATAATTACTTTTTCTATTTAATTAAGTAATCTTTAATTAATTAGAGACACTTTTCTTATTTAATTAAATAACTTCATTTAAGTAATTAGGAATGGCTTGTCATTTAATTAAATAAATTTTTTAATTAATTAGAAGTAAGTACTCCATTAATTAAATAAATTTTTAAAATTATTTCAAAATTCTTTTCGAAACTAGTCAACTCAAGTCAACCGTGGTTAAATCTGGTCAACTTTTGGTCAAACTTGATATTTGCATATGTGAATATGAGCAAATGTGAGTATGAATTCCAGCAACAATTCGATGCAAATTGTCATTAAACCTTTCAAAATGAAGAGATGAGGGTCTCTTAAATAGACTTTCCTGGAATTCATCAACGGTTGAGATTGATTTCAATTAGCAGTCAGGATTAAAGTTGAAGTTCTGTCGTAAATGGAGATTTCTAAATTAAAGGGATTTAACAAATTTAATTTGAGTAAAATAAGGAGTTAACTGATTCAATTTGAGTAGAAAAATGAGTTAACCGATTTAACTCATTTTTGATCAATAGTAAACTGGAAATTTCCCTTTTTGAACTAAAGAGAGATTTTGTTAAGATATTTAATTTAATAAAATGAGATATGCTCACATAATTACTTTTTCTATTTATTCATGCCCAAAACTACGAGGGCAAATACACAAAATTTTATTTTTTATTTTTAAATTCATAATTAAAAAGCTCTAAGTTTGAAAAGGTTGTGATCACAACTAAAATAAAGGTACTCTACATTTCATCTTAAGTTTTTAAACTTGAGGAGGAATACATGGCTAAGATTTGAGCTTACGTTTTTTTTTTAAAATGTTATCGACGGTAATCACGTTATTTTGTTAACTACACAACAAGATATGAAAGTTAATTAAATAACAATCTAAAATAATTCGGGTTTAGATTAATCTGAAAATATCTAATCAAAGAAAGTCTACATTTAAGCCCGAGGGCACACATTGCAAAGCCGCCCCCCTCCCTTAAAACCTGCGGCCCAAGAACAAAAAGGGCAAGCCAAAAGTTGCAATAGCAACTTAATAAAACTTATTGCAACTTAATAAAACTAAGCACCATTTTTCATATGGAGGTGGGGAATGGGACATGGGGTGATGTCATCCCATGTGATGACCTGCCCCAAATTTTAAACATTAATATTTCTCCCCCCAAAATAGATGTCTATCAAACATTGATTGCATAAAGTTTTATAGATAGCATAGATGGATATTTGCAAAATTTATTGCATAAAGTTTAGTTGATAGGAATAGGATATATTTATTTTTTTCCAATTACTTTTAATATTTTGAACAATATTATCTATATTTCCTTAATAATTTGTTTTATTTTGAATTTTTAAAAAGAAGAATATTTTGAAAAATATTCTCTGTTGCAAGGAGACATTTAAATTTTCTCCCATACAAAAGGCAGAGAGTTTTACTCTCTTGCAACACACATTTTTTTTGTAAATTTTTTTCTAAGTATAGAAATTACAAGGCAAGCAAAATATATATATATAATTTTTTTGAAGGTGTATTTTTTTCTTTAGAATAGATTTAAAAAATTCACAACAAAAACATTAGATCTCCTATAAATTTTAAATTGGAATAATGCAACCTTTGTCAAAAGTTTCTTTTAAATGAAGATCCATAAAACCTATTTACACCCTTAACATACCAAGAATATAAATTATCCATCTTATTTAATAATGCAATAATTTATCATTTGGATCTAACAATCATAAAAATTTAATTTGCATGCATGATCATAATTTTTCGTTTTCAACATATATGAAAGCTTGGAATTTTGTCAAATTTATCATCATCAATTCCATCCTATTTTTAATGTGCAACCATATTAAATTTAATACACAATTAAATCACATGATGATCAATTATGCTCAAAACATCAATTTTATTGGCAAACATGATTCAAAGGCTCAGCCGAAAAAGAATCAGGAAGAAAACTCCGCTTCGTTTTGAATTACAACAAGGTTTAAAATACAATTTACAATAGGATCTCAATCCCAAATTTTCAACAATTTAATCAAATTTTCTTCATGACCCTAATCAAGGGATTTATAATATTTTCTGCAACTCATTTCTAGAACCATGGAGGAAACAGAATCTAATCAGGTGACCAAAAGCATGAATAAAAACAATTCAAAACATGCATATTTATACAAGGTTTTCACAACAAGATCTACAATAAATCAACACTAGGGAAAGGGGGATTCTTCCAACTAGGAGAAGTCGAGCACAACACCAAATCAGATGCCCAATTGAGGCTAATTATCAAGAACTTCCGTTCTTCCATTTTGAAATGCCATACTCATACGAGGTTTGTGCTGATGGGTAGGGTCCCACAACACCCTACCCTTTCTCCCTCTTCTCATCCTGAGAAGAGACTCTACACTGGTTGGAGTCCAACTAAATAGACCTTTTCCAAAATTGGTCACTTCTGCCCTCTCCAAGGGTGAGTAATACCAAAACACCCATGCAAGAAAAATTTCAAAATTGCAAACATAAACAAGAAAGGAAAATAACCAAAATAACATGGTTTCCAAATCTTTCCAACATACCCACAACCATACAAACATTGAAAAAACAACAAAGTAGCATGAGCATGAAACAAAACATAAAAACTGAATAAGGGAGATGAGAATTTCCTACCTTCACAAAGAGGCAATGGCAAAGAACAAGTTTGAGTAGAGTTTCCACTTCCTTCCTTCAATCTTCAAAACTCCTCTCTAAATGTAGAGATTGGGTAACAACCTCCACAAGTACAAGAAGGGCCTCTAAATAGGCCTTCAACTCAACCACCCAAGGGCTCAATAACTACCCCCATCTACTTGCAATTTTAGAAACTCCTAACTCAACCTACACGATGATTAAACCCTAAGTGAAGATGAGGTGAAGTAACTCAAGATAACCATGGTCAATTTTCGCACAAAGGCAAAAAGAGACTTTTTGAGTGACCTCAAAAGTCAATAAAGGGGGCTTAGGGGTTGGAAAAGACCCCTAACCCATACATATACCCTTTGGGTATAATAATTTCATGTTTTAAACCTTAGAAAAGAGGTTTAGAGCCAAATAAAATCTAGGAATAAAATAGGACCATTTAACTACTCAAACTTGCAGATTAAACATTAATTCAGATTAAGGGATGACTAACCTCGATTAAGAACCCAATTAGCAAACTGACACCAACTAAACCAACTTGGGTCCAAAGGTTAAACAACTAACCCTAAACAGCACATTGAAGCACATAAACACTTTACGAGTGTCAAGCAACACTAAAAGAACATAATTATGAACATTAACATTCACTAAATAAAAAAGATGCATACACATATCTCACAAGACAATACATGAATTAAAAACAACAAGGTTTCCAAAATTAGCACAAGGAGATCAGTTATGTTCCTCCGTAGGGTTTCTTGGCTAAATATCTGCACACTCATTGCACACATCAGTAGTCCCGTAAAATCAATTGTACATAAATGTATATGTATCAGAAATTCACATAAATTAAAACATACATCAATAAGGGTTTCTTCATCCTGCTTAATTCTTAATCACTTAAAATCTCTCAAATCAAAGTCTCAAGCCTACATTTACTGATTTCATCGACATACATATACATGAAACATTAAATGACAATCATCAAATATATTTGAAAGTAACGTCACACAACATGAAATAATAAAGTATGTTCTAAGCATCAGATAATGTCTCGACATCTCGAGTCGTGAATATCAAAATAATAGTAATGTATCACTATGCTACGATGGGTTGGGGCGAGGTCTCGCAATTTAATTAAGTAATCTTTAATTAATTAGACATACTTTTCTTATTTCATTAAATAACTTCATTTAATTCATTAGGAATGGCTTCTCATTTAATTAAATAACTTTATTTAATTAATTAGAAGTAAGTACTCCATTTAATTAAATAATTTTGTTTAATTATTTCAAATTTTTTTTCAAAACTAGTCAACTTCGGTTAAATCTGGTCAACTTTTGGTCAAACTTGATCTTTGGGTATGTGAATATGAGCAAATGTGAGTATGAATTTTAGCAACAATTCGATGCAAACTCTCATTCAACCTTTCAAAATGAAGAGATGAGGGTCTCTTAAATAGACTTTCCAAGAATTTTTCAATGGTTGAGATCGATTTTAATCAGCAGCCAGGATTAAAGGTGAAGTTCAGTCATAAAGGGAGATTTCAAAATTAAAAGAAGTTAACAGATTTAATTTAAGTAAAATAAGAAGTTAACTGATTCAATTTGAGTAGAAAAAGGAGTTAACTGATTTCACTCATTTTTGATCAATAGTGAACTGGAAATTTCCCTTTTTGAACTGAAGAGAGATTTTGTTTAGATATTTAATTTAATAAAATGAGATATGCTCTCATAATTACTTTTTTTATTTAATTAAATAATCTTTACTTAATTAGAGACACTTTTCTTATTTAATTAAATAACTTCATTTAATTAATTAGGAATGGCTTCTCATTTAATTAAATAACTTTCTTTAATTAATTAGAAGTAAGTACTCCATTTAATTAAATAATTTTGTTTAATTATTTTAAAATTCTTTTCGAAACTAGTCAACTCAAGTCAACCATGGTTAAATCTGGTCAACTTCTAGTCAAACTTGATCTTTGCGTATGTGAATATGAAAAAATGTGAGTATGAATTCCAGTCACAATTCGATGCAAATTCACATTCAACCTTTCAAAATGAAGAGATGAGGGTCTCTTAAATAGACTTTCCTGAAATTCATCAACAGTATAGATCGATTTCAATCAGCGGTCAAGATTAAAGGTGAAGTTCAGTCATAAAGGGAAATTTCCAAATTAAAGGAAGTTAACAGATTTAATTTGTGTAAAATAAGAAGTTAACTGATTCAATTTGAGTAGAAAAAGGAGTTAACTGATTTAACTCATTTTTTATCAATAGTGAACTGAAAATTTCACTTTTTGAAGTGAAGAGAGATTTTGTTGAGATATTTAATTTAATAAAATGAGATATGCTCTAATAATTACTTTTTCTATTTAATTAAATAATCTTTAATCAATTAGAGACAGCTTCCTTATTTAATTAAATAATTTCATTTAATTAATTAGGAATGACTTCTCATTTAATTAAATAACTTTGTGTAATTAATTAGAAGTAAGTACTCCACTTAATTAAATAATTTCATTTAATTATTTCAATTTTTTTTTTTAAATAGTCAACTCAAGTCAACCGTGGTTAAATCTGGTCAACTTTTGGTCAAACTTGATCTTTGCGTATGTGAATATGAGCAAATCTGAGTATAAATTAAAGCAAAAATTCGATGCAAATTCTAATTCAACCTTTCAAAATGAAGAGATGAGGGTCTCTTAAATAGACTTTACTAGAATTCATCAACGGTTGAGATCGATTTCAGTCAACGATCAGGATTAAAGGTGCAGTTCAGTCATAAAGGGAGATTTTCAAATTAAAGAGAGTTAACAGATTTAATTTGAGTAAAATAAGGAGTTAACTGATTCAATTTGAGTAGAAAAAGGAGTTAACTGATTTAACTCATTTTTGATCAATAGTGAACTGGAAATTTCCCATTTTGAATTCAAGAGTGATTTTGTTGAAATATTTAATTTAATAAAATGAGATATGCTCTCATAATTACTTTTTCTATTTAATTAAGTAATCTTTAATTAATTAGAGACACTTTTCTTATTTAATTAAATAACTTCATTTAATTAATTAGGAATGGCTTCTCGTTTAATTAAATAACTTTGTTTAATTAATTAGAAGTAAGTAATTCATTTAATTAAATAATTTTCTTTAATTATTTTAAATTTTTTTCGAAACTAATCAACTCAAGTCAACTGTGGTTAAATCTGATCAACTTTTGGTCAAACTTGATCTTTGCGTATGTCAATATGAGCAAATGTGAGTATGAATTCTAGCAACAATTCGATGCAAATTCTCATTCAACCTTTCAAAATGAAGAGATGAGGGTCTCTTAAATAGACTTTCTTTAAATTCATCAACGGTCGAGATCAATTTCAATCAACAGTCAGGATTAAAGGTGAAGTTCAGTACTAAAAGGAGATTTTCAAATTAAAGGGAGTTAACAGATTTAATTTGAGTAAAATAAGGAGTTAACTGATTCAATTTGAATAGAAAAAGGAGTTAACTGATTTCACTCATTTTTTATCAATAGTCAACTGAAAATTTTCCTTTTTGAACTGAAGATAGATTTTGTTGAGATATTTAATTTAATAAAATGAGATTTGCTCTCATAATTACTTTTTCTATTTAATTAAATAATATTTAATTAATTAGAAGCACTTTTCTTATTTAATTAAATAACTTCATTCAATTAATTAGGAATGGCTTCTAATTTAATTATATAACTTTGTTTAATTAATTACAAGTAAGTACTCCATTTAATTAAATAATTTTGTTTAATTATTTCAAATTTCTTTTCGAAACTAGTCAAATCAAGTCAACCGTGGTAAAATCTTGTCAACTTTTGGTCAAATTTGATCTTTGCGTATGTGAATATGAGCAAATGTGAGTATGAATTCCAGCAACAATTCGATGCAAATTTTCATTCAACCTTTCAGAATGAAGACATGAGGGTAATTTAAATAGACTTTTCTAGAAGTCATCAATGGTTGAGATCAATTTCAATCAACGGTCATGAATAAAGGTGAAGTTTAGTCATAAAGGGAGATTTTCAAATTAAAGGGAGTTAATAGAATTAATTGTAGTAAAATAAGGAGTTAGCTGATTGAATTTGAGTAGAAAAAGGAGTCAATTGATTTAACTCATTTTTGATCAATAGTGAACTGAAAATTTCCCTTTTTGAACTGAAGAGAGATTTTGTTGAGAAATTTAATTTAATAAAATGAGATATGCTCTCATAATTACTTTTTCTATTTAATTAAATAAATTTTAATTAATTAAAGACACTTTTCTTGTTTAATTAAATAACTACATTTAATTAATTAGGAATGTCTTCTCATTTCATTAAATAACTTTGCTTAATTAATTAGAAGTAAGTAGTCCATTTAATTAAATAATTTCGTTTAATTATTTCAAATTTTTTTTCCAAATTACTCAACTCAAGTCAACCGTGGTTAAATCTTGTCAAATTTTGATCAAACTTGATCTTTGCGTATGTGAATATGAGCAAATGTGAGTATGAATTCTAGCAACAATTCGATGCAAATTCTCATTCAAACTTTCAAAATGAAGAGATGAGGGTTCCTTAAATAGACATTCCTTGAATTCATCAATGGTTGAGTTTGATTTCAATCAACGGTCAGGATTAAAGATGAAGTTCAGTCATAAAGGGAGATTTCCAAATTAAAGGGAGTTAACAGATTTAATTTGAGTAAAATAAGGAGTTAACTGATTCAATTTGAGTAGAAAAAGGAGTACACTGATTTAACTCATTTTTGATCAATAGTGAACTGGAAATTTACCTTTTTGAACTGAAGAGGGATTTTGTTGAGATATTTAATTTAATAAAATGAGATATGCTCTCATAATAACTTTTTCTATTTTATTAAATAATCTTTAATTAATTAGAGACACTTTTCTTATTTAATTAAATAACTTCATTTAATTAATTAGGGATGGCTTCTCATATAATTAAATAACTTTGTTTAATTAATTAGATGTAAGTACTCCATTTAATTAAATAATTTCATTTAATTACTTGAAATTTTTTTCGAAACTAGTCAACTCAAGTCAACCATGGTTAAATCTGGTTAACTTTTGGTCAAACTTGATCTTTCCATATGTGAATATAGGCAAAAGTGAGTATGAATTCCAGCAACAATTCGATGCAAATTCTCATTCAACATTTGAAAATGAAGGGATGAGGGTCTCGTAAATAGACATTCCTAGAATTCATCAATGGTTGAGATCAATTTCAATCAACGGTTAGGATTAAATGTGAAGTTCAGTCATAAAGGGTGATTTCCAAATTAAAGGGAGTTAACAGATTTAATTTGAGTAAAATAAGGAATTAACTGATTCAATTTGAGTAGAAAATGGAGTTAACTCATTTAACTAATTTTTTATCAATAGTGAACTGAAAATTTTCCTTTTTCAACTGAAGAGAGATTTTGTTGAGATATTTAATTTAATAAAATGAGATATGCTCTAATAATTAATTTTTCTATTTAATTAAATAATCTTTAATTAATTAGAGACACTATTCTTATTTAATTAAATAACTTCATTTAATTAATTAAGAATGGCTTCTCATTTAATTAAATAACTTTGTTTAATTAATTAGAAGTAAGCACTCCATTTAATTAAATAATTTCATTTAATTATTTCAAAATTCTTTTCGAAACTAATCAACTCAAGTCAACCGTGGTTAAATCTGATCAACTTTTGGTCAAACTTGATTTTTGCGTATGTAAATATGAGCAAATGTGAGTATGAATTCCAGCAACAATTTGATGCAAATTCTCATTCAACCTTTCAAAGTGAAGAGATGAGCGTCTCTTAAATAGACTTTCTTGGAATTCATCAACGATTGAGATCGATTTCAATCACTAGTCAGGATTAAAGATGAAGTTAAGTCATAAAAGAAGATTTTCAAATTAAAGAGAGTTAATCGATTTTATTTGAGTAAAATAAGGAGTTAACTAATTCAATTTGAGTAGAAAAAGGAGTTAACTGATTTAACACATTTTTTATCAATAGTGAACTAGAAATTTCATTTTTTGAAATTTAACTTCATTTAATTAATTAGGAATGGCTTCTCGTTTAATTAAATAACTTTGTTTAATTAATTAGAAGTAAGTACTCCATTTAATTAAATAATTTTGTTTAATTATTTTAAAATTCTTTTTGAAACTAGTCAACTCAAGTCAACCGTGGTTAAATCTAGTCAACTTTTGGTCAAACTTGATCTTTGCATATGTGAATATGGGCAAATGTGAGTATGAATTCCAGCAACAATTCGATGCAAATTCTCATTCAACCTTTCTAAATGAAGAGATGAGGGTCTCTTAAATAGACTTTCCTAGAATTCATCATTGGTTGAGATCGATTTCAATCAATGGTCAGGATTAAAGGTGAAGTTCAATCATAAAGGGAGATTTCCAAATTAAAGGGAGTTAACAGATTTAATTTGAGTAAAATAAGGAGTTAACTGATTCAATTTGAGTAGAAAAAGAAGTTAACTGATTTAACTCATTTTTCATCAATAGTGAACTGGAAATTTCACCTTTCTAAGTGAAGAGAGATTTTGGTGAGATATTTAATTTAATAAAATGTGATATGCTCTCATAATTACTTTTTCTATTTAATTAAACAATTTTTAATTAATTAGAGACACTTTTCATATTTAATTAAATAACTTCATTTATTAAATTAGCAATGGCTTTTCATTTAATATATAACTATGTTTAATTAATTAGAAGTAAGTTCTCCTTTTAATTAAATAATATTGTTTAATTATTTCAAAATTCTTTTCGAAACTAATCAACCGTGGTTAAATATGGTCAACTTTTGGTCAAACTTGATTTTTGTGTATGTGAATATGAGCAAATGTGAGTATGAATCCCAACAACAATTCGATGCAAATTCTCATTCAACCTTTCAAAATGAAGAGATGAGGGTCTCTTAAATAGACTTTCTTAGAATTCATCAACGGTTGAGATCGATTTCAATCAACGGTCAGGATTAAAGGTGAAGTTCAGTCATAAAGGGAGATTTCCATATTAAAGGAAGTTAACAGATTTAATTAGAGTAAAATAAGGAGTTAACTGATTATATTTGAGTAAAAAAATGAGTTAACTGATTCAACTCATTTTTTATCAATAGCGAATTTGAAATTTCCCTTTTTGAACTAAAGAGAGATTTTTTTGAGATATTTAATTTAATAAAATGAGATATGCTCTCATAATTACTTTTTCTATTTAATTAAATAATTTTTAATTAATTAGAGACACTTTTCTTATTTAATTAAATAACTTCATTTAATTAATTAGGAATGGCTTCTCATTTAATTAAATAACTTTGTTTAATTAATTAGAAGTAAGTACTCCATTTAATTAAATAATTATGTTTAATTATTTCAAAAAAAAAATTGAATCTACTCAACTCAAGTCAACCGTGGTTAAATCTGGTCAACTTTTGGTCAAACTTGATCTTTGCATATGTGAATATCAGCAAATGTGAGTATGAATTCCAGCAACAATTCGATGCAAATTCTCATTCAACTTTTCAAAATGAAGAGATGAGGGTCTCTTAAATAGACATTTTTAGAGTTCATCAACGGTTGAGATTGATTTCAATCAACGGTCAGGATTAAAGGTGAAATTCAATCATAAAGGGAGATTTTCAAATTAAAAGGAGTTAACAGATTTAATTTGAGTAAAATAAGGAATTAACTGATTCAATTTGAGTAGAAAATGGAGTTAACTCATTTAACTAATTTTTTATCAATAGTGAACTGAAAATTTTCCTTTTTCAACTGAAGAGAGATTTTGTTGAGATATTTAATTTAATAAAATGAGATATGCTCTAATAATTAATTTTTCTATTTAATTAAATAATCTTTAATTAATTAGAGACACTATTCTTATTTAATTAAATAACTTCATTTAATTAATTAAGAATGGCTTCTCATTTAATTAAATAACTTTGTTTAATTAATTAGAAGTAAGCACTCCATTTAATTAAATAATTTCATTTAATTATTTCAAAATTCTTTTCGAAACTAATCAACTCAAGTCAACCGTGGTTAAATCTGATCAACTTTTGGTCAAACTTGATTTTTGCGTATGTAAATATGAGCAAATGTGAGTATGAATTCCAGCAACAATTTGATGCAAATTCTCATTCAACCTTTCAAAGTGAAGAGATGAGCGTCTCTTAAATAGACTTTCTTGGAATTCATCAACAATTGAGATCGATTTCAATCACTAGTCAGGATTAAAGATGAAGTTAAGTCATAAAAGAAGATTTTCAAATTAAAGAGAGTTAATCGATTTTATTTGAGTAAAATAAGGAGTTAACTAATTCAATTTGAGTAGAAAAAGGAGTTAACTGATTTAACACATTTTTTATCAATAGTGAACTAGAAATTTCATTTTTTGAAATTTAACTTCATTTAATTAATTAGGAATGGCTTCTCGTTTAATTAAATAACTTTGTTTAATTAATTAGAAGTAAGTACTCCATTTAATTAAATAATTTTGTTTAATTATTTTAAAATTCTTTTTGAAACTAGTCAACTCAAGTCAACCGTGGTTAAATCTAGTCAACTTTTGGTCAAACTTGATCTTTGCATATGTGAATATGGGCAAATGTGAGTATGAATTCCAGCAACAATTCGATGCAAATTCTCATTCAACCTTTCTAAATGAAGAGATGAGGGTCTCTTAAATAGACTTTCCTAGAATTCATCATTGGTTGAGATCGATTTCAATCAATGGTCAGGATTAAAGGTGAAGTTCAATCATAAAGGGAGATTTCCAAATTAAAGGGAGTTAACAGATTTAATTTGAGTAAAATAAGGAGTTAACTGATTCAATTTGAGTAGAAAAAGAAGTTAACTGATTTAACTCGTTTTTCATCAATAGTGAACTTGAAATTTCACCTTTCTAAGTGAAGAGAGATTTTGGTGAGATATTTAATTTAATAAAATGTGATATGCTCTCATAATTACTTTTTCTATTTAATTAAACAATTTTTAATTAATTAGAGACACTTTTCATATTTAATTAAATAACTTCATTTATTAAATTAGCAATGGCTTTTCATTTAATATATAACTATGTTTAATTAATTAGAAGTAAGTTCTCCTTTTAATTAAATAATATTGTTTAATTATTTCAAAATTCTTTTCGAAACTAATCAACCGTGGTTAAATATGGTCAACTTTTGGTCAAACTTGATTTTTGTGTATGTGAATATGAGCAAATGTGAGTATGAATCCCAACAACAATTCGATGCAAATTCTCATTCAACCTTTCAAAATGAAGAGATGAGGGTCTCTTAAATAGACTTTCTTAGAATTCATCAACGGTTGAGATCGATTTCAATCAACGGTCAGGATTAAAGGTGAAGTTCAGTCATAAAGGGAGATTTCCATATTAAAGGAAGTTAACAGATTTAATTAGAGTAAAATAAGGAGTTAACTGATTATATTTGAGTAAAAAAATGAGTTAACTGATTCAACTCATTTTTTATCAATAGCGAATTTGAAATTTCCCTTTTTGAACTAAAGAGAGATTTTTTTGAGATATTTAATTTAATAAAATGAGATATGCTCTCATAATTACTTTTTCTATTTAATTAAATAATTTTTAATTAATTAGAGACACTTTTCTTATTTAATTAAATAACTTCATTTAATTAATTAGGAATGGCTTCTCATTTAATTAAATAACTTTGTTTAATTAATTAGAAGTAAGTACTCCATTTAATTAAATAATTATGTTTAATTATTTCAAAAAAAAATTTGAATCTACTCAACTCAAGTCAACCGTGGTTACATCTGGTCAACTTTTGGTCAAACTTGATCTTTGCATATGTGAATATCAGCAAATGTGAGTATGAATTCTAGCAACAATTCGATGCAAATTCTCATTCAACTTTTCAAAATGAAGAGATGAGGGTCTCTTAAATAGACATTTTTAGAGTTCATCAACGGTTGAGATTGATTTCAATCAACGGTCAGGATTAAAGGTGAAATTCAATCATAAAGGGAGATTTTCAAATTAAAAGGAGTTAACAGATTTAATTTGAGTAAAATAAGGAGGTAACTGATTCAATTTGAGTAGAGAAAGGAGTTAACTGATTTAACTCATTTTTTATCAATAGTGAACTGAAAATTTTCCTTTTTGAATTGAAGAGAAATTTTGTTGAGATATTTAATTTAATAAAATGAGATATGCTCTCATAATTACTTTTTCTATTTAATTAAATAATATTTAATTAATTACAAACACATTTCTTATTTAATTAAATAAGTTTATTTAATTAATTAGGAATGGATTCTCAATTAATTAAATAACTTTGTTTAATTAGTTAGATTTAAGTACTCCATTTAATTAAGTAATTTCATTTAATTATTTCAAAATTCTTTTCACAACTAGTCAACTCAAGTCAACCATGGTTAAATCTGGTCAACTTTTGGTCAAACTTGATCTTTGCGTATATGAATATGAGCAAATGTGAGTATGAATTCCAGCAACAATTCGATGCAAATTCTCATTAAACCTTTCAAAATGAACAGATGAGAGTCTCTTAAATAGACTTTCCTGGAATTCATCAATGGTTGAGATCAATTTCAATGAACGGTCAGGATTAAAGGTAAAGTTCAGTCATAAAGGGAGATTTCCAAATTAAAGGGTGTTAACAGATTTAATTTGAGTAAACTAAGGAGTTAAGTGATTCAATTTGAGTAGTAAAAGGTGTTAACTGATTTAACTTATTTTTGATCAAATGTGAATTGGAAATTTCCCTTTTTGAACTGAAGAGAGATTTTGTTAAGATATTTAATTTAATAAAATGAGATATGCTCTCATAATTACTTTTTCTATTTAATTAAATAATCTTTAACTAATTAGAGACATATTTCTTTTTTAATTAAATAACTTCATTTAATTAATTAGGAATGGCTTCTCATTTAATTAAATAACTTTGTTTAATTACTTAGAAGTAAGTACTCCATTTAATTAAATAATTTCGTTTAATTATTTCAAAATTCTTTTTGAACCTAGTCAACCGTGGTTAAATTTGGTCATCGTTTGGTCAAACTTGATCTTTGTGTATGTGAATGTGAGCAAATGTGAGTATGAATTCCAGCAACAATTTGATGCAAATTCTTATTCAACCTTTCAAAATGAAGAGATGAGGGTCTCTTAAATAGACTTTCTTAGAATTCATCAATGGTTGAGATCGATTTCAATCCGTGATCAAGATTAAAGGTGAAGTTCAGTCATAAAGGGAGATTTCCAAATTAGATAGAGTTAACAGATTTAATTTGAGTAAAATAAGGAGTTAACTGATTCAATTTTAATAGAAAAAAGAGTTAACTAATTTAACTCATCTTTGATCAATAGTGAACTGGAAATTTCCATTTTTGAATTGAAGAGAGATTTTATTGAGATATTTAATTTAATAAAATGAGATATGCTCTCATAATTACTTTTTCTATTTAATTAAATAATCTTTAATTAGTTAGAGACACTTTTCTTATTTAATTAAATAACTTCATTTAATTAATTAGGAATGACTTCTCATTTAATTAAATAACTTTGTTTAATTAATTAGAAGTAAGTACTTCATTTAATTAAATAATTTTGTTTAATTATTTCAAAATTCTTTTCGAAACAAGTCAACTCAAGTCAACTGTGGTTAAATCTTGTCAACTTTTTGTCAAATTTTATCTTTGCATATATGAATATGAGCAAATGTGAGTATGAATTTCAGCAATAATTCGATGCAAATTCTCATTCAACCTTTCAAAATGAAGAGATGAGGGTCTCTTAAATAGACTTTCCTAGAATTCTGTGAGGCCCCGCCTCGACCCATCCTAGCCTCGATGATACTATATATTATTTTTTTTATGGCTCGATATGTCAGAGCATTATTTGTGGCACTGAACATTATTTTGCTAATTATGATGTATGATGCTTTATTTCAGATATTTGATTTCTGTAGTTTAATGTTTTATAACGTATATGCTGATAAAATGAATGAATGCAAACTAACACTTTGAATCTCCAATTTTAATGAGTAGAATGAGATGAATGAATAGATTATGGAAGAATGGATGTTTTAAATTTCATGAAATTGTTGATGCGTATTTTTATATATATATATACATGTGCTTCTCGAATTACTGACGTGTGCAATGAGTGTGCAGGAAATTTAGCCGGGAAATCCAATGGGAAGACAAAAGCTGAACCCCATGTTTATTTTGTGCTATATTCTTTTTTTACCTAGTCCATCTTTAAGGTGTATTTCTTTTGGTAGTTTGTTTCCCCTAGTTTTATTGTCCTTATTAAATCCTTAAGTCTTAAAACTTCAAAATTAATTACCCTAAGGGTAAGGGTTTGGGTTGGGAGTGTTTTCCACTCCCCAAGTCTCCTTGGTTGACCTTTATGGTCACTCAAACACTCCATCTTTGCTTGAATTCGAAATTGGTTGTCACTTCATAGGTTGGTGACCTTGACTCCACCAAGGGGTTACCCTAAGCCTAGTTAAGTAGATTCTTATTTAGAGGCACTTGGGAAGTAGTGAAGGGGGTTACCCAATCTCTAGTTTTTAGGGAGCAAGCTTGAAGATTGAAGGTTGAAGCTTGAACATCATCATCCCGGTGGGCTCCTTCAGCCTCATGAGATTCCAGAGTGGAAGTGGGATGTTATATCGATGGACTTTATTGTTGGTCTTCCTTTGTCTTCTCGTCGTCATGATGCCATTATGGTGACAGTTGACACATTGACCAAGGTTGCTCACTTCTCACCTGTGCGTACTACATACACAGCCCGAGACATAGCTCAGGTGTTTTTGCGAGACACTGTCAGACTTCATGGCATTCCCCGTAAGATTATCTCTGATAGGGACTCACTATTCACCTCATCTTTTTGGAGAGAGTTGCAGTCAGCTTTGGGCACTAGGCTCAATTTCAGTACAGCGTACCACCCTCAGACTGATGGGCAGACTGAGCGTGTGAATCAAGTGTTGGAGGACATGTTGCGTATGTACGTGATGGATCATCAGGTCAAGTGGGAGGAATACCTCCACCTAGTTGAGTTTGCCTATAACAATGGGCACCATTCCTCCATAGGTATGCCGCCTTATGAGGCCCTGTATGGGAGACCTTGCAGGACGCCTTTGAGTTGGGACAGGATCGAGGATCGAGTTTCCATTGGACCTCAGTTAGTTAGAGATATGGAGCAGCAGGTGATTCTGATTAGGCAGCGCCTGAAAGAGGCACAGGATCGACAGAAGAAGTATGCTGATGCAAATAGGATGGATCGAGAGTATCAGGTTGGGGATAGAGTTTTCTTGAGGGTGCGACCACACAAGAGTCCGATTCGATTCGGAAAGGGCTCTAAGTTGGCACCCCGTTTCGTTGGGCCATTCGAGATCCTAGAGAGGATAGGACCAGTTGCCTACCGTCTAGCTTTGCCACCTAGCCTGTCACGCATCCACGATGTGTTTCACATTTCAGTACTTAGAAGATATATCTATGATGAGTCTCATATTATAGATTGGGATGCTTTGCAGGTGGAGTCGGACGGCCAGTTAGCGCTGGAGCCCATCCGTATTATTGCCCGACGGACCCTCGCACTTCGAGGTCGAGAGCTGGACCAGGTTAGGGTCCAGTGGGATTGCTACGATGAGATCACGGCCACATGGGAGGATACGACGCAGATGCGATCTCAGTACCCATACCTTTTTGATGAACTCCAGGAGGAAGTTCATGCCTAGTGGGGGAGGATGTGAGGCCCCGCCTCGACCCATCCTAGCCTCGATGATACTATATATTATTTTTTTATGGCTCGATATGTCATAGCATTATTTGTGGCACTGAACATTATTTTGCTAATTATGATGTATGATGCTTTATTTCAGATATTTGATTTCTATAGTTTAATGTTTTATAACGTATATGCTGATAAAATGAATGAATGCAAACTAACACTTTGAATCTCTAATTTTAATGAGTAGAATGAGATGAATGAATAGATTATGGAAGAATGGATGTTTTAAATTTCATGAAATTTTTGATGCGTATTTTTATATATATATATATACATGTGCTTCTCGAATTACTGACGTGTGCAATGAGTGTGCAGGAAATTTAGCCGAGAAATCCAATGGGAAGACAAAAGCTGAACCCCATGTTTATTTTGTGCTATATTCTTTTTTTACCTAGTCCATCTTTAAGGTGTATTTCTTTTGGTAGTTTGTTTCCCCTAGTTTTATTGTCCTTATTAAATCCTTAAGTCTTAAAACTTCAAAATTAATTACCCTAAGGGTAAGGGTTTGGGTTGGGAGTGTTTTCCACTCCCCAAGTCTCCTTGGTTGACCTTTATGGTCACTCAAACACTCCATCTTTGCTTGAATTCGAAATTGGTTGTCACTTCATAGGTTGGTGACCTTGACTCCACCAAGGGGTTACCCTAAGCCTAGTTAAGTAGATTCTTATTTAGAGGCACTTGGGAAGTAGTGAAGGGGGTTACCCAATCTCTAGTTTTTAGGGAGCAAGCTTGAAGATTGAAGGAAGGAGAAAGGAAAGAAGCTCTTCTCAAAAACTTCCATTGTTGCCATAACACTTGTGGAGGTAGGAATTTCTCTCTCATGGGCTTAGCTTTCCTTTTTGTTGATCATGTGTGAATCTTGTTATAGTATTGTGAAGGTTCTTGTCCTTTTATGTTGTGTGTATTGGGAGGATATTGGAGGGAATTTTACCTTGTTTTGGATTTCATTTCTTGCTTTGTTGAGACCTTGTTCTTTGAGTTTTCATGGGGATTGTGATGGCATCACTCACCCTTGGATAGGGAAGAAGTGGCCATGTATGGGGGTAGGGCTTTAGTTGGACCTCATTGGTGAGAGTCTCCTTTCATGGTGAGAGGAAGGAAAAAAGGGTAGGGTGTATGGGCCCCTACTTGTCATCACCTTCCTTATTGATGTTGTGAAATCATGTGTATGAAGAGAAAATGAGTATCCTTGTGATTGGAGCCCCGAAAGGGCCTTATATAGAATGAAAATTCTTAAAATTCAAGCCCCGAAAGGGCCATGTAATGGAATGGTGATTGACTTCTCCCATTGGGAAAATCCACCTCCCCCCTTGTTTTGATTCCATGTATAGATCTATTGTGCAAACCGGGTTGGAGTGTATGTTTGATTTGATGTTGTTGTGATTATCCACCTTGTTTTAGTTTTGTCTTCCCCATTATCCTTTATTGTAATTTTGAAGTTATTTGGAAGATAGCACATGTTGGAAGTTTGTAGAGATTTATGTGAGTTGTAAAATGATGCAAAATGGATTGGAAACTTGGAAGTATTGGGCAATGACCTCGGGTTTTCTTACTGGTTCTTTCCCGAGTGGAGCCTTTGAACCAGGATGAATAATACAAAAAAAAAGAGATTATGAGAATTTCCTTGCATTGCTCCCATGTTCTTTGGAAAATTTGCGTAATGTATGTTAAATGGTCTTCTCATTTTGTGAAACTTGTTATAGCCAATTCAACCACCTTTTTGTTCATGCATATTATTGTGATGGATGTATAACAAAAAAAAATGGATATGTAAGGGAGAATTGTTGGTTGTGTGAAACTATATTAATTACTCTCAAACCTTGGGATGTATTGAAGAAAGAAAGGAAAGAGGTATTGAGTTATCTTATATCTTGTATGATGGATTGAGAATGTTGAATGTTAATCTTGTATATGAAGGAATTATGTTAGGAAAGGCTGAGTTCAAATAGACATTAGAATGGTATGGAGAAAATATATGCATATGAATTTATAGAAAATTTAAACATCCTTTGTGATCTTTCTATTTTCCATTCTCATAGAGTAATTTGTTGCATTAGGTATAAACTTGAATTCATATACAGTTGTTGCATTTGTATGTAAAACAAAAAAAAATAAAATTGAGAATTGATTTGATCCATCCACCAAGAAGAGAACTAAAATAAGTATATAAAAAAAAAATTGTTATAAGCAAATCATTTGATTAATGTATGGTTGTGTTCATGATGTAATATGCAATGTATAGATTCACCAATCTATTGACACCCATGTCTCAAGATCAATGGAGAAATTTGATAAAGACTTAATCTCCAAAAAAAAAAAAATAGAGGCCTGTAGGTGCTCAAACTTGCTGGAAAATGTATGGGCAAAAAAAGGGGAGACCCCTCTATTACAGTCAATAAATTATAGTAAATCACCCTCCTATTATAAGGCTTCAAAGGGTGGGCGACCTACCTTATTTAATACAACCCATCAAAAAAAAAAAAAATTTAAAAAAAACAAAAAAAAAATTCGAATTTCGGGCAGAGCCTGCGGCTCGTACCCGGCGGCCAGTCCCCGTACGCGTGGAAGACCCCACGCATACCCATGCGTGAGGACCACGCATTTAAATGCATGGGATCCCCACGCATGTGTATGCGTGAGGCCCACGCATATATTGCATGGGATCCCCCACGCATATATATGCGTGGGGCGGCATTTTAAATTTTTTTTTATTATTTTTTTAAAATTTTTTTTTATAGTTTAGTTAAAATTAAATTTTCATTTATAAAGTTTAGTTTAAATTAAATTTTCGTTTATATAGATTAGTTAAAAATAGTTGTTAGTAGTTTTTATTTTTATTTTATTTAATTATTAGTTTAAATTATAATGTGTATTAATGAAGTTCATTAACAACTTATAAATTTAATAATTTTAGCTTAGCGAATTTAATAATTAATGAATATTATTAATTAAAGAATCGTTCTAAAATAGTTTTATCTGTTTATTTATTAATTGTTAATTTGTAACGTTAATTATTAAATTCTGTGAATGCAATATAGTTATTATTTAATGTAGTTAAGGATAACTTAATTAAGTTTAATTAGTCGATTAGCAGTTCTTAATGGGAAGTTTTATTTTCGGGATTAGTAAAATGTGGTTTAAATTTATAAGTCTTAAACATTAGAATTTTATAGTTTAAAATTGACCTATGTCTATTGGAGGGTCATGCAATCCAGATTAACTCATAAAATGAATGATAATTTTAGTTTTACTCCTTGTCGAAGTTGACGACAAATTCATATGTAAAATTGAAATAAAATTGTATTTAAGAAATTTACTAATGTTCTTAGAGTGTAAATCTTTTAAAGGGATTTATTAAATCTATCAATTAATTGGGTCTTCTAATTAAATAAGAGTGGTTGTTAACTGAATCAATTGATTGTTAAGAGTTCGTGTAACCGCCTTCTTGGCATCCTTGTTTCATGTGAACTTACTGTATCAACTTAGTGCACTTAAGTTTAAATAAATACATTTAAATATATTAAAAAAATAATAATAAAAAAAAAATAAAAAATTGGTGTGTTTTTTTGGCCATAATTTTTGGGCATGACATTTTGGTATCAGAGCCTAGTTTCAACACTAGGAACCTTAACCACTATGCTTCTGAAATTAATTAAAAACTTTCATTGTGTAGGATGCCTCCTGTTACACGGAACAACCGCCGAGGTAGAGGTCGTAGGGCGAGAGGTAGTGGAGTTAGACAGGAGGATGGACCACCACCTCCACCACCACCACCACCACCTCAGAACCCGAATCAGGACATTTTGGATGCCCTTCAGACACTGATTGGTGTAGTTCAGCAGAGACTACCCCCACCTGTAGCAGAGCCAGTTCAGCAGGTTCCCGAAAGGGAAGCACAGGATCCTGGTGGTAGAGAGAGGAGTAGGAGTCCCCCACCGAGGCAGGATGAGGGACAAGGTGAGCACGAGGGGGAATCCATTCATTAGAGAGAACCACCACCCGAGAGACCTCCTAGACACATAGGAGATGACATCAGAGAGCTGATATGTCTTGGACCCCCACTTTTTGCCGGTTCCACAGAAGGGACAGTGGCAGAGGCTTGGTTGCAGAGCCTCCAGCGGTGTTTTGGATTATGTTCCTATGGGAGTAATCTGAAGGCACGTGTTGCAGTCCATCAGTTGAGAGGAGATGCCTCCAATTGGTGGCATCAGGAGGAGACGATCGGAGGGATGAGCATGGATACCCTCACGTGGGAGACCTTTTTGGAGAGATTCAGAGAGAGATTCCTGTCTAAGCATTTCAGGCAGAAGCAGATAGAGGAGTTTCATTCTCTTCATCAGAGAGGTCTCACTGTAGCTCAGTATGAGAGCAGGTTTCTCGAGCTCCTTCCATATGTCGAGTACATGAAGGACGAGAAACAGCGTGTGCATAGATTTATCATGGGCCTAAATTTCTCTCTTCAGGGTCCAGTGCGTATGGCTTTTCCTACTACTTTCAGACAGGTAGTTGAGATGGCCTTGGTTGCAGAGGATACTCGGAGTAGACAGGAGTCACGAGATCGATCTCAGAACCGAAACTCTACCCAGCAGAAACCCCCTTGGAAGGGGAATCAGAACTACTCAGCAGGGTCCTCTAAGGGCCAACAGTCTCAGCAACAGAAACCTCAGCAGCACCAGCACCAGAAACCCTCACAGGGTTATCAGGGCTCCAAGCCCAAGCAGTGGTACTCACAGGGACCGAGGCAGGATCAGAAAGTACAGGCTCCACAGTCTCAGCCAGCGAAGTCTCAGCAGTCTTCTAGGGGTGGTTTCGGTGGGTCTAGCAGGTCAGGAGGGCCATAGCAGACTAGTTCACAGGGTGCACGGCCTTATGCACGGGGACCATGCTACACTTGTGGTGGCATGGGTCACATAGCTAGAGAGTGTCCACAGGGACAACCCTCCAATGGTCAGGGAGGGGCTTTTTCAGAGCCGACAGTTGGTGATGTAGGCAGATCACACAGAGTATTCGCAGCGGTTGACAACCGCCAGGCCGAGCATCAGGCTACAGTCATTGAGGCTACAGGTATCATTCAGGGTAGCATGGTTACAATTTTATTTGATTCAGGAGCTACTGACTCCTTTATATCTCCTTTTGCTGTGGAGCGTTGCGGGCTGGTGGCAGTTAGACAAGATGTCGGTTGGGAGGTAGAGTTAGCCTCAGGAGCTAGAGTGTCAGTTAGTTCCATGGTGCATAGTTGCCCGATTCAGATGGGAGCCACATTCACGGTGTCTGATCTACGCATTACCCCACTAGGTTCTTATGATGTTGTTCTTGGCATAGATTGGCTTTATTCCCACAGCGCCAAGATGGATTGTCGACAGAAGACAGTGGAATGTGTGGATGATGATGGTATCGGTAGAGTGATTCTTGGGGTTAAGAGACCCATATCCCTTCGTATGATATCCGCTATGTAGCTTAGGCGGTGCATGCGAAAGGGGTGTTAGCTATTTGCAATCACCATTAGTGACAGAGAGGAAGGCTCAGAAGGGGAACCATCCCTTGATGACTTTCCTATATTGCAGGAGTTTGCAGATGTTTTTCCTTCAGAGCTCCCTGGTAGACCCCCACCTAGGGCAGTAGACTTTCATATTGATCTTGTGCTAGGCGCGGAACCAGTATCGAGAGCACCATACAGGATGACTACACATGAGCTTAGTGAACTAAAGGTTCAGTTGGAGGAACTCCTAGAGAAGGGGCATATTCGACCTAGTGTGTCACCTTGGGGTGCACCAGTGATCTTCGTTAAGAAGAAGGATGGATCACTTAGGTTATGCATTGATTATCGGCAATTGAACAAAGTAACCATCAAGAACCGATATCCCCTTCCCAGAATTGATGACCTATTTGATCAGTTGCAGGGTGCTCGTGTATTTTCAAAAATTGATCTTAAGTCAGGTTACCACCAGTTGAGGATTGTGGGGAGTGATATCCCTAAGACCGCTTTTCGTACTAGGTATGGACACTATGAGTTCACAGTGGTGCCATTCGGTCTCACAAATGCTCCAGCTGTATTCATGAGCCTCATGAACGGAGTATTTCGTACTTTCTTGGATAAGTTCGTAGTTGTGTTCCTGGATGACATCCTGATATATTCCCATGATGAGGAAGAGCACGAAGAACACCTGAGGCAGGTGTTGCAGAAGCTGAGAGAGAATCAGTTGTTTGGTAGCTTATCGAAGTGTGCATTCTTCCGATCAGAGATCCATTATTTGGGCCATATCATATCAGGTGAGGGTATCTCAGTAGACCCATCGAAGATTAGAGCCATCATGGATTGGCCTGCACCTACTAGTGTCACTGAGGTGAGGAGCTTTATGGGATTAGCAGGCTATTATCGACGCTTCATTGCAGGATTTTCTAGATTGGCACACCCCATTACATCGCTGCAGAGGAAAGGAAAGAAGTTTGAATGGACAGAGAAGTGCGAGAGAGCTTTTCTAGAGCTCAAGAGAGCCCTCACGAGTGCACCTATTCTTGCAGTACCAGACCCATTAGCAGACTTTGTGGTGTGCACTGATGCATCTTTGGATGGCATTGGGGCAGTGCTTATGCAGGATGGTCGGCCTATTTCCTTCGAGTCTAGGAAGTTGAAGACTCATGAACTCAACTACCTTACTCATGACCTAGAGCTTGCAGCTGTGGTTCATGCATTAGTGAAGTGGCGACACTTCCTACTAGGTCACAGATTTGAACTTCATTCCGACCATCAGAGCTTGCAGTACCTATTCACGCAGCCAAACCTGAATGCTAGACAGAGAAGGTGGATGGAGTTCCTTTGCGAGTATGATTTTGATGTACATTACATCAAGGGAAAGGAGAATGTAGTTGCAGATGCCTTAAGTAGAAGGCGCCATGAGCTCTCATCTATGACTACGAGCACCGATTTGAGAGAGCAGATTTTACAGCACTTGCCAGCAGATGAGCTTTTTACAGAGGTTAGTCAGGTTGTGCATTCTCAGAGACCCTTGGAGGGGAAGTATTCAGAGTATTCCTTGGAGTCCGATGGACTCTTGCGTCATAGAGGACGTGTGTATGTACCTTCCATCAAGGGTTTGCGCGAGCTCATCATACTTGAGGCTCACAGAGCACCTTATGCGGCACACCCTGGTGTTAAGAAGTTGCATGCAGATTTGAGGCAGTTGTACCATTGGCCAGGCATGAGAGTGCAGATGGCCGACATAGTGGCGAGATGCCTCGAGTGTCAGAGGGTGAAGGCAGAACATCGTCATCCCGGTGGGCTCCTTCAGCCTCATGAGATTCCAAAGTGGAAGTGGGATGTTATATCGATGGACTTTATTGTTGGTCTTCCTTTGTCTTCTCGTCGTCATGATGCCATTATGGTGACAGTTGACACATTGACCAAGGTTGCTCACTTCTCACCTGTGCGTACTACGTACATAGCCCGAGACATAGCTCAGGTGTTTTTGCGAGACACTGTCAGACTTCATGGCATTCCCCGTAAGATTATCTCTGATAGGGACTCACTATTCACCTCATCTTTTTGGAGAGAGTTGCAGTCAGCTTTGGGCACTAGGCTCAATTTTAGTACAGCGTACCACCCTCAGACTGATGGGCAGACTGAGCGTGTGAATCAAGTGTTGGAGGACATGTTGCGTATGTACGTGATGGATCATCAGGTCAAGTGGGAGGAATACCTCCACCTAGTTGAGTTTGCCTATAACAATGGGCACCATTCCTCCATAGGTATGCCACCTTATGAGGCCCTGTATGGGAGACCTTGCAGGACGCCTTTGAGTTGGGACAGGATCGAGGATCGAGTTTCCATTGGACCTCAGTTAGTTAGAGATATGGAGCAGTAGGTGATTCTGATTAGGCAGCGCCTGAAAGAGGCACAGGATCGACAGAAGAAGTATGCTGATGCAAATAGGATGGATCGAGAGTATCAGGTTGGGGATAGAGTTTTCTTGAGGGTGCGGCCACACAAGAGTCTGATTCGATTCGAAAAGGGCTCTAAGTTGGCACCCCGTTTCGTTGGGCCATTCGAGATCCTAGAGAGGATAGGACCAGTTGCCTACCGTCTAGCTTTGCCACCTAGCCTGTCACGCATCCACGATGTGTTTCACATTTCAGTACTTAGAAGATATATCTATGATGAGTCTCATATTATAGATTGGGATGCTTTGCAGGTGGAGTCGGACGGCCAGTTAGCGCTGGAGCCCATCCGTATTATTGCCCGACGGACCCTCGCACTTCGAGGTCGAGAGCTGGACCAGGTTAGGGTCCAGTGGGATTGCTACGATGAGATCACGGCCACATGGGAGGATACGACGCAGATGCGATCTCAGTACCCATACCTTTTTGATGAACTCCAGGAGGAAGTTCATGCCTAGTGGGGGAGGATGTGAGGCCCCGCCTCGACCCATCCTAGCCTCGATGATACTATATATTATTTTTTTTATGGCTCGATATGTCAGAGCATTATTTGTGGCGCTGAACATTATTTTGCTAATTATGATGTATGATGCTTTATTTCAGATATTTGATTTCTGTAGTTTAATGTTTTATAACGTATATGCTGATAAAATGAATGAATGCAAACTAACACTTTGAATCTCCAATTTTAATGAGTAGAATGAGATGAATGAATAGATTATGGAAGAATGGATGTTTTAAATTTCATGAAATTGTTGATGCGTATTTATATATATATATATATACATGTGCTTCTCGAATTACTGACGTGTGTAATGAGTGTGCAAGAAATTTAGCCGGGAAATCCAATGGGAAGACAAAAGCTGAACCCCATGTTTATTTTGTGCTATATTCTTTTTTTACCTAGTCCATCTTTAAGGTGTATTTCTTTTGGTAGTTTGTTTCCCCTAGTTTTATTGTCCTTATTAAATCCTTAAGTCTTAAAACTTCAAAATTAATTACCCTAAGGGTAAGGGTTTGGGTTGGGAGTGTTTTCCACTCCCCAAGTCTCCTTGGTTGACCTTTATGGTCACTCAAACACTCCATCTTTGCTTGAATTCGAAATTGGTTGTCACTTCATAGGTTGGTGACCTTGACTCCACCAAGGGGTTACCCTAAGCCTAGTTAAGTAGATTCTTATTTAGAGGCACTTGGGAAGTAGTGAAGGGGGTTACCCAATCTCTAGTTTTTAGGGAGCAAGCTTGAAGATTGAAGGAAGGAGAAAGGAAAGAAGCTCTTCTCAAAAACTTCCATTGTTGCCATAACACTTGTGGAGGTAGGAATTTATCTCTCATGGGCTTAGCTTTCCTTTTTGTTGATCATGTGTGAATCTTGTTATAGTATTGTGAAGGTTCTTGTCCTTTTATGTTGTGTGTATTGGGAGGATATTGGAGGGAATTTTACCTTGTTTTGGATTTCATTTCTTGCTTTGTTGAGACCTTGTTCTTTGAGTTTTCATGGGGATTGTGATGGCATCACTCACCCTTGGATAGGGAAGAAGTGGCCATGTATGGGGGTAGGGCTTTAGTTGGACCTCATTGGTGAGAGTCTCCTTTCATGGTGAGAGGAAGGAAAAAAGGGTAGGGTGTATGGGCCCCTACTTGTCATCACCTTCCTTATTGATGTTGTGAAATCATGTGTATGAAGAGAAAATGAGTATCCTTGTGATTGGAGCCCCGAAAGGGCCTTATATAGAATGAAAATTCTTAAAATTCAAGCCCCGAAAGGGCCATGTAATGGAATGGTGATTGACTTCTCCCATTGGGAAAATCCACCTCCCCCCTTGTTTTGATTCCATGTATAGATCTATTGTGCAAACCGGGTTGGAGTGTATGTTTGATTTGATGTTGTTGTGATTATCCACCTTGTTTTAGTTTTGTCTTCCCCATTATCCTTTATTGTAATTTTGAAGTTATTTGGAAGATAGCACATGTTGGAAGTTTGTAGAGATTTATGTGAGTTGTAAAATGATGCAAAATGGATTGGAAACTTGGAAGTATTGGGCAATGACCTCGGGTTTTCTTACTGGTTCTTTCCCGAGTGGAGCCTTTGAACCAGGATGAATAATACAAAAAAAAAGAGATTATGAGAATTTCCTTGCATTGCTCCCATGTTCTTTGGAAAATTTGCGTAATGTATGTTAAATGGTCTTCTCATTTTGTGAAACTTGTTATAGCCAATTCAACCACCTTTTTGTTCATGCATATTATTGTGATGGATGTATAACAAAAAAAAATGGATATGTAAGGGAGAATTGTTGGTTGTGTGAAACTATATTAATTACTCTCAAACCTTGGGATGTATTGAAGAAAGAAAGGAAAGAGGTATTGAGTTATCTTATATCTTGTATGATGGATTGAGAATGTTGAATGTTAATCTTGTATATGAAGGAATTATGTTAGGAAAGGCTGAGTTCAAATAGACATTAGAATGGTATGGAGAAAATATATGCATATGAATTTATAGAAAATTTAAACATCCTTTGTGATCTTTCTATTTTCCATTCTCATAGAGTAATTTGTTGCATTAGGTATAAACTTGAATTCATATACAGTTGTTGCATTTGTATGTAAAACAAAAAAAAAAAAAATTGAGAATTGTATTGATCCATCCACCAAGAAGAGAACTAAAATAAGTATATAAAAAAAAAATTGTTATAAGCAAATCATTTGATTAATGTATGGTTGTGTTCATGATGTAATATGCAATGTATAGATTCACCAATCTATTGACACCCATGTCTCAAGATCAATGGAGAAATTTGATAAAGACTTAATCTCCAAAAAAAAAAAAATAGAGGCCTGTAGGTGCTCAAACTTGCTGGAAAATGTATGGGCAAAAAAAGGGGAGACCCCTCTATTACAGTCAATAAATTATAGTAAATCACCCTCCTATTATAAGGCTTCAAAGGGTGGGCGACCTACCTTATTTAATACAACCCATCAAAAAAAAAAAATTTTAAAAAAAAAACAAAAAAAAAATTCGAATTTCGGGCAGAGCCTGCGGCTCGTACCCGGCGGCCAGTCCCCGTACGCGTGGAAGACCCCACGCATACCCATGCGTGAGGACCACGCATTTAAATGCGTGGGATCCCCACGCATGTGTATGCGTGAGGCCCACGCATATATTGCGTGGGATCCCCCACGCATATATATGCGTGGGGCGACGTTTTAAATTTTTTTTTATTATTTTTTTTAAATTTTTTTTATAGTTTAGTTAAAATTAAATTTTCATTTATAAAGTTTAGTTTAAATTAAATTTTCGTTTATATAGATTAGTTAAAAATAGTTGTTAGTAGTTTTTATTTTTATTTTATTTAATTATTAGTTTAAATTATAATGTGTATTAATGAAGTTCATTAACAACTTATAAATTTAATAATTTTAGCTTAGCGAATTTAATAATTAATGAATATTATTAATTAAAGAATCGTTCTAAAATAGTTTTATCTGTTTATTTATTAATTGTTAATTTGTAACGTTAATTATTAAATTCTGTGAATGCAATATAGTTATTATTTAATGTAGTTAAGGATAACTTAATTAAGTTTAATTAGTCGATTAGCAGTTCTTAATGGGAAGTTTTATTTTCGGGATTAGTAAAATGTGGTTTAAATTTATAAGTCTTAAACATTAGAATTTTATAGTTTAAAATTGACCTATGTCTATTGGAGGGTCATGCAATCCAGATTAACTCATAAAATGAATGATAATTTTAGTTTTACTCCTTGTCGAAGTTGACGACAAATTCATATGTAAAATTGAAATAAAATTGTATTTAAGAAATTTACTAATGTTCTTAGAGTGTAAATCTTTTAAAGGGATTTATTAAATCTATCAATTAATTGGGTCTTCTAATTAAATAAGAGTGGTTGTTAACAGATTTAATTTGAGTAAAATAAAGAGTTAACTGATTCAATCTGAGTAGAAAAAGGAGTTAACTGATTTAACTAATTTTTGATCAATAGTGAACTGGAAATTTCCCTTTTTGAACTGAAGAGATATTTTGTTGAGATATTTAATTTAATAAAATAAGATATGCTCTCATAATTACTTTTTCTGTTGAATTAAATAATCTTTAATGAATTATAGAAACTTTTATTTTTTAATTAAATAACTTCATTTAATTAATTAGGAATGGCTTCTCATTTAATTAAATAACTTTGTTTAATTAATTAGAAGTAAGTACTCCATTTAATTAAATAATTTCATTTAATTATTTCAAAATTCTTTTTGAAACTAGTCAACTCAAGTCAAACGTGGTTAAATCTGGTCAAATTTTGGTCAAATTTGATCTTTGCGAATGTGAGTATGAATTCCAACAACAATTCAATGCAAATTCTCATTCAACCTTTAAAAATGAAGAAATGAGGGTCTCTTAAGTAGACTTTCTTGGAATTCATCACCGGTTGAGATCGATTTCAATCAACGGTCAGGATTAAAGGTGAAGTTCAGTCATAAAAGGAGATTTCCAAATTAAAGGGAGTTAACAGATTTAATTTAAGTAAAATATGGAGTTAACTGAGTCAATTTGAGTAGAAAAAGGAGTTAACTGATTTAACTCATTTTTTATCAATAGTGAACTGGAAATTTCCCTTTTTGAACTGAAGAGAGATTTTGTTGAGATATTTAATTTAATAAAATGAGATATGCTCTCATAATTACTTTTTCTATTTAATTAAATAATCTTTAATTAACTAGAAAAAATTTTCTTATTTAATTAAATAACTTCATTTAATTAATTAGGAATGGCTTCTCATTTAATTAAATAACTTTTTTAAATTAATTAGAAGTAAGTACTCTATTTAATTAAATAATTTCATTTAATTATTTCAAAATTATTTTCAAAACTAGTCAACTCAAGTCAACTTTGGTTAAATTTGGTCAACTTTTGGTCAAACTTGATCTTTGCGAATGTGAATATAAGCAAATGTGAGTATGAATTCTAACAACAATTCGATGCAAATTCTCATTCAACCTTTCAAAATGAAGAGATGAGGGTCTCTTAAAAAGACTTTCCTTGAATTCATCAACGGTTGAGACATATTTCAATCAACGGTCAGGATTAAAGGTGAAGTTCAGTCATAAAGGGAGTTTTCCAAATTAAAGGGAGTTAACAGACTTAAATTTGAGTAAAATAAGGAGTTAACTAATTCAATTTGAGTAGAAAAAGGAGTTATCTGATTTAACTCATTTTTGATAAATAGTGAACTGGAACTTTTCCTTTTTGAACTGAAGAGAGATTTTGTTCAGATATTTAATTTAATAAAATGAGATATGCTCTCATAATTAATTTTTCTATTTAATTAAATAATCTTTAATTAATTAGAGACACTTTTCTTATTTAATTAAATAACTTCATTTAATTAATTAGGAATGGCTTCTCATTTAATTAAATAACATTGTTTAATTAATTAGAAGTAAGTGCTCCATTTAATTAAATAATTTTGTTTAATTATTTCAAAATTCTTTTTGAAACTAGTCAACTCAAGTCAACCGTAGTTAAATCTGGTCAACTTTTAATCAAACTTGATCTTTGCGTATGTGAATATGAGCAAATGTGAGTATGAATTCCAGCAACAATTCGATGCAAATTCTCATTCAACCTTTCAAAATAAATAGATGAGGGTCTCTTAAATAGACTTTCCTAGAATTCATCAACAGTTGAGATCGATTTCAATAAACGGTCAGGATTAAAGGTGAAGTTCTGTGATAAAGGGAGATTTTCAAATTAAAGGGAGTTAACAGATTTTAGTTTGAGTAAAATAAGGAGTTAACTGATTCAATTTGAGTAGAAAAAGGAGTTAACTGGTTTAACTCATTTTTGATCAATAGTGAACTGAAAATTTCCCTTTTTGAACTGAAGAGAGATTTTTTTAGATATTTTATTTAATAAAATGAGATATGCTCTCATAATTACTTTTTCTATTTAATTAAATAATCTTTAATTAATTAGAGGCACTTTTTTTATTTAATTAAATAACTTCATTTAATTAATTAAGAATGGTTTCTCATTTAACTAAATAACTTTGTTTAATTAATTAGAAGTAAGTACTCCATTTAATTAAATAATTTTTTTTAATTATTTCAAAATTCTTTTCAAAACTAGTTAACTCAAGTCAACCAAACTTGATCTTTGTGTATGTGAATATGAGCAAATGTGAGTATGAATTCCAGCAACAATTCGAAGCAAATTTTCATTCAAACTTTCAAAATGAAGAGATGAGGGTCTCTTAAATAGACTTTCCTAAAATTCATCAACGGTTGAGATCGATTTCAATAAACAGTCAGGATTAAAGGTGAAGTTCAGTCATAAAGGGAGATTTCCAAACAAAAGGGAGTTAACAGATTTAATTTGAGTAAAATAAAGAGTTAACTGATTCAATCTGAGTAGAAAAAGGAGTTAACTGATTTAACTAATTTTTGATCAATAGTGAACTGGAAATTTCCCTTTTTGAACTGAAGAGATATTTTGTTGAGATATTTAATTTAATAAAATAAGATATGCTCTCATAATTACTTTTTCTGTTGAATTAAATAATCTTTAATGAATTATAGAAACTTTTATTTTTTAATTAAATAACTTCATTTAATTAATTAGGAATGGCTTCTCATTTAATTAAATAACTTTGTTTAATTAATTAGAAGTAAGTACTCCATTTAATTAAATAATTTCATTTAATTATTTCAAAATTCTTTTTGAAACTAGTCAACTCAAGTCAAACGTGGTTAAATCTGGTCAAATTTTGGTCAAATTTGATCTTTGCGAATGTGAGTATGAGCAAATGTGAGTATGAATTCCAACAACAATTCAATGCAAATTCTCATTCAACCTTTAAAAATGAAGAAATGAGGGTCTCTTAAGTAGACTTTCTTGGAATTCATCAACGGTTGAGATCGATTTCAATCAACGGTCAGGATTAAAGGTGAAGTTCAGTCATAAAGGGAGATTTCCAAATTAAAGGGAGTTAACAGATTTAATTTAAGTAAAATGTGGAGTTAACTGAGTCGATTTGAGTAGAAAAAGGAGTTAACTGATTTAACTCATTTTTTATCAATAGTGAACTCAAAATTTCCCTTTTTGAACTGAAGAGAGATTTTGTTGAGATATTTAATTTAATAAAATGAGATATGCTCTCATAATTACTTTTTCTATTTAATTAAATAATCTTTAATTAACTAGAAAAAATTTTCTTATTTAATTAAATAACTTCATTTAATTAATTAGGAATGGCTTCTCATTTAATTAAATAATTTTTTTTAATTAATTAGAAGTAAGTACTCTATTTAATTAAATAATTTCGTTTAATTATTTCAAAATTATTTTCGAAACTAGTCAACTCAAGTCAACTTTGGTTAAATCTGGTCAACTTTTGGTCAAACTTGATCTTTGCGAATGTGAATATAAGCAAATGTGAGTATGAATTCTAACAACAATTCGATGCAAATTCTCATTCAACCTTTCAAAATGAAGAGATGAGGGTCTCTTAAATAGACTTTCACAGTATTCATCAACGATTGAGATCGAGTTCAATCAAAGGTTAGGATTATAGGTGAAGATCAGTCATAAAGGAAGATTTCCAAATTAAAGGGAGTTAACAGATTTAAGTTGAGTAAAATAAGGAGTTAACTGATTCAATTTGAGTAGAAAAAGGAGTTAACTGATTTAACTCATTTTTTATCAATAGGCAACTGAAAATTTTTGTTTTTGAACTGAAGAGAGATTTTGTTGAGATATTTAATTTAATAAAATGAGATATGCTCTCATAATTACTTTTTCTATTTAGTTAAATAATCTTTAATTAATTAGAGACACTTTTCTTATTTAATTAAATAACTTCATTTAATTAATTAGGAATGGCTTGTCATTTAATTAAATAACTTTGTTTAATTAATTAGAAGTAAGTACTCCATTTAATTAAATAATTTCGTTTAATTATTTTAAAATTCTTTTCGAAACTAGTCAACTCAAGTCAACCGTGGTTAAATCTGGTCAACTTTTTGTCAAACTTGATCTTTGTATATGTGAATATGAGCAAATGTGAGTATGAATTCTAGCAACAATTCGATGCTAATTCTCATTCAACCTTTCAAAATGAAGAGATGAGGGTCTCTTAAATAGACTTTCCTGGAATTCATCAACGATTGAGATCGATTTCAAACAACAGTCAAGATTAAAGGTGAAGTTCAGTCATAAAGGGAGATTTCCAAATTAAAGGGAGTTAACAAATTTAATTTGAGTAAAATAAGGAGTTAACTGATTCAATTTGAGTAGAATAAAGATCTAACTGATTTAACTCATTTTTTTATCAATATTGAACTGGAAATTGCCCTTTTTGAACTAAAGAGAGATTTTGTTGAGATATTTAATTTAATAAAATGAGATATGCCCTCATAACTACTTTCTCTATTTAATTAAATAATCTTTAATTAATTAGAGACACTTTTCTTATTTAATTATGTCATGCCCTAAATTTACCCTAAATGTACATTAAGCACAAATTTTTTTATAAAAATTATTATTATTATTATTATTATTCTTAATTAATTAATTTCATAAGGCTAAATAACCTCCAAAAGACATATGTGTGTTACAACTATATCATCATTGAGTTGGATATCCCTCTGACATTTACTAACCCAGGGTTTTGAAAGAGAATACTCATACCTACTACTTCAATCTATACTCCACATTTCAATGTCATCTTTACTAATTTGTCATATGAGTTAACATTTCTTCAATGCATGTAACCCTCTATTAACCATCCATTAGAACTATCATCAACTTTGATGCCAACTATGCTACTCTAGGCAATTGATTCAAATAACAATATATACATAATTAACACTTTTCTAGAGTATTTAAAATGTTTGCAAAATCAATGGGTGTATATTTTTATTTTTTTCATATCCCAACTTACATCTTTCATTGATAGAGTTATTAATATTGAATTATCTATTTATTATTCATATTATATCTCTAATGCAAGCGACATCACATTTTAATATTAAGGTCAATACCTACTACAATTGAAATTGTAGTGAAAAGAATGATCAATTCATCTATATAAACATATATCATAAAAGAATGATTTTAAAAGATAATCTATCCTTACTAATACTAAGGTAACAAAATGAATGCATATGAACATATTAACTATCCATCTATCTAAAATACCCTATTAGTCATAGTCCATTAACTTGACCCCACTCACATTTCTTTTAAGAAGATGAAATACTTTTTCTCTAGCAAAGTTCCAAATCACCCTACTACCCACGTGCTACTACCCCATAATCTTCTTCACTTACCCATTGACCAAGCAAATTCCTTGGGTTTCTCTCCATGGTGGACTCACTTACCAAAGTTTTGGCCAAGACAAGCATAGGCGCCTTTTCCATGAGTCAAATCCTATTAATTTTGAGCTAGATTATATGCATTTCGAATTCCCATGTTAAATCGACTTGCTACTTGTTCCCATATTGTTGGTATTGTGAAGTTTATCCTAGTATTAATTAGGTGGGTGAAGAAAGACATATAAAATTCCATAACTTCTTCCAAGGCAAATCAAGGCGTTAAGGACAAGATGGAAGCAATTCCCTCTTGTCAGAATTATGTCATAAACTTGCACGGTATTCCAATATAATATTTGAAGGCACAAAGTGCCTAGGGAATAGGTGGATGAAATAAGTCTTGGTCATGTCAAAGAAATTAAATACCTTGGTCTCCATAGCATATTAAATTGTTTTCTCATTCACCAACCCATGCTAGCCTAGGGTAGATAATATAGTAGGTTGTTTGTCACGCTATGTCTTGTTCAAAATATTACTTTGTGCTAGTTTAGGTTTGTTTAACATGAGCATTGTATATATATTTTTTTAAAAGTTTCTTTTGATTTGATAGGGTGTTGACTCGAGTTATGTGTCTCATATGAGGTCCCTTCTAATGCAATTAATATGATGGTTAGTTTATTATGTTAAAATATGCTTTATAGGTTATAGGGTCCTAGGAGTCTAAGGAATACTCTTGAATATTTTAATGTCTGTATTAAGAGAAGAGATTTATTTTACTTTCTAATACATTTTCCAGAGGATAAAATGTGCACCTACAGCAAGCTTATGTCTTACGTCTTGTATATTTTATATCATCACTTGATTTTATTCTTCTGTAATCTAGGATATTCAAGGTAAGTTATTGCAAGGATAATTAGGAGATAATTATAAACTAAGTATAGTTTTAAAATTGTGATTCATTTAGCATTCAAAACATTAACTTAATCTAATAACTCAACATTTCATGACAAGACTTTATATGAAGTTATCTGGATTATCCCTATCTATGAATTATGAAATTTAGAAACCATTTTCTCAACATTATCTTCTTATGCAGATCTAGATTTGAATGTACATTCACATTTGGTAAACAATGGAACTAAAATGATAATAGCAATCCACCAGGATAATCCTTCCTATGAATATTATCTCTTCTATGATATCAAATTTCTTTTGCATTCCACTCAAGCGCATCAAGTAATTTGGATCTCTGATTGGTGTTACCATCCAATAAAACAACAATATTATTACAATGAATTATCTTCAGTGATACCCTCATGATACACAAAAAGGTGGTGAAGTCAACATATCATTATTTACACAATGAAAAATACTTTTACTACACATGAGCACTCACAACCTTTCCATTGACAATCAAACAAGAACAGTAGCTTTTTCTTACAATACATTTAGGCTCACATAACAAAATGGAGTTTTTCTCTCTATCTCATCTCAATGCAATATTGTCTTCTCCTCCTATGTACATGGAAGATAACAAGGATTCCAAGTTTCCAAGATTTTTCTCTAAGAACTTGCAAATGCATCACAACAAAACAACAAGGACCATGGGTGCTTTCCACCCAACCATAGGCCTCAAAGAGACCACCCCCGCGCTAGGGGAACAAGGCTCAAACAAAATCCACATACACACTTGTAAGAAACATATACACAACATAACAAAACTACAACAAATCCCATCCCAAGGATATTTCACAAAGGCTCACCATTGGAACCTTGAACATAGGGTGAAGGTGGAAACACAAGGAGGTTTACCATTTCATATCATATTTTCCATAAAACTCATGCCCTTTTGGGGCTAAATCAACAAAATACAAGGCCCTTTCGGGGCTTCATAATATCATGCCCTTTCAGGGCTTTATAAACGTCTTCCACCACACACACTACCAACACAACATCCTCCACCACACACAACCAACAACTTTAGCTTCCTACAAACCCATACTTCAGTTACTTCCTTCCTCACCATTTTTTTTTTTTTTTCTTATCCTCCCCCAAGGCAAAATATGAATATGACAATGGCATACAATGGAGCCCATACTCCAAGGTCCTCAACTATGCAATTCAACTAATGCCCATTCACCCTGGACTTATCTTCCCTTCCCACAAGGGTGAGTGTAAGTCCCACACCCATAAGAACACTCAAGCACAACAAGAAAACAAAACCAAGTAGCAATAAAACAACAAATTTTCAAGAGCACATCACATTATCACAACACAATATCAACACCCATAATGCAACAAGGAAATAGAGAAAATCCAAACCTCATACTCACAATACTCCACACAATACAACAAGATGCACAATGGTGTCACACTAATCTACATGGAATGAACACCATTCAAACACTCACATGAATGCTACTCCACAATGCAATGCAATGCATACTCCATTGATAAACTCCACACTTGCAGATTGGCTTAACCATGCTAAAAGAAAGAAAAAGGAAAGGAAGCAAGCTTGAGATACCAACCTTGGTCAAAGCTAGGGTAAGGATAGTTGCAGTAGAGCTCCCCTCCTCTCCCTCCAAAACCTAACTATCTCTAAAATTAGAGAGTGGCCAAGTGGTTTCTCATTTAGCCATACCTCTATATATATATCCTTCTTATTTTCGGATTCCATAAAGAATGCCATTTTCATGGGGTCTCCTAGGTCCACTAGACACACTAGAGGTCATTAATAGCTCCATAGCCTATAGTACTAACATGGGTGGGGTTATTTTTTATCCCAACTTACCTTAAAGTTACTTTATGACCCTCTCAAAGCTAGATGATTCAAATTTCAAATTCCCCAAGGTGATGACCTTGTCCTTTAACTGACTAAGGCAATAATCAAATTCCTCAATTGAGGCATTTATCACGGAATAAGGTGGCCACATGATCCATTGACCAATAACATGTCATATCACATAAAAAGCACAAGTGTCAAGGGACACACACAAAATATCACATTATATTAAAAAAATGACTTGTTTTACAATAATACATGAACTAGGCTACTACACACACATACAATTCACATATATGAAATAAAACACATTACAATTAGGTTTGAATCTTTTCGACTAATTCAACCTTGGTTATGTCTTGTTTGTAGTAGTTTGAGCCTTAATTCCCCTTTAACCCATGGTCAAATTCTTGCACACTAAACTCGAGCGTCAGTAGTCCAAGAAAATCATATAAGCATATGTAAAATAAATCATTATCTCATTCAACATTAGACTTGAATATATTTCATCATCTCAAATTAACTTTCCCTTTCTTAATCATTTCAAATATAACCTTCAAAATATTAAAATATCAAAACTTACATATCACATTCGACATTTGAGTTCCATACTTCATTCCTTATAATTACATTACTTCTTCTAACAATTTCCATGTAAAATGTTCAAAATACTATAAAACTAAACTTTACTTATCAACATAACATGGCCAATTTAACATTCTGAATAACTTCATATTCTATCACAAGATGTTGAATCCATAACTATTGAATCCCTAGGTATGCGGGTTAGGTCTCAATGCATAACAAAATTTATCTTTTAACTCTAATTTTCACTTCAACATTACCTTCTTATATTACAAGCATTTCTACCATTCAATTTCTATCAAAGCAATGTCAATAGCTTACAACATGAAATAGAATCATTAAATGCATCAATTAGGTCATAATATGCAGAGGTAATTGTAGATCATCAAAATGCAGATATTAAAATGACATAACCCTACAGTCTAAAAAGTGTATCAAACAAAGGATTAAAATCACCGTAATGCAATTATCTCATTGGTACTATGACGAATTGGGTGAGGCCTCACAAATTAAATAACTTCATTTAATTAATTAGGAATGGCTTCTCATTTAATTAAATAACTTTGTTTAATTAAAAAGAAGTAAGTACTCCATTTAATTAAATAATTTCGTTTAATTATTTCAAAATTCTTATCGAAACTAGTCAACTCAAGTCAACCATGGTTAAATCTACTCAACTTTTGGTCAAACTTAATCTTTGCGTATGTGAATATGAGCAAATGTGAGTACGAATTCCAGTAACAATTTGGTGCAAATTTTCATTCAACCTTTCAAAATGAAGAGATGAGGGTCTCTTAAATAGACTTTCCCGGAATTCATCAATGGTTGAGATTGATTTCAATCAACGGTCAGGATTAAAGGTGAAGTTCAGTCATAAAGGGAGATTTCCAAATTAAAGAGAGTTAACAAATTTAATTTGAGCAAAATAAGGAGTTAACTGATTCAATTTGAGTAGAAAAAGGAGTTAACTTATTTAACTCATTTCTGATCAATAGTGAACTGGAAATTTCTCTTTTTGAACTAAAGAGAGATTTTGTTGAGATATTTAATTTAATAAAATGAGATATGCTCTCATAATTAATTTTTCTATTTAATTAAGTAATCTTAAATTAATTAGACACACTTTTCTTATTTAATTAAATAACTTCACTTAATTAATTAGGAATGGCTTCTCATTTAATTAAATAACTATGTTTAATTAATTAGAAGTAAGTACTCCATTTAATTAAATAATTTCATTTAATTATTTCAAAATTATTTTCGAAATTAGTCAACTCAAGTCAAACGTGGTTAAATCTAGTCAACTTTTGGTCAAAATTGATTTTTGCATATGTGAATATGAGCAAATGTGAGTATTAATTCCAGCAACAATTCGATGCAAATTCTCATTCAACCTTTCAAAATGAAGAGATGAGGGTCTCTTAAATAGACTCTCCTAGAATTCATCAACGGTTGAGATCAATTTCAATCAGCGGTTAGGATTAAAGGTGAAGTTCAATTATAAAGGGAGATTTCTAAATTAAAGGGAGTTAACAGACTTAATTTGAGTAAAATAAGGAGTTAACTGATTCAATTTGAGTAGAAAAAGGTATTAACTGATTTAACTCATTTTGATCAATAGTGAACAGGAAATTTCCATTTTCGAACTGAACAGAGATTTTGATGAGATATTTAATTTAATAAAATGATATATGCTCTCATAATTGCTTTTTTTATTTAATTAAATAATCTTTAATTAATTAGAGACACTCTTCTTATTTAATTAAATAACTTCATTTAATTAATTAGGAATGGCTTCTCATTTAAATAAATAACTTTGTTTAATTAATTAGAAGTAAGTACTTCATTTAAATAAATAATTTCATTTAATTATTTCAAAATTCTTTTCGAAACTAGTCAACTCAAGTCAACAGTGGTTAAATCTGGTCAACTTTTGGTCAAACTTGACATTTGCATATGTGAATATGAGCAAATGTGAGTATGAATTTCAGCAACAATTAGATTCAAATTCTCATTCAACTTTTGAAAATGAAGAGATGAGAGTCTCTTAAATAGACTTTCCTAGAATTCATCAATGGTTGAGATCGATTTCAATCAACGGTCAGCATATAAGGTGAAGTTCAGTCATAAAGGGAGATTTTCAAATTAAAGAGAGTTAACAGATTTAATTTGGGTAAAATAAAGAGTTAACTGATTCAATTGGAGTAGAAAAATGGGTTAACTAATTTAACTCATTTTTGATCAATAGTGAATTGTAAATTTCCCTTTTTGAACTAAAGAGAGATTTTGTTGAGATATTTAATTTAATAAAATGAGATATGCTCTCATAATTGCGTTTTCTATTTAATTAAATAATCTTTAATTAATTAGACACACTCTTCTTATTTAATTAAATAACTTCATTTAATTAATTATGAATGGCTTGTCATTTAATTAAATAACTTTGTTTAATTAATTAGAAGTAATTACTTCATTCAATTAAATAATTTCGTTTAATTATTTCAAAATTCTTTTCGAAACTAGTGAACTCAAGTCAACCGTGGTTAAATTTGGTCAACTTTTGGTCAAACTTGATCTTTGCATATGTGAATATGAGCAAATGTGAGTATTAATTCCAGCAACAATTCGATGCAAATTCTCATTCAACCTTTCAAAATAGAAAGATGAGGATCTCTTAAATAGACTTTCCTGGAATTCATCAACGGTTGAGATCGATTTCAATCAACGGTCAGTATTAAAGGTGAAGTTCAGTCATAAAGGAAGATTTTCAAATTAAAGGGAGTTAACAGATTTAATTTGAGTAAAATAAGGAGTTAACTGATTCAATTGGAGTAGAAAAAGGGGTTAACTGATTTAACTCATTTTTGATCAAAAGTGAACTGGAAATTTTGCTTTTTGAACTAAAGAGAGATTTTCTTGTGATATTTAATTTAATAAAATGAGATATGCTCTCATAATTGCTTTTTCCATTTAATTAAATAATGTTTAATTAATTAGAGAAACTCTTCATATTTAATTAAATAACTTCATTTAATTAATTAGGAATGGTTTCTCATTTAATTAAATAAATTTGTTTAATTAATTAGAAGTATGTACTCCATTCAATTAAATAATTTCGTTTAATTATTTCAAAATTCTTTTCGAAACTAGTCAACTCAAGTCAATCATAGTTAAATTTGGTCAACCTTTGGTCAAACTTGATCTTTGCATATGTGAATATATGCAAATGTGAGTATTAATTCCAGCAAGAATTCAATACAAATTCTCATTCAACCTTTCAAAATAAAGAGATGAGGGTCTCTTAAATAGACTTTACTAGAATTCATCAAAGGTTGAGATCGATTTCAATCAACGGTCAGGATTAAAGGTGAAGTTCAGTCATAAAGGGAGATTTTCAAATTAAAGGAAATTAACAGATTTAATTTGAATAAAATAAAGAGTAAAGTGATTCAATTTGAGTAGAAAAAAGAGTTCACTGATTTAACTCATTTTTTATCAATAGTGAACTGAAAATTTCCCTTTTTGAACTGAAGAGAGATTTTTTTGAGATATTTAATTTAATAAAATGAGATATGCTCTCATAATTGCTATTTATATTTAATTAAATAATTTTTAATTAATTAGAAACACTCTTCTTATTTAATTAAATAACTTCATTTAATTAATTAGGAATGGCTTCTCATTTAATTAAATAACTTTGTTTAATTAATTAGAAGTAAGTACTCCATTTAATTAAATAATTTCGTTTAATTATTTCAAAAAAAAATTTGAAACTAGTAAACTCAAGTCAACCGTGGTTAAATCTGGTCAACTTTTTGTCAAATTTGATGTTTGTGTATGTCAATATGAGGAAATGTGAGTATGAATTACAGCAACAATTCCATGCAAATTCTCATTCAACCTTTCAAAATGAAGAGAAGAGGGTCTCTTAAATAGACTTTCTTGGAATTCATCAACGCTTGAGATCAATTTCAATCAACGGTCAGGATTAAAAGTGAAGTTCAGTCATAAAGGAAGATTTCTAAATTAAAGTGAGTTAACAGATTTAATTTGAGTAAAATAAAGAGTTAACTAATTCAATTTGAGTAGAAAAAGGAGTTAACCGATTTAACTCATTTTTTATCAATAGTGAATTGGAAATTTCTCTTTTTGAACTGAAGAGAGATTTTGTTGAGATATTTAATTTAATAAAATAAGATATGCTCTCATAATTGCTATTTTTATTTAATTAAATAATCTTTAATTAATTAGAGACACTCTTCTTATTTAATTAAATAACTTCATTTAATTAATTAGGAATGACTTCTCATTTAATTAAATAAATTTGTTTAATTAATTATAAGTAAGTACTCCATTTAATTAAATAATTTATTTTAATTATTTCAAAATTCTTTTCGAAACTAGTCAACTCAAGTCAGTCGTGCTTAAATCTGTTCAACTTTTTGTCAAACTTGATATTTGCATGTGTGAATATGAGCAAATGTGAGTATGAATTTCAGCAACAATTCGATGCAAATTCTCATTCAACCTTTCAAAATGAAGAGATGAGGGTCTCTTAAATAGACTTTCCTGAAATTTATCAACGATTGAGATCGATTTCAATCAATAGTCCGAATTAAAGGTGAAGTTCAGTCGTAAAGGGAGATTTCCAAATTAAAGGGAGTTAACAGGTTTAATTTGAGTAAAATAAAGAGTTAACTAATTCAATTTGATTAGAAAAATGAGTTAACTGATTTAACTCTTTTTTGAGCAATAGTGAACTTGAAATTTCCCTTTTTGAACTGAAGAGAGATTTAGTTGAGATATTTAATTTAATAAAATGAGATATGCTCTCATAATTGCTTTTTCTATTTAATTAAATAATCTTTAATTAATTAGAGACTCTTTTCTTATTTAATTAAATAACTTCATTTAATTAATTAGGAATGGCTTCTCATTTAAGTAAATAACTTTGTTTAATTAATTAGAAGTAAGTACTTCATTTAATTAAATAATTTCTTTTAATTATTTCAAAAAAAAGTTTGAAACTACTCAACTGAAGTCAACCGTGGTTAATTCTGGTCAACTTTTGGTCAAAGTTGATATTTGACTATGTGAATATGAGCAAATGTGACAATAAAATTTAGCAACAATTCGATGCAAATTATCATTCAACCTTTCAAAATAAAGAGATGAGAGTCTCTTAAATAGACTTTCTTGAAGTTCATCAACGGTTGGGATCGATTTCAATGAATGATCAGGATTAAAGGTGAAGTTCAGTCATAAAGGGAGATTTCCAAATTAAAGGGAGTTAACAGATTTAATTTGAGTAAAATAAGGAGCTAACTGATTCAATTTGAGTAGAAAAAGGAGTTAACTGATTTACCTCATTTTTTATCAATAGTGAATTAGAAATTTCCCTTTTTGAACTGAAGAGAGATTTTGTTGAGATATTTAATTTAATAAAGTGAGATATGCTCTCATAATTTCTATTTTTATTTAATTAAATAATCTTTAATTAATTAGAGACACTCTTCTTATTTAATTAAATAACTTCATTTAATTAATTAGAAATGTCTTCTCATTTAATTCAATAAATTTGTTTAATTAATTATAAGTACTCCATTTAATTAAATAATTTCATTTAATTATTTGAAAATTGTTTTCGAAACTAGTCAACTCAAGTCAATGGTGGTTAAATCTGGTCAACTTTTAGTCAAACTTGATATTTGCATATGAGAATATGAGCAAATGTGAATATGAATTCCAACAACAATTTGATCCAAATTCTCATTCAACCTTTCAAAATGAAGAGATAAGGGTCTCTTAAATAAAATTTCCTGAAAGTCATCAACGGCTGAGATCGATTTCAATCAACAGTCCGGATTAAAGGTGAAGTTAGTCATAAAGGGAGATTTCCAAATTAAAGCGAGTTAACAGATTTAATTTGAGTAAAATAAGGAGTTAACTGATTCAATTTGAGTAGAAAAATGAGTTAACTGATTTAACTCATTTTTGAGCAATATTGAACAGAAAATTTTCCTTCTTGAACTAAAGAGAGATTTTGTTGAGATATTTAATTTAATAAAATGAGATATGCTCTCATAATTACTTTTTATATTTAATTAAATAATCTTTAATTAATTAGAGACACTTTCCTTGTTTAATTAAATAACTTCATTTAATTAATTAGGAATGGCTTCTCATTTAATTAAATAACTTTGTTTAATTAATTAAAATTAAGTACTCCATTTAATTATATAATTTCGTTTAATTATTTCAAATTTTTTTTGAAACTAGTCAACTCAAGTCAACCATGATTAAATCTAGTCAACTTTTAGTCAAACTTGATCTTTGCGTATGTGAATATAAGCAAATGTGAGTATGAATTTCAGCAACAATTTGATGCAAATTCTCATTCAACCTTTCAAAATGAAGAGATGAGGGTCTCTTAAATAGACTTTCCTTGAACGCATCAAAAATTGAGATCGATTTCAATCAGCGGTCAGGATTAAAGGTGAGGTTCAGTAATAAAGAGAGATTTTCAAATTAAAGGGAGTTAACTGATTTAATTTGAGTAAAATAAGGAGTTAACTGATTCAATTTGAGTAGAAAAAGGAGTTAACTGATTTAACTCATTTTTGATCAATAGTGAACTGAAAATTTCCGTTTTTGAACTGAAGAGAGATTTTGTTCAGATATTTAATTTAATAAAATGAGATATGCTCTCATAATTACTTTTTCTATTTAATTAAATAATCTTTAATTAATTAGAGACACTCTTCTTATTTAATTAAATAACTTTATTTAATTAATTAGGAATGGCTTGTCATTTAATTAAATAAACTTGTTTAATTAATTAGAAGTAAGTACTCCATTCAATTAAATAATTTTGTTTAATTATTTCAAAATTCTTTTCGAAACTAGTCAACTCAAGTCAACCATAGTTAAATTTGGTCAAATTTTGGTCAAACTTGATCTTTGCATATGTGAATATGAGAAAATGTGAGTGTTAATTCAAGCAAGAATTCGAAGCAAATTCTCATTCAACCTTTCAAAACGAAGAGAGAACTGAAAATTTCCCTTTTTGAACTGAAGAGAGATTTTGTTGAGATATTTAATTTAATAAAATGAGATATGCTCTCATAAATACTTTTTCTATTTAATTAAATAATCTTTAATTAATTAGATACACTTTTCTTATTTAATTAAATAACTTCATTTAATTAATTAGGAATGGATTCTCCTTTAATTAAATAACATTGTTTAATTAATAAGAAGTAAGTACTCCATTTAATTAAATAATTTTGTTTAATTATTTCAAAAAAAATTTGAAACTAGTAAACTCAAGTCAACCATGGTCAAATTTGGTCAACTTTTGGTCAAACTTGATCTTTGCGTATTTTAATATGAGCAAATGTGAGTAGGAATTCCAGCAACAATTCGATGCAAATTCTCATTCCACCCTTCAAAATGATGAGATGAGGATCTCTTAAATAGACTTTCCTAGAATTTATCAATGGTTGAGATCGATTTCAATCAACGGTCAGGATTAAAGGTGAAGTTCAGTCATAAAGGGAGATTTCCAAATTAAAGGGAGTTAACAGATTTTATTTGACTAAAATAAGGAGTTAACTGATTCAATTTGAGTAAAAAAAGGAGTTAACTGATTTAACTCATTTTTTATCAATAGTGAACTGAAAATTTCCCTTTTTGAACTGAAGAGAGATTTTGTTGAGATATTTAATTTAATAAAATGAGATATGCTCTCATAATTGCTTTTTCTATTTCATTAAATAATTTTTAATTAATTAGACACACTCTTCTTATTTAATTAAATAACTTCATTTAATTAATTAGGAATGAATTCTCATTTGATTAAATAACTTTGTTTAATTAAATAGAAGTAAGTACTCCATTTAATTAAATAATTTTGTTTAATTATTTTAAAATTCTTTTCGAGACTAGTCAACTCAAGTCAACCGTGGTTAAATCTGGTCAACTGTTGGACAAACTTGATCTTTGCCTATGTGAATATGAGCAAATGTGAGTGTGAATTCCAGCAACAATTCGATGAAAATTCTCATTCAACCTTTCAAAATGAAGAGATGAGGGTCTCTTAAATAGACTTTACTAGAATTCATCAACGGTTGAGATCGATTTCAATCAACGGTCAAGATTAAAGGTGAAGTTCAGTCATAAAGGGAGATTTCCAAATTAAAGGGAGTTAATGGATTTAATTTGAGTAAAATAACGAGTTAACTGATTCAATTTGAGTAAAAAAAAGAGTTAACTGATTTAACTCATTTTTGATCAATAGTGAATTGAAAATTTCCCTTTTTGAACTGAAGAGAGATTTTGTTGAGATATTTAATTTAATAAAATGAGATATGCTCTCATAATTACTTTTTCTATTTATTTAAATAATCTCTAATTAATTAGAGACACTTTTCTTATTTAATTAAATAACTTCATTTAATTAGTTAAGAATGGCTTCTCATTTAATTAAATAACTATGTTTAATTAATTAGAAGTAAGTACTCCATTTAATTAAATAATTTCATTCAATTATTTCAAAATTCTTTTCGAAACTAGTCAAATCAAGTCAATCGTGGCTAAATCTGGTCAACTTTTGGCCAAAATTGATCTTTGCATATGTGAATATGAGCAAATGTGAGTATCAATTCTAGCAACAATTCGATGCAAATTCTCATTCAACCTTTCAAAATGAAGAGTTGAGGATCTCTGAAATAGACTTTTGTGGAATTCATCAACGGTTGAGATCGATTTCAATCAACAATCAGGATTCAAGGTGAAGTTCGGTCATAAAGGGAGATTTTCAAATTAAAGGGAGTTAAAAGATATAATTTCAGTAAAATAAGGAGTTAACTGATTCAATTTGAATAGAAAAAGGAGTTAACTCATTTAACTCATTTTTTATCAATAGTGAACTAAAAATTTCCCTTTTTGAACTGAAGAGAGATTTTGTTGAGATATTTAACTTAATAAAATGAGATATGCTCTCATAATTACTTTTTCTATTTAATTAAATAATCTTTTATTAATTAGGCGCACTTTTCTTATTTAATTAAATAACTTCATTTAATTAATTAGGAATGGCTTCTCATTTAATTAAATAACTTTGTTTAATTAATTAGAAGTAAGTACTCCATTTAATTAAATAATTTTGTTTAATTATTTTGAAATTCTTTTCGAAACTAGTCAACTCAAGTCAATCGTGGTTAAATCTGGTCAACTTTTGTTCAAACTTGATCTTTCCGTATGAGAATATGAGCAAATGTGAGTATGAATTCGAGCAACAATTCGATGCAAATTCTCATTCAACTTTTCAAAATGAAGAGATGAGGGTCTCTTAAATAGACTTTTCTGGAATTCATTAATGGTTGAGATCGATTTCAATCAACGGTTAGGATTAAAGATCAAGTTCAGTCATAAAGTGAGATTTCAAATCTAAAAGGAGTTAACAGATTTAATTTGAGTAAAATAAGGAGTTAACTGATTCAATTTGAGTAGAAAGAGGAGTTAATTGATTTAACTCATTTTTTATCAATAGTGAACTGGAATTTTCTCTTTTTGAACTGAACAGAGATTTTGTTGAGATATTTAATTTAATAAAATGAGATATGCTCTCATAATTACTTTTTCTATTTAATTAAATAATTTTTAATTAATTAGAAGTAAGTACTCTATCTAATTAAATAATTTTGTTTATTTACTTCAAAATTATTTTCAAAAGTAGTTAACTCAAGTCAACCCTGGTTAAATCTGGTCAACTTTTGGTCAAACTTGATCTTTGCGTATGTGAAAATGAGCAAATGTGAGTATGAATTCCAGCAATAATTCGATGCAAATTTTCATTCAACTTTTCAAAGTGAAGAGATGAGGGTATCTTAAATAGACTTTCCTAGAATTCATCAACGGTAGAGATCGATTTTAATCAACGGTAAATATTAAAGTTGAAGTTCAGTCATAAAGGGAGATTTTTAAATTAAAGGGAGTTAACAGATTTAATGTGGGTAAAGTAAGGAGTGAACTAATTCAATTTGAGTAGAAAAATGAGTTAACTAATTTAACTCATTTTTGATCAATAATGAACTGGAAATTTCTCTTTTTGAACTGAAGAGAGATTTTGTTAAGATATTTAATTGAATAAAATGAGATATGCCCTCATAATTACTCTTTCTATTTAATTAAATAATCTTTAATTAATTAGAGACACTTTTCTTATTAAATTAAATTACTTCATTTAATTAATTAAAAATGGCTTCTCATTTAATTAAATAACTTTGTTTAATTAATTAGAAGTAAGTACTCCATTTAATTAAATAATTTAGTTTAATTATTTCAAAATTATTTTTGAAACTAGTCAACTCAAGTTAACTATGGTTAAATCTGATCAACTTTTGGTCAAACTTGATCTTTGCGTATCTGAATATGAGCAAATGTGAGTATGAATTCTAGCAACAATTCAATAAAAATTCTCATTCAATCTTTCAAAATGAAGAGATGAGGGTCTCTTAAATAGACTATCCTGGAATTCATCAACGGTTGAGATCAATTTCAATCAGCGGTTAGGATTAAAGGTGAAGTTTAGTAATAAAGACAGATTTTCAAATTAAAGGGAGTTAACAGATTTAATTTGAGTAAAATAAAGAGTTAACTGATTCAATTTGAGTAGAAAAAAGAGTTAATTGACTTAACTCATTTTTGATAAATAGTGAACTGAAAATTTTCCTTTTTGAACTGAAGAGAGATTTTGTTCAGATATTTAATTTAATCAAATGAGATATGCTCTCATAATTACTTTTTCTATTTAATTAAATAATCTTTAATTAATAAGAGACACTTTTCTTATTTAATTAAATAACTTCATTTAATTAATAAGGAATGGCTTCTTATTTAATTAAATAACTTTGTTTAATTAATGAGAACTAAGTACTCCATTTAATTAAATAATTTCATTTAAGTATTTCAAAATTGTTTTTTGAAACTAGTCAACTCAAGTCAACCGTGGTTAAATCTGGTCAACTTTTGGTCAAATTTGATCATTGCGTATGTGAATGTGAGCAAATGTGAGTATGAATTCCAGTGACAATTCGATGCAAATTCTCATTCAACCTTTCAAAATGAAGAGATGAGGGTCTCTTAAATAGACTTTCCTGGAATTCATCAACGATTTAGATCGATTTCAATAAGCGGTGAAGATTAAAGGTGAAGTTCAGTCATAAAGAGAGATTTCCAAATTAAAGGGCGTTAACAGATTTAATTTGAGTAAAATAAGGAGTTAACTAATTCCATTTGAGTAGAAAAAGGAGTTAACGGATTTAAATCATTTTTGATCAACAGTGAACTGAAAATTTCCCTTTTTGAACTGAAGAGCGATTTTTTTTTGATATTTAATTTGATAAAATGAAATATGATCTCATAATTACTTTTTCTATTTAATTAAATACTCTTTAATTAATTGGAGACACTTTTCTTATTTAATTAAATAACTTCATTTAATTAATTAGGAATGGCTTCTTATTTAATTAAATAACTTTGTTTAATTAATTAGAAGTAAGTAATCCATTTAATTAAATAATTTCGTTTAATTATTTCAAAAAAAAATTTAAAACTAGTCAACTGAAGTCAACCATTGTTAAATCTGGTCAACTTTTGGTCAAACTTGATCTTTGCATATGTGAATATGAGCAAATGTGAGTATGAATTCCAACAACAATTTGATGCAAATTCTCATTCAATCTTTCAAAATGAAGAGATCAGGGGCTCTTAAATAGGCTTTCCTAGAATTCACCAACGGTTGAGATTGATTTCAATCAATGGCCAGGAGTAAAGGTGAAGTTCAGTCATAAAGGGAAATTTTCAAATTAAAGGGAGTTAACGGATTTAATTTCAGTAAAATAAAGAGTTAACTGATTCACTTTGAGTAGAAAAAGGAGTTAACCAATTTAACTCATTTTTTATCAATAGTGAACTTAAAATTTCGCTTTTTGAACTGAAGAGAGATTTTGTTGAGCTATTTGATTTAATAAAATAAGATATGCTCTCATAATTACTTTTTCTATTTAATTAAATAATCTTTAATTAATTAGAAACACTTTTCTTATTTAATTAAATAATTTCATTTAATTAATTAGGAATGGTTTCTCATTTAATTAAAAAGCTTTGTTTAATTAATTAGAAGTACGTACTCCATTTAATTAAATAATTTCATTTAATTATTTTAAAATTCTTTTCAAAATTAGTCAAGTCAAGTCAACCGTTGTTAAATCTGGTCATCTTTTGGTCAAACATGATCTTTGCGTATGTCAATATGAGCAAATGTGAGTATGAATTCCAGCAACAATTCGATGCAAATTCTCATTCAACCTTTCAAAAAGGAGAGATGAGGGTCTCTTAAATAGATTTTTATGGAATTCATCAACGTTTGAGATCGATTTCAATCAACGGTTAGGATTAAAAGTGAATCTGAGTCATAAAGGGAGATTTCCAAATTAAAGGGAGTTAACGGATTTAATTTGAGTAAAATAAGGAGTTAACTGATTCAATTTGAGTAGAAAAAGGAGTTAACTGATTTTACTCATTTTTTATCAACAGTGAACTAAAAATTTCCCTTTTTGAACTGAAGAGAGATTTTGTTGAGATATTTAATTTAGTAAAATGAAATATGCTCTCATAATTACTTTTTTCTATTTAATTTAATAATCTTTAATTAATTAGAGACACTTTTCTTATTTAATTAAATAACTTCATTCAATTAATTAGGAATGGCTTCTCATTTAATTAAATAACTTTGTTTAATTAATTAGAAGTAAGTACTCCATTTAATTAAATAATTTTTTTAAATTATTTTGAAATTCTTTTCGAAACTAGTCAACTCAAGTCAATCGTGGTTGAATCTGGTCAACTTTTGGTCAAACTTGATCTTTCCATATGTGAATATTAGCAAATGTGTGTATGAATTTTAGTAACAATTCGATGCAAATTCTCATTCAACCTTTCAAAATGAAGAGATGAGGGTCTCTTAAATAGACTTTCCTGGAATTCATCAATGGTTGAGATCGATTTCAATCAATGGTCAGGATTAAAGTTGAAGTTCAGTCAAAAAGGGAGATTTCAAAATTAAAGAGAGTTAACGGATTTAATTTTCGTAAAATAAGGAATTAACAGATTCAATTTGAGTAGAAAAAAGAGTTAACTCATTTAACTCATTTTTTATCAATAGTGAACTGGAAATTTCCCTTTTTGAACTGAAGAGAGATTTTGTTGAGATATTTAATTTAATAAAATGAGATATGCTCTCATAATTACTTTTTCTATTTAACTTAATAATCTTTAATTAATTAGAGACACTTTTCTTATTTAATTAAATAACTTCATTTAATTAATTAGCAATGGCTTCTCATTTAATTAATTAACTTTGTATAATTAATTAGAAGTAAGTACTCCATATAATTAAATAATTTTGTTTAATTATTTTAAATTTTTTTTGAAACTAGTCAACTCATGTCAACTGTGGTCAAATCTGGTCAACTTTAGGTCAAACTTGATCTTTGCATATGTGAATATGAGCAAATGTGAGTATGAATTTTAGCAACAATTCGATGCAAATTCTCATTCAACCTTTCAAAATGAAGAGATGAGGGTCTCTTAAATAGATTTTCCTAAAAATCATCAACGGTTGAGATCAATTTCAATCAACGGTCAGGATTAAAGGTGAAGTTCAATCATGAAGGGAAATTTCGAAATTAAAGGGAGTTAATAGATTTTACTTTATGTAAAATAAGGAGTTAACTGATTTACCTCATTTTTGATCAATAGTGAACTACAAATTTCCCTTTTTGAACTGAAGAGAGATTTTATTGAGATATTTAATTTAATAAAATGAGATATGCTCTCATAATTACTTTTTCTATTTAATTAAATAATCTTTAATTAATTAGAGACACTTTTCTTATTTAATTAAATAACTTCATTTAATTTATTAGGAATGGCTTCTCATTTAATTAAATAACTTTTTTTAGTTAATTAGAAGTAAGTACTCCATTTAATTAAATAATTTTGTTTAATTATTTCAAAATTCTTTTTGAAATTAGTCAACTCAAGTCAACCGTGGTTAAATCTGGTCAAGTTTTGGTCAAACTTGATCTTTGCGTATGTGAATATGGGCAAATCTAAGTATGAATTTCAGGAACAATTCGAAGCAAATTCTCATTCAACCTTTCAAAATGAAAAGATGAGGGTCTCTTAAATAGACTTTTTTAGAATTCATCAACGGTTGAGATCAATTTCAATCAACGGTCAAGATTAAAGGTGAAGTTCAGTTATAAAGGGAGATTTCCAAATTAAAGGGAGTTAATAGATTTAATTTGAGTAAAATAGGGAGTTAACTGATTCAATTTGAGTAGAGAAAGGAGTTAACTGATTTAACTCATTTTTTATCAATATTGAACTGGAAATTTCCTTTTTTGAACTGAAGAGAGATTTTTTTGAGATATTTAATTTAATAAAATGAGATACGCTCTGATAATTACTTTTTCTATTTAATTAAATAATCTTTAATTATTTGACAATTTGCTTTGACATTTTTTCATTCTTGCATTCTCTCATCCTAATGATGGACCATAGAGTGTGATCCGAAATGTTGATGCTAAAAAAATAGCAAACACAATCAAATCCAGAAGCAAATTGTCAAAAAAGTCTAATGGATTGTGGAAACCTATTCAGATTGAATCTTTAATTAATTAGAGACACTTTTCTTATTTAATTAAATAACTTCATTTAATTAATTAGGAATGGCTTCTCATTTAATTAAATAAGTTTGTTTAATTAAGTAGAAGTAAGTACTCCATTTAATTAAATAATTTCGTTTAATTATTTCAAATTATTTTTCGAAACTAGTCAACTGTGGTTAAATCTGGTCAAATTTTGGTCAAACTTGATCTTTGCGTATGTGAATATGAGCAAATGTGAGTATGAATTCCAACAATAATTCGATGCAAATTCTTATTCAACCTTTCAATATGAAGAGATGAGGGTCTCTTAAATAGACTTTCTTTGAATTCATCAACGGTTGAGATCGATTTCAATCAACGGTCAAGATTAAAGGTGAAGTTCAGTCATAAAATGAGATTTTCAAATTAAAGGGAGTTAACATATGTAATTTGAGTAAAATAAGGAGTTAACTGATTCAATTTGAGTAGAGAAAGGAGTTAACTAATTTAACTCAGTTTTGATCAATAGTGAACTGAAAATTTTCCTTTTTGAACTGAAGAGAGATTTTGTTGGGATATTTAATTTAATAAAATGTGATATGCTCTCATAATTACTTTTTCTATTTAATTAAATAATCTTTAATTAATTAGAGACACTTTTCTTATTTAATTAAATAAATTCATTTAATTAATTAGGAATGGCTTCTGATTTAATTAAATAACTTTGTTTAATTGATTAGAAGTAAGTACTCTATTTAATTAAATAATTTCATTTAATTATTTCAAATTTTTTTTCGAAACTAGTCAACTCAAGTCAACCGTTGTTAAATCTGGTCATCTTTTGGTCAAACAGGATCTTTGCGTATGTCAATATGAGCAAATGTGAGTATGAATTCCAGCAACAATTCGATGCAAATTCTCATTCAAACCTTTCAAAAAGGAGAGATGAGGGTCTCTTAAATAGATTTTTATGGAATTCATCAACGTTTGAGATCGATTTCAATCAACGGTCAGGATTAAAGGTGAATCTGAGTCATAAAGGGAGATTTCTAAATTAAAGGGAGTTAACGGATTTAATTTGAGTAAAATAAGGAGTTAACTAATTCAATTTGTGTAGAGAAAGGAGTTAACTCATTTAACTCATTTTTGATGAATAATGAACTGGAAATTTCCCTTTTTGAACTGAAGAGAGATTTTGTTGAGATATTTAATTTAATAAAATGAGATATGGTCTCGTAATTACTTTTTCTATTTAATTAAATAATCTTTAATTAATTAGAGACACTTTTCTTATTTAATTAAATAACTTTGGTTAATTAATTTGAAGTAAGTACTCCATTTAATTAAATAATTTCGTTTAATTATTTCAAAATTCTTTTTGAAACTAGTCAACTCAAGTCAACCATGGTTAAATCTGGTCAACTTTTGGTCAAGCTTGATGTAATGCCCTGCCAAGGGTTTCGAAGAATTAACCTAAAATTTCACTATGTTTAGTAGCATTTTTTTTTTTTGAAAATAAATACCATATATATAACTCATGCACAATAACGGAAGCAATAGCATTGTCCATCATAACATACATAACAGATCACATTCTTTAAGATCCATTAATGTTGAATTACATACATGAATCCATCTAGTACAACATCCACATGAAATAATAATGATAAGTCCAATGTTTATACATTACATTTCAAATACTCAATCATCCACTATACATGTCACAGGGTATGTGTAATGCCCTGCCAAGGGATCCAAAAAAATTACACTAAGTTTACCAAACAATTTTTTTTTAAAAATATGAAAGTAAAACCTTTTACAACTTACACATATTAACGGAAGCATTAACATCAATTCAACTGAAAGTAAACATAACATAATAGGTTACATTCTTTAAAGATCCCTTAACGTTGTATCACATCTAAATTAACCATTCATCTTACATCACATCCTTATTCATAAATTGCATTTTCAATTGCTCAATCATCCACTATACATGTTACAAGATATGAAAGGCTTAAAAGAATAAACATCTATGTAAATAAAGTACATCATCATTCAATATTAATCCATGATGCAATAACATAAATGAAACCACATGTCATACATGATACATCATCATCATAAAAGATAGAAACATCCATTATAAGAGATAACCATATATCACAAACATAATTAACTAAGTGCACGGTTTCTCCCAACCCTAAATAGTATCATTAGACCATCGTGGATCCTAGCCATCCTTCCATGCGTAACATTCCAAAGCACCGAAGAGATCATCGGTATAAACATAGTAGGAATGTCACTCCTAAACACATCCTACTAACATGAAAAGTAAAGCATAAGATATCATCATCTAACATATGCAAATCATCAATACAAGAAACATACCAGTATATACATCTATCATAGGGTATATCATCTACCATAATGATCCAAGAACATAATGAAGATAAATACCAACCAAGAATGCTCCAACCACGGTGTCTCGAATGGATCTCAAATGATAAGAGTGGAAATACACTACCGCCCGACCACGTGGAACCTAAGTGGTCCACTCCCACCGTGCTGAGGAGATAATCTCAAGTCCCAAATAGGATATCAATTCACAAAGAACAAATCTCTATAAGTTTAGGAATCCTAAAAGTATACTACTCAAAGGTTCCATCACAAAAAACTGGCATCTAATTTTCAAAGGGACAACAATGACATGTAGGAAACCTACTCTGCAACTGGGAAAGTGTCATCACATTTATCACGTACAAGTTACCCTGGCAGTTAGCTAAACTCCACGGGTCCATACTGATCTCATGCGGCCACTAGTATCCTCTCATATTGACGAGGTATACTACAGAATGCATGGTCGCAACCATGCGTTCTCACTACTCCCATCCTAGCCTGTACAAGCGCTCAAGGCATGGGCGAGAACCAAAATAATTATCTTTTTAGGTTCATTTAATCCCCATTTAGTGTGTAAATGTTATCACTTATTAACCAAACTTACAATGAGTTACCCTAGCAGCCATTTAGGGCCTCGACCCCCATTGCAAGCCACTTCTTGACACTACAAGTAGATTACCTACCCTAAGCTTATGGAATCATAAATCAGCACAGTCCTAGACAAGCGACTGTAAAGAAAATCCAAAAGATAATCCATAAAAAAAGAATCATCAAATATCCACAATATAAGAATCAAATATCCATAATAAAAATTATCAAATCTCCAAGATAAGAATCATCAAATCTCCATGAGCATCTAAAAAAGCATCCATAGAAAATCTTGACCACAACAGTTCTCTATTGGCAACTGAAGGCATCACTGATAATCACAATATCCATTGGTTCTCAACAAGCAACCAAGAATATCTCAAAATCATACTGATCGAAGACTCTGAAATGGTTGAGTCAAAACATGTCACAACATGACATCATCAAGAATAAATCCATATTTTAGTCCCATCATGACGACTAGAAAATAATCCAAGGATAACTGATTGATGACTCAAAAATATGGCTAGCTCAAGTGTCTTAGATACATATACATCTCAACTTCACACATGAAGACTGAAGAACAATAACAACCATCAATTACAAGTATTTCATAGAGCATACAATCACATTACCATGGTTGGGCTTATAAAGATCGAGACCAAATAAGATCAACATGCCAACACATCTCATAAGCCTTGAGCCTCTGGTAATAACCTAGGACTGGTCAACACTAGTCAACCCAAAAAAACCAAAACAAGAAGCATATATAATACACGATACAAACACATGTTTTGGTTTTCTAAATTCACATAGTTTAATCAAGTGTAGAGTTTCATTTTCCATTTTCAAGTGTAGGGGTTTTCAGTTTTCATTTCAAGTCTACCTCAACTGTCTAAGTTTAATCATTTGACCTACAAGTCAACCCATTTGTTCCCCGATAGCATTATCCTTCCATTATTAAGATTTACATTCTAAAAATAACTTAAGGATAAATATTCACTAAACTGATCATCATTGACCTTTAATTAAATTATCCTCTATATTTAATCATGATCCATATTCTAATTGATTAATCTTTCAACTTTTCTAGGATCATTATTCGTTTAGGTTATAAGGAAGCCAGTTACTAGTCTTCAAATAAGAAGATTATAACTTTATTAAAATGATGAATTAACATAGGTACACCATCCATGACCTATTACATTCTAATAGTTTTCAATTCAATATTACTAAGTCTCACCATTAAAACATCTAAGGTCATTAATCAAGTCATGAAAGTACGACTTATCAACTTCGATGTAAATATTTTACAACTTTGCTAGAGGAACCGATATTAGCATATCAATTAAAACTCTATTACATAACTTGATTATTAATCAAATCTAATTAACTCTAATTAATTTAATTAATAATTACATATCCAAGGCAACGTTCCAATTAATATCAGTTGACTAATAACTAACTAGAATTCTGTAAGATAAAAGTCAACTATAATTCAATACTCAAATGATCATATTAATAATTCAATAATAATAACTTGTTAATATTTATTAACAAGCTATATTGAAAATCTTAATAATAATCTTGTAACATCCATATTCGTCTTACTAATATTTTTTTAACAATTTCATATTAATGATAATCATTTCAATTAAAACTCTATCGCATTTAATTATATTGACAACTCATTAATTGATTAAAATCAATTATAATCCAAATCCAAAAATTATTATCTTTTGCAAAACTTCAATCAATAAATAATCTCCACTAGATTAACTTTAATTAGATTATTATATATCTATTTAAACTATTTATTATTTATTAATAGTTTGTTAGACCCAACAAACATTAATAAATAAACTAATCACAACTATAAATAGTCGATCTAGAGAATCTTTACATAAACTTCATTAGTTAATATTTAACTAACTCTTAGTACGATTAAGGTATAACAATAAGATACCTAATAATTCGAACGTATTAACATTAACATAACAATGTTATAATGATGTTATAATATAGAAATGACCCATTGTCCAATATCAATAAAATTTGAATTGCTTAATTTAAAATCATCTCGTAATATAAAATTACCATCTCCAAATTATTTAATATATATTAAATATTATTTAATAAATATATCTCTTTCCATCAGTTCTATCTACAATCGTTTCTATTAAAATCTTCCATTAATTTATTTAGAACATTCTTATTAGTCTTTAGACCAATTAAGTAGTTATGAATTCTATCTATATTGCTTTATTGAAATTTCAATAACCCGATTAATAACTTAAATTCTTCATTTATAACATTCCCCTTTAACCTTAATTGGATTAAATTCCAATTAAGTAAATGAATCAATTTAAAACTATATATATTATTTATAAATCTTGATTATTAAACAAATCCATATATATATATATATATATATATATATATACATACATACATACATACATACATACATACATATATAATATTATATATATAAACTCATAAAAAACTTTAATATATTAAAAATTGCATATGAGATAATTAGTATCTAACATCATGCGTATGATTATAAAGTTGAATGTTTCAATTACACATCCGACGGTGGATGAATCGCAACGCCATGCGACTTTCATCGCGATGCGACTGTGGCCGTGCGCTGACCGCTGCTGCCGCAGTCGGCCTTGCAACCGCAGTCACAGGTACGACTACGTCAGCAGTCCGTGGCCAGCATAAATAAAAGGAACAAGGGGTGGGGTGGGGTAAACCCCGCCCTCCCATATAATTTTCTTTATAAACGTTTTTAAATATCGTTCAATAGAAATTCACATATAACATTTTTCATTAAAATGTTTCCATGCGATTCAAATTCAATATTTATATTCAGATTTAACGTTTACACAATTTTATACATAAATATATATATATATATATATATATATATATATACACACACATATATATCTATATACATATATATGTATATATATACGTATATGTATATATGTAAATATATGTGTGTGTATACATATACAGATTGTAATTCAGCGCTATTATTTTAAGATATATATATATATATATATATATATATATATATATATATATATATATATATATATATATATATATATATATATATATATATATATATGCAAATTTGAACATATATGTATTTCTACAGAGAACATATTTATAACTTTTAAATAAAGAGGGTTTTCCAATTCTTTTAAATAAGAATCTCTCTTTTAAAATAATTATTCTCTAAATATGATCATAATCCATCTAATAGATTTAAGTATAAATTTGAAATCATCATTGTCAATCTAATTTGAACCCAAAATCGTTTAGATCTAATTTCTCCTTAATTGGATCTAGGGTTTCTAATGTTTTCTTCTCAACCAAATAGCATATCTAGATTTCAATTGTAGATTTAATCACAGAGAGTATTTAGATACATATAACAGACGTGATGAAGACAGGAAGAGAAATAGTGCAAAGAGAATATGCAAATATCACGAGTGCACCCGGACACTGATGCTAATCCGCTATGCCTATGGAGTCCATAGAAAATCCCTTCCTTCTCCATCATTTGCAATTCCTCCAAGATCGAAGCCAACTGAAAATCTCCAAGTTACTAGAAGTGCTAGAAGAAGCATAGAAGCATGTAGAAAATATATGAGCATATGAGCTTCTCCAATGCATGTAAGCTTTGAAGCTTCTATTTTAGCTTGTAGCTTGTAGCTTCCATTCAGCTTTCATTTAAGCTTCCAAAACACACTAGGAGAGCCTCTATTTAAAGGCCTCTAAGATGCATCTAGAGTATCTCTAGAAACAACTAGAAGATAAGCATGACAACCAAGCATAAGTCTTCTCCAACCTTCTAGATAAGTCTTAAGGTTGTAGACACCATGTGCTCAAATAAAATGCTAACTTCTAAGTGTAGACAACTTGTGCATTCCTAGGGTGCAAACTCTTGTGTTGTCTACATGACAACTCTCGAGAATTCACAAACTCCTATGTGAGAAAATATTAGAATAATGCACGATCATTAATATAATATTTACTTTTACTTTTTCCAATTTAATTTATTTATTTATTAAATCTCATGCACTTACTTTAATAATTCCACTTTTCAATCTTAATATATTTATATTTTAATCACATGAAATCTAGAATCTTTTAATAATTTTAATATATTTTTCACTTTTAAATTTTTATTTCCCAAAACTTAATTGCTAAAATATTTATTAGCTTTAATAATAATATTATTTAGTCATTTATTTAAGAATGAGCTCCAAATATATTATTATTAAAATAAATATTGTCACATTCCAAATTTAAACTTTTAACTTTTATTTTCAAATTTAATTATTTTATTTAATTAATTTTCCAATTAATTAAATAAAATAAATATTAAATACCATATTAATTTTCATTTAATTAAACCATTAATTAAATTTTTTAATTAGGCTTAATTAATAGAAAATACATCAAAGACTCATAAGGTAAAAATATGAAAACCCATCATAGCCAAAATACATACAAAATCAAACCAAGGGTTTAAATCATGAATTACGTCATCTGACGCATTCAGAGGGTACCAAACTTAGATACTTGTCCTAATTTTCCAATTAGAACAAATGGCTTAAAGGGTTGGAATTTAGACTTGAGAATTTATCTCCCCTCTCTTATCATTGAGATAATATGATAGGGTACGCTCATCCTGGCAATTTAGGAAAGTCGATACTCGGTACCTGCAACCTGCATAAAAACTATGCATGTACAAACACAATATATACTAAACTAAATAGGCAATGGCAGGAAGTGGTGCATCGTGAAGATCCCGACTAGCAGGTGACTACGACTCCCTTCTTTAACCACATCAGACACGCCATACAGAAGCAAACACGCACACCATACACATGCAAGTATGGGGTAAGTATCCATAAGAAAACACATATGATAATAAATCATCTTACTAATCATCATTAATAATTGAAAGCAATGTAATAATCATCATCAATAATTGCAAACACTAAAAATAATCTTCATACATACATAAAATGTAGAGTCTAAGTAATCTCATTACATAATAAATTGAATCCATAGCACAATATCTGATAATCTCAAAAGAATGTTGCTAACCAACAACATAACACTAGTGCTAAAAGAGTTCAACAATGATAACAAAATGCGAACTAGGGGTAGGCACTACAGTATGACAAGCTCAAAAAAATATACATACATAGAATAAGGTACATCATCCTATTCTAATCCATGATACATGAAAGTAGAGATAATCACATGATACAAAAACATATACATCCATCATAAAGATCAAACATAATAAACTAAGTGCATGGTTCCTCCCAACTGTCAATAGCATCATTAGACCATCATGGATCCTAGCCATCCCTCCGTGCGTAACATTCCAAATCACCAAAGAGATCATCGGTGTTATATATTAGGAATGTCACTCATAATATATACAACATTATATGTAGAAAGTAATCTAACATGCAAATAAAAGCATAAGATAACATCATCTAACATATGCTAATCATCAATGAAAAGGATACATATCCACCATCATGAGGGATGCATCAGCCACGATGTCTCAATGAATCTCAAAATGATAAGAGTGGAAAATACACTACCACCTGACTGCGTGGTACCTAAGTGGTCCACTCCCACCATGTTAAGGAGATAATCTCAAGTCCCAAACAGGCTATCAAAATCACATAAGACATATCTCTATAAGTCTAGGAATCCTAAAAGTATACTAACTCAATGGTTCCAAACACAAAATCTGACATCTAATCCAAGAGGCACACAATGACATGTAGGAACTTACCATGCAAGCGGAAAAGTGTCATCACAATTATCATGTACAAGTTATCCTGGCAGTTAGCTAAACTCCATAGGTCCATACTGATTTCATGCGGCCACTAGTATCCTCTCATACTGACGAGGCATACTACAAAATGCAAGGTCGCAACCATGTATCTCACTACTCCCATCCTAGCCTATACAAGCACTCAAGGCATGGGCAAGAATAAAACACTTATCTTTTTAGGTTCATTCAGTTAGTATTAGGTGTGAATGTTATCACTTATTAATCCAACTTACAATGAGTTACCCTCGCAGCCTCTTAGGGCCCCAGCCCCCATTGCAAGCCACTTCCTGTCACTACATGCAGATATCCTACCCTAATGCTCATGGACTCATAAATCTCAAAATCACAAAAGATAAACCATAAAATCATCAACTATGCATAAAATTATCAAATCTCCATGAGCTAACATCCATAGAAAATCATGAACACAACAACTCTCTATTGGCAACTGAAGTATCACTGATAATCAGATATCTAATGGTTCTCAATAACCAAAATATATATCTCAATTATACTAATTGAAGACTCCAAAAATGGTTGAGTCAAACATGTCACAACATGACATCACCAAGAATAAATCCACATTTTAGTCCCATCATAGTGACTAAAAAAATAAACCAAGGATAACTGATCGATGATGGGGACACAACCCAACTACAGAATAGACACAATAGAAAGGGGAATTATATTAACTGAGAAAATATGCTAGTACAAACAGTGCAGAGAAAATAAAATTCAAAACAAGCCCTGCGGGCTTACAATAGCATAAATCTGGAGAATATTTCTCCTTTTAGCACCTCCTCTCAAGCTCCAATCCGAACTGCCTTTTACAATGCCAAAATCTCCTTAAATAGACCCCGGAGGGTTAAGGACTAGGAGTACATTCTAGAAAGTGCTAGTAGGCATCCACCGACAAAATAGAAGGTTCTAGAAGCCGCGTTAGAAGTCGGTGCAAATCTAGAAGAATCCAAAAATGGTAGTCGAACTTTCGGGAGGCATAACTTTTGAACCGTAGTTCCGATTGACGAATGGTTTACATTTTCGGAAAGCTCTCGAAGTGCTCTATAGCCTTATGGACCAGCTTTGCTCATCCCCCATTTTTCAACCCTTTTTGAGGTCATTTAATGCCCCAAACCTGACTCTGAAGCATTCTTAGGAGGTATCCAAAACCCAAAAAACTGCAATAACTTTCAAACCGTGGGGCCTTTTGACCTGATTCTTTTTCTGGAATGCTCTAAACTTCAATTACATTCATCTAGCCAAGTTGCACCTTCTAGGTCACCAAAATGATGGTCAAATTGCATGCTCCTATTTTTTCGGGATTTTCAAATGCACTGATAGTTGAACTATGAGAGTTGGAACCTTTATTTGAGCCAAATGGGTATCCAAAAATGTAAAGACATAAAATAGAAACTAAGTCTAAGTACATTTTTTTTTGGGTGACACAGGATTGCCCTTATACCTCTGGATGCTCCTGCATCAATCGATGACCAAAATAATGGTTAAGTCAAGTGTCTCATACATACGAATCTCAACTATAACAATCAGTAATCACAACCAATACATAGAGCATTCCATCACATAACCATGGTTGGATTTATAAAGATCGAGATTAAAACATTATCATGTCACCACAATCACATAACCCCCAAGCCTTTGGTAGACGTCCTATACTAGTCAACACTAGTCAACCCAAAACCCAAAACAATAGCATAAATAATACACAATGTAAACACATGTTTTGGTTTTACAACTTGAATTTAAATGTAGAAATCTCAGTTTAAGTTTCCAAGTTTGAAGAATGAATGGGGAAACACTCATATTGTTTTGGATAAATAAAAGTTTTCCTTATTAGAATTAAAAATCCATTTTCCAATTTATAATATTTGTTTGATACATCCCCCACCAAACTATAAATTCCTTATTTAATAATTTAAAACAATTAAATTATTAAATAGTTGAAAGTTATTAAAGAGTCACCTTTATGAAAATAAATCTTCAATATAAATCATTGATCAAATAATAAAAACTTAAATTTATAAATAACTTATTTACATATTACATATATATATATATATATATACATATGTAAATATATTAATACATTTTCATAAAATCGATTTAACAATTTCGATTGACACCATATTATATAGCAATGTGAATTGATTGTTTATAAACATTTTAACATAACATTTTTTTTTGCATAACATTAACATCAATTAAACCTCTGCAAAACTCTTGCTGTGGTACGCAGTCCTGCGGTCGCAGGCACTGCGCCGACAATGGGTATGTAGTACCCCTGTCACCGCAAACGTATGACGACAGGTCTCTGCCTTTCGCAGGCGTAGGGTACGAATCGTGCCCACGACATTATAATATACACTTATTTCATGCGATATGAATCGCGATGTGATTTATTAAATTTCCCACTACGATTTATCAATCGCTCAATTCGGTGCATTATATATAAATATACATATATATATATATATATACATACATATATATATGTATGTATGTATGTATAATCAAATTTTATAATAGATCCATAATAAATATATACATATGCATATATATATATATATATATATATATATATATATATATATATATATATATATATATATATATATATATATATATATATATATATATATAACCATATATGTTTTTTTTTTTTTTTTCACAAAGATTATATCTACAATTATGAATGCATATAAAATTCTCTAATAAAATTAATTTACCCATATTGAGAATGCATATAAATATGAAACTTTTTAGAAGACATATGGAACACACGAAGAAGACAAGGAATGCGTGATGCGAAAATAGCATAAGTAAAATCACAAGAATCTACCCAGATTCTGATGCTAAATCTCTCTTCCTCAAAAAATCTGCAGAGCAAGCTCCTCCCTTCTTCGGAATTCTCAAGTCCTCCAATGCTCCAATTGCTCTCCCAACGCTGTGTCTAAACTTCTATGAATGCCTGAATATAAAGAGCTTTCAGGAAACATCTAGAATGCTTCTAGAAATAGCTGGAAGGTGTCACCAACTAAGCATAGGTCTTTTCCAACCTTCAAGATGAGCCATAGGGTTGTAGACACCATGTGCTTAATTGATGCACTAACCCCCATGTTGTTGACACATGAGAAATAAAGAAGTGTGTTAATTCCCATGCAAGCTTATAACTCCAATTTACTTTTTATATAATTTCTATTTAAATATTTATAAGTTTCATTTTAACTTTATAACTTTTATTATTATTATTTATTTGTTACTTTATTATTATTTTATTATTATTTTTAATTTTAATTTCTAATTTTCTTTTAATTCTTTTCCCTCAATTAATTCCCATTCAATTAATTATAATCAAAATATCAAATAACGTGATATTTTATATTAATTTCCTCATATCATTAATTTATTAATTAAATCTATTTATTAAGACTTAATTAATAGATAATTCACCATAGACCTCCAAGATAGAATATGAAAACTCATCATAGAGAAAATCACTCAAAATTAGTCTAAAGGGTTAAAAATCATGAATTATGTCATCCGACACATTCGGTGGGTAAATTATCCAGATACTTGTCCTACCTCACTAGGACAATTGGTTTAAGGGTTTGAGATTTGGACTTGAGAATTTATCTCCCTTCTCTTATCATTGAGATAGTATAATAGGGTACGCTCATCCTGGCAATTCAGGGAAGTCGATACCTGGTACCTACAACCTGCAGAAAAACCATGCATGTACATACAATATTTATAATGCTAAGCTAAACAGACAATGGCAGGAAGTGGTGCATCATGTAGATCCTGACTAAGCAGGTGACTATGACTCCCTTCCTTTACCACATTAGATATGCCATACAATAAAAAAACACACACACCATACACATGCAAGTATGGGGTAAGTATCCATAATAAAACACATAAGATAATAAACCATCCATCTAATCATAAATAATAACTGAAAACAATATAATGATCATCATGTATGCATGAAATATAAAGTCTAAATGATCTCATCTTATAACCACTGAATCCATAACATAATGTCTGATAATGTCAAAACAATACCACTAATCTATCAACATAGAACTAGTCTATCATAGTCTGATAATATTAACAATGTCCAGAAAAGATGTGAATGAGGGTAGGCACTACATCCACCCCCCCTTGGGTTGGGCTCACTCTTGGAAGCCTACAAACAAGTAGGGATATAACTCCCTCAATCTAGCTGCATCCTCCCAAGTAGCTGAAGAATCATCAGTAGGGTCCCATTGGACCCTTACCTGCTCGATGGTTCGACCCCTGAAGGTCAACCTCCGCTACTCTAGAATATGAACTAGCTCCAAAGCCAGCTGTTCATCCTCTACCTGCAATGCATTCCAATCAAGAACATGTACAATATCAGAAATATACTACCAAAGCACTGAAACATGGAAAACATCATAAATGCGAGCTAGGCTGGGCGGTAGAGTAAGGCGGTAAGCAACTGGGCCAATCCTCTCCAAAATCTTGAATGGTCCCACAAAGCGAGGTGCTAGCTTAGAACCCTTTCCATATTGGATCAGACTCTTTCGCGGTCACACTCTCAAGAAAACCTTATCACCCACAGTAAACTGCTTATCAATCCTATGAACATCGGCATACTTCTTCTGCCTATCATGTGCTGTAGTCAAATGCTCATGGATACACACTACTTGTTGCTCCATATCACAAAGCATCTCAGGTTCCAATAGGATGCGATCCTCAAGACTATCCCAACTCAATGGTGTATGACAAGGATGCCCATATAATGCCTGAAATGGTGCCATACCAATAGAACTATGATATCCATTGTTGTAAGCAAACTCCACTAAGTAGAGGTAATCTTCCCAATGTGTCTGCTTATCCATCACATACATCTGTAACATATCCTCCCAAACTTGATTCACCCTCTCTATCTAACCATCAGTCTCTGGATGATATGTCAAACTGAATTTTAACTGCGCTCCAAGCTCATGCTGCAACGATGTCCAAAATGTAGATGTAAATACAGGATCCCTGTTAGAAATGATCTTTCTAGGAATACCATGTAATCTCACAATATCATGCATAAACACATTAGCTACAAAAGCTACCGTGTAGGAAGACTTAATCGGTGAAAAATGTGCCACCTTAGTCAACCGATCAATAGTGACCATGATAGCATCATGACGTCAAACTTGCATAGGTAATCCTACTATGAAATTCATGGAGATGATATCCCACTTCCAAGAAGGAATAAGATTAGGCTGCAAAATTCTAGTCGGGTACTGATGTTCTGCCTTAACTCTTTGACACTCAAGGCATCTAGCCACAAAATCAGCAATATCTTGCTTCATCCCATACCAAAAGAACAAACGTCTCAAATCAGCATGCATCTTCTTGACACTTGGATGTGCTAAGTAAGGTGTACGATGGGCTTCTTCCAAAATCAAGGTGCGAAGCTCATCCAAAAATGGCACATAAATCATCCCTAAATGTCTTAAAAGACCATCTGATTCTTGAACGTAACCTGAAAATTTACCTTCCAAAGATCTTCCTGAATCAATCTCTCTACACACTTCCTGATACCATGAATCTGTAGGAAGTACCTAAAGAATCTGACTCCTCAAATCTACACTAAGAGTCATCGATGATGCCACATGTTTCCTATGACTCAAAGCATCCGCCACCACATTCTCTTTACCCTGAATGTACTTAACCTCAAAATCATATTCGCATAGAAAATCCATCCATCACCTCTGGCGAGCATTCAAATTAGGCTGAGTAAAAATGTACTGAAAACTACGATGATCGCTATGTAGCTCAAATCTGTGCCCCCACAAGAAATGTCTCCACCTTTTCAAAGCATGAACTACTGCTGCTAACTCAAGCTCATGTGTAGGATAATTTAACTCATGATCCTTGAGCTTGCATGATTCATATGCAATCACCCATCCATTTTGCATCAACACTGCCCCAATCCCTTCAAGAGAAGCATCTGTACATACCATGAAATCACCTTCTGGATTAGGTATATCTAGAATCAGTGTAGTGGTCAAAAGCTCCTTGAGCTTCTGGAAAGCTTCCTCACATTTCTCTGTCCATACAAACTTCTTTCCTTTTCTTTGAAGAGAAGTGATAGGATGTGCTATTCGAGAGAAGTTCTAGAAAAATGTACGATAATAACCAGCTAAACCCATAAAACTATGAATCTCTGACACATTAGTCAGTGTTGGCCAATCTATTATTGCCTGAATCTTTGTAGGATCCACTAAAATACCATCACCTGAAATAACATGCCCTAAATACTGAATCTCTATTTTGAAGAATTCACACTTAGCTGCATTGGCATAAAGCTGATTGTCCCTCAAACACTGCAAAACCAACCACAAGTTTTCCTCATGCTCCTTCTGAGTCTTAGAATATATCAATATGTCATCAAGAAACACGAGTACAAACCTGTCCAGATAAGATCGAAACACACCATTCATCAAACTCATAAAAATCGATGGAGCATTAGTCAATCCAAAAGGGTACCACTGTGAACTCATAATGCCCATAACAAGTTTGAAAAGCAGTCTTGTGAATATCTACTTCCTTAATGCGAAGCTAGTGGTATCCTGACTTAAGATCAATCTTGGAGAATACTGTAGCTCCCTTGATCTGATTGAATAAGTCATCAATCCTAGGTAAAGGATACCTGTTCTTAATAGTCACCTTATTCAACTGTCTATAGTCAATACAAAGGCGCAAAGAACCATCTTTCTTCCTCACAAAGAGAACTGGCGCTCCCCATGGTGATACACTAGGTCGAATGCTCCCTTTGTCCAGAAGTTCCTCTAGTTGAAGACGTAGCTCACCGAATTCCTATGTCATCATGCGATAAGGAGCTTTAGAGATAGGCTCTGCTCTAGGAATCAGATCAATACTAAAGTCAAAGTCCCTCTTCGAAGGCATGCCTGGAATCTCACTTGGAAAATAAATCTACGTACTCCTGCAAAATTGGGTGATCTAAAGTCTCCCTCATGGGATCTTCTTCATCTAGATCATTTACCATAATAGCAAGTATCTAACATCCCTTCTGGAAACTTCACTTCAATTGCATAGCAGAAATCATCGGCAGAGATATAGGCCTCGATATCCCAACTATTTGCACATCATTCCCTTGATCATCTTGGCACATAATAATCTTCTTCCTGCAATCTATACTGGCTCTATGAGATCCAAGCCAATCCATGCCTAAAGCCACATCATAGGAACCAAGGGATATGATTCGAAGATCTACTGTAGTATCAATGCTTCTTAAGCTAAGCCCACATTTATTAACTATAGAATCTGTCGAGACCTTAATGCCTGAGGCTAGTTCCACTTGCCAACCACGATCTTGCTTCACCGCATCCAGCTTACACTTAGAAACTATAGATGGTGAAATAAATAAATCTGTAGCTCCTAAATCAAACAATACTGAAAGAGATATACCTCTAATAGCACCTGTGGTCTCAACCATTGTTCCCTGATGATCTTCCTGACACTGATCAACTGCTGCAAAAACTCTATGAGCTCTACCTGCATCACCAACTGTAGGCTCTGAAATGATAGGTCTAGGTCCTGAAAACTGAGGTGCTCGTTGAGGACACTGAGCTACATAATGTCCAATCTGACCACATGAAAAGAATTTCGTACTTTTGCCAGAACCTCTTCCCAGAGGTGGTACATTTGATTGCTGGCGACTGTTCCTGCTCACAAGAGACTGGCTACTCTGAGCTGGCTGATTGAACTGATTCTATTTATTGCATTGAGCATTGTGGTTGTTCTTGGTGTTAGCACCTTTGCCACTGCCTTGAGCTTGAGAATTTGATCCCTTCTGTTGCTGTGTCTATTGAGACTTCTGCTGATACTGTTTTCCCTTAGAGAAAGAAAACTTCTTATTACCACCTAAATTGTAGTTGCTTTTAGATCCTAATGTCGCTGGTGCTCCTACAAAACCACCTTGACCAAGGTTAACACTTTGCTCAACAAGGATATCTCGATGCACCACATCCTTGAGGGTTTTTGGCTCAAATACCTTAACTCCCCCAACAATACGGTTATTCAAACCCCTAATAAAATGTTGTGTCAACTGAGCGAAATTCTCACTGAACCCTGAAAAAGGCATAAGCTCATAAAACTTATGCTCATACTCGGTCACTGACAAAGTGTACTGTCTAAGATTATGAAATTCATCAGCCCTTTGTTGTTTCCATTCCTCTAGTAGGAATCATTCATGAAAACTCTCTAGGAATAACTCCCATGTAACACTGCTCATATCAATTCCCAACTTCTTCTCCTCTATCGTCCACCAAGTGGCCCCAAAATTCTCTAAATTAGTGATCGCAAATCTTGCCTTAACATTTTTGTCGAACTCCTGCATGGAAAAAATCCTATCGAGAGAAATAAGCCACTGCTCGGCCACATAACCAGAACCTTGCCCATTGAAAGGCTTAACCTTGGATCTTGAAAGATCCTTCATCTGAGTGGAAACAATGGACCTCTGACGTTCATTCCAAGGACTTCTAGATCTGGGTCAATGCTCTTGTTATGTCTGATGCACTTAGGCTGTTCTTGAACAGGAGGTAGATGTTCTAGAATAGTTTGCATCATCTGCCTCAAACTGAACTCCTCAGACTCAGCTTGGTCCTCTCTATGGCTCTCTTCCTGCTGCCTTCTAGAGTGCTCTTCCCTACTCTCTACATGGGCCAATCCCTCATGGGTAGACTCATGGAAATTGATAGCTCTACCATGACCACGACCTCTACCACAGCCTCTAACAGAAGACCTAGTCCCAGATACCATCCTACAACAGTACAAGGTACTAAGTTCAATTCTATGTCTAGGTTTAAGTAAAATTTCCAATTTTGAAACTAAGTGTTGAAGTATGAAAAATATTCAAGTAACAATTTGAGTCCTATTTCAATTCACCTAGATCTAGTTTGGAAAGTTACACTTAATAGTTCATAGTTCTAGTTGTTCCAAAATACCCAGAGCTCCCAACGTAGAAATGTAGGCTCTGATACTTGATCTTTGCATATGTGAATATGAGATAATGTCAGTATGAATTTCAACAACAATTCGATGCAAATTCTCATTCAACCTTTCAAAATGAAGAGATGAGGGTCTCTTAAATAGACTTTCCTGAAATTCATCAACGGTAGAGATCAATTTCAATCAACGGTCAGGATTAAAGGTGAAGTTCAGTCATAAAGGGAGATTTCCAAATTAAAGGGAGTTAACAGATTTAATTTGAGTAAAATAAGGAGTTAACTGATTCAATTTGAGTAGAGAAAGGAGTCAACTGATTTAATTCATTTTTGATCAATAGTGAACTAGAAATTTCCCTTTTTCAACTGAAGAGAGATTTTGTTGAGATATTTAATTTAATAAAATGAGATATGCTCTCATAATTACTTTTTCTATTTAATTAAATAATCTTTAATTAATTAGAGACACTTTTCTTATTTAATTAAATAACTTCATTTAATTAATTAGGAATGGGTTCTCATTTAATTAAATAACTTTGTTTAATTAATTAGAAGTAAGTACTCCATTTAATTAAATAATTTCATTTAATTATTTCAAAATTCTTTTTAAAACTAGTCAACTCAAGTCAACTGTGGTTAAATCTGGTCAACTTTTGGTCAAACTTGATCTTTGCGTATGTCAATATGAGCAAATGTGAGAATGAATTCTAGCAACAATTCGATGCAAATTCTCATTCAACCTTTCAAAATAAAGAGATGAGGGTCTCTTAAATATACTTTCCTAGAATTCATCAACGGTTGAGATCGATTTCAATCAACAGTCAGAATTAAAGTTGCGGTTCAGTCATAAAGGGAGATTTCAAAATTAAAAGGAGTTAACAAATTTAATTTGAGTAAAATAAAGAGTTAACTGATTCAATTTGAGTAGAGAAATGAGTCAACTGATTTACCTCATTTTTCATCAATAGTGAATTGGAAATTTCCCTTTTTGAACTGAAAAGAGATTTTCTTGAGATATTTAATTTAATAAAATGAGATATGCTCTCATAATTACATTTTCTATTTAATTAAATAATTTTTAATTAATTAAAGACACTTTTCTTATTTAATTAAATAACTTCATTTAATTAATTAAGAATGGATTCTCATTTAATTAAATAACTTTGTTTAATTAATTAGAAGTAAGTACACCATTTAATTAAATAATTTTGTTTAATTATTTCAAAATTATTTTTGAAACTAGTCAACTCAAGTCAACCGTGGTTAACTCTGGTCAACTTTTGGTCAAACTTGATCTTTGCATATGTGAATATGAGCAAATGTGAGTATGAATTCCAACAACAATTCGTTGCAAATTCTCATTCAACCTTTCAAAATGAAGAGATGAGGGTCTCTTAAATAGACTTTCTTGAAATTCATCAACGGTTGAGATCGATTTCAATCAATGGTCAGGATTAAAAGTGAAGTTCAGTCATAAAGGTAAATTTATAAATGAAAGGGAGTTAACAAATTTAATTTGAGTAAAATAAGGAGTTAACTGATTCAATTTGAGTAGAGAAAGGAGTCAATTGATTTAACTCATTTTTTATCAATAGTGAACTGAAAATTTTCCTTTTTGAACTGAAGAGAGATTTTATTGAGATATTTAATTTAATAAAATGAGATATGCTCTCATAATTACTTTTTCTATTTAATTAAATAATCTTTAATTAATTATAGACACTTTTCTTATTTAATTAAATAACTTCATTTAATTAACTAGGAATGGCTTCTCATTTAATTAAATAACTTTGTTTAAATAATTAGAAGTAAGTACTCCATTTCATTAAATAATATCGTTTAATTATTTCAAAATTCTTTTCGAAACTAGTCAACTCAACTCAACCGTGGTTAAATCTGGTCAAATTTTGGTCAAACTTGATCTTTGCATATGTGAATATGAGCAAATGTGAGTATGAATTTCAGCAACAATTCAATGCAAATTCTCATTCAACCTTTCAAAATAAAGAGACGAGGGTCTCTTAAATAGACTTTCCTAGAATTCATCAACAATTGAGATCGATTTCAATCAATGGTCAGGATTAAAGGTAAAGTTCAGTCATAAAAGGAGATTTCAAAATTAAATGGAGTTAATAGATTTAATTTGAGTAAAATAAGGAGTTAATTGATTCAATTTGAGTAGAAAAAGGAGTCAACTGATTTAACTCATTTTTTATCAATAGTGAACTGAAAATTTCCCTTTTTGAACTGAAGAGAGATTTTGTTGAGATATTTAATTTAATAAAATGATATATGCTCTCATAATTACTTTTTCTATTTAATTAAATAATCTTTAATTAATTAGAGGCACTTTTTTTATTTAATTAAGTAACTTCATTTAATTAATTAAGAATGGCTTCTCATTTAAATAAATAACTTTGTTTAATTATTTAGAAGTAAGTACTCCATTTAATTAGATAATTTCATTTAATTATTTCAATATTCTTTTCAAAACTAGTCAACTCAAGTCAACTGTGGTTAAATCTAGTCAACTTTTGGTCAGACTTGATCTTTGCGTATGTGAATATGAGCAAATGTGAGTATGAATTCCAGCAACAATTCGATGCAAATTCTCATTCAACCTTTCAAAATGAAGAGATGAGGGTCTCTTAAATAGATTTTCTTGGAATTCATCAACAATTGAGATCGATTTCAATCAGCGATCATTATTAAAGGTGAAGTTCAATCATAAAGGGAGATTTCCAAATGAAAGGGAGTTAACAGATTTAATTTGAGTAAAATAAAGAGTTAAATGATTCAATTTGAGTAGAAAAAGGAGTCAACTTATTTAACTCATTTTTGATCAATAGTGAGCTGGAAATTTCCCTTTTTGAACTGAAGAGAGATTTTGTTGAGATATTTAATTTAATAAAATGAGATGTGCTCTCATAATTACTTTTTCTATTTAATTAAATAATCTTTAATTAATTAGAGACACTTTTCTTATTTAATTAAACAACTTCATTTAATTAATTAGGAATGGGTTCTCATTTAATTAAATAAATTTGTTTAATTAATTACAAGTAAGTACTCCATTTAATTAAATAATTTTGTTTAATTATTTCAAAAAAAATTTGAAACTAGTCAACTCAAGTCAACCGTGGTTAAATCTGGTCAACTTTTGGTCAAACTTGATCTTTGCGTATGTGAATATGAGCAAATGTGAGTATGAATTCTAGCAACAATTTGATGCAAATTTTCATTCAACCTTTCAAAATGAAGAGATGAGGGTCTCTTAAATAGACCTTCCTGGAATTCATCAACGGTTGAGATCAATTTCAATCAGCGGTCAGGATTAAAGGTGAAGTTCAGTCATAAAGGGAGATTTCAAAATTAAAGGGTGTTAATAGATTTAATTTGAGTAAAATAAGGAGTTAACTGTTTCAATTTGATTAGAAAAAGGAGTTAATTGATTTAACTCATTTTTGATCAATAGTGAACTGGAAATTTCCCTTTTTGAATTGAAGAGAGATTTTGTTGAGATATTTAATTTAATAAAATGAGATATGCTCTCATAATTACTTTTTCTATTTAATTAAATAATCTTTAATTAATTAGAGACACTTTTCTTATTTAATTAAATAACTTCATTTAATTAATTAAGAATGGCTTCTCATTTAATTAAATAACTTTGGTTAATTAATTAGAAGTAAGTACTCAATTTAATTAAATAATTTTGTTAAATTATTTCAAACTTCTTTTTGGAACTAGTCAACTCAAGTCAACCGCGGTTAAATCTGGTCAACTTTTGGTCAAACTTGATCTTTGCGTATGTGAAAATCAGCAAATGTGAGTATGAATTCTAGCAACAATTTGATGCAAATTCTCATTCAACTTTTCAAAATGAAGAGATGAGGGTCTCTTAAATAGACTTTTTTGGAATTCATCAACAGTTGAGATCGATTTCAATCAACGGTCAAGATTAAAGGTGAAGTTCAGTCATAAAAGGAGATTTCTAAATTAAATGGAGTTAACAGATTTAATTTGAGTAAAATAAGGAGGAAACTGATTCAATTTGAGTAGACAAAAGAGTTAACTGATTTAACTCATTTTTTATCAATAGTGAACTAGAAATTTTCCTTTTTGAACTGAAGAGAGATTTTGTTGCGATATTTAATTTAATAAAATGAGATATGCTCTCATAAATACTTTTTCTATATAATTAAATAATCTTTAATTAATTAGAGACACTATTCTTATTTAATTAAATAACTTCACTTAAATAATTAGGAATGGCTTGTGATTTAATTAAATAACTTTGTTTAATTAATTAAAAGTAAGTACTCTATTTAATTAAATAATTTCATTTAATTATTTCAAAAAAAATTTTGAAACTAGCCAACTCAAGTCAACCGTGGTTAAATCTGGTCAACTTTTGGTCAAACTTGATCTTTGCGTATGTGAATATGAGCAAATGTGAGTATGAATTCTAGCAACAATTTGATGCAAATTCTCAATCGACCTTTCAAAATGAAGAGATGAGGGTCTCTTAAATAGACTATCCTTGAATTCATCAATAGTTGAGATCAATTTCAATCAATGGTTAGAATTAAAGGTGAGGTTTAGTCATAAAGGAAGATTTTCAAATTAAACGGAGTTAAACGATTTAATTTGAGTGAAATAAGAGGTTAACTGATTCAGTTTGAGTAGAAAAAAGAGTGAACTCATTTAACTCATTTTTTATCAATAGTGAACTGGAAATTTCCCTTTTTGAACTGAAGAGAGATTTTGTTGAGATATTTAATTTAATAAAACGAGATATACTCTCCTAATTAATTTTTCTATTTAATTAAATAATCTTTAATTAATTAGAGACACATTTCTTATTTAATTAAATAACTTCATTTAGTTAATGAGGAATGGCTTCTCATTTAATTAAATAACTTTGTTTAATTAATTAGAAGTAAGTACTTCATTTGATTAAATAATTTCGTTTAATTATTTCAAAAAGAATTTTTAAACTAGTCGACTCAAGTCAACCGTGGTTAAATCTGGTCAACTTTTGGGCAAACTTGATCTTTGCGTATGTGAATATGAGCAAATGTGAGTATGAATTTCAGCAACAATTCGATGCAAATTCTCATTCAAACTTTCAAAATGAGGAAATGATGGTGTCTTAAAAAGACTTTTCTGGAATTCATCAACCATTGAGATCGATTTCAATCGACGGTCAGGATTAAAGGTGAAGTTCAATCATCAAGGGAGATTTCCAAATTAAAAGGAGTTAACAGATTTAATTTGAGTAAAATAAGGAGTTAATTGATTCCATTTGAGTAGAAAAAGGAGTTAACTGATTTAACTCATTTTTTATCAATAGTGAACTGGAAATTTTCCTTTTTGAACTGAAGAGAGATTTTGTTGAGATATTTAATTTAATAAAATGAGATAGGCTCTCATAATTACTTTTTCTATTTAATTAAATAATCTTTAATTAAGTAGAGACATTTTTCTTATTTAATTAAATAACTTCATCTAATTAACTAGGAATGGCTTCTCATTTAATTAAATAACTTTGTTTAATTAATTAGATGCAAGTACTCCATTTCATTAAATAATTTTGTTTAATTATTTCAAAATTCTTTTCCAAACTAGTCGACTCATGTCAACCGTGGTTAATTCTGTTCAACTTTTGGTCAAACTTGATATTTGCGTATATGAATATGAGCAAATGTGAGTATGAATTGCAACAATAATTCAATGCAAATTCTCATTCAACCTTTCAAAATGAAGAGATGAGGGTCTCTTAAATAGGCTTTCCTAGAATACATCAACGGTTGAGATCGATTTCATTCAACGGTCAAGATTAAAGGTGAAGTTCAATCAGAAAGGGAGATTTCTAAATTAAAGGGAGTTAACAGATTTAATTTGAGTAAAATAAAGAGTTAACTGATTCAATTTGAGTAGAACAAGGAGTTAACTGATTTAACTCATTTTTTATCAGTAGTGAACTGAAAATTTCCGTTTTTGAACTGAAGAGAGATTTTGTTGAGATATTTAATTTAGTAAAATGAGATATGCTCTCATAATTACTTTTTCTATTTAATTAAATAAACTTTAATTAATTAGAGACACTTTTGTAATTTAAATAAATAACTTTGTTTAATTAATTAGAAGTAAGTACTCAGTTTAATTAAATAATTCTGTGTAATTATTTCAAAATTCTTTTCGAAATTAGTCAACTCAAGTCAACGGTGGTTAAATCTGGTCAACTTTTGGTCAAACTTGATCTTTGCGTATGTGAATATGAGCAAATGTGAGTATGAATTCGAGCAACAATTCGATGCAAATTCTCATTCAACCTTTCAAAATGAAGAGATGAGGGTCTCTTAAATAGACTTTTCTTGAATTCATCAACGGTTGAGATCGATTTCAATCAACTGTCAGGATTAAAGGTGAAGTTTAGTCATAAAGGGAGATTTCCAAATTAAAGGGAGTTAATAGATTTAATTTGAGTAAAATAAAGAGTTAACTGATTCAATTTGAGTAGAAAAAGGAGTTAACTCATTTAACTCATTTTTTATCAATAGTGAACTGAAAATTTTTCTTTTTGAACTAAAGAGAGATTTTGTTGAGATATTTAATTTAATAAAATGAGATATGCTCTCATAATTACCTTTTTTATTTAATTAAATAATCTTTTATTGATTAGAGAAGCTTTTCTTTTTCAATTAAATAACTTCATTTAATTAATTAGGAATGGCTTCTCATTTATTGAAATAACGTTGTTTAACTAATTAGAAGTAAGTACTCCATTTAATTGAATAATTTCGTTTAATTATTTAAAAAAAAATTCGAAACTAGTCAACTCAAGTCAACTGTGGTTAAATCTGGTCAACTTTTGGTCAAACTTGATCTTTGCGTATGTGAATATGAGCAAATGTGAGTATGAATTCCAACAACAATTCGACGCAAATTCTCATTCAACCTTTCAAAATGAAGACATGAGGGTCTCTTAAATAGACTTTCTTAAAATTCATCAACGGTTGAGATCGATTTCAATCAACGGTCAGGATTAAAGGTGAAGTTCAGTCATAAAGGGAAATTTCCAAATTAAAGAGAGCTAACAGATTTAATTTGAGTAAAATAAGGAGTTAACTAATTCAATTTGAGTAGAAAAAGGAGTTAACTGATTTAACTCATTTTTGATCAATAATGAACTGGAAATTTTCCTTTTTGTACTGAAAAGAGATTTTCTTAAGATATTTAATTTAATAAAATGAGATATGCTCTCATAATTACTTTATTTATTTAATTAAATATTCATTAATTAATTAGGAATGACTTCTCATTTAATTAAATAATTTTGTTTAATTAATTAGAAGTAACTACTCCATTTAATTAAATAATTTCGTTTAATTATTTCAAAATTCTTTTCGAAACTAGTCAACTCAGGTCAACCGTGGTTAAATCGAGTCAACTTTTGGTTAGACTTGATCTTTGCGTATGTGAATATGAGCAAATGTGTGTATGAATTCCAGCAACAATTCGATGCAAGTTCTCATTTAACCTTCCAAAATGAAGAGATGAGGGTCTCTTAAATAGACTTTTCTAGAATTCATCAATGGTTGAGATCGATTTCAATCAGCGGTCAGGATTAAAGGTGAATTTCAGTCATAAAGAGAGATTTACAAATTAAAGGGAGTTAACATATTTAATTTGAGTAAAATAAAGAGTTAACTGATTCGATTTGAGTAGAAAAAAGAGTTAACTGATTTAACTCATTTTTGATCAATAGTGAACTCGAAATTTCCCTTTTTGAACTGAAGAGAGATTTTGTTGAGATATTTAATTTAATAAAATGAGATATGCTCTCATAATTACTTTTTCTATTTAATTAAATAATCTTTAATTAATTAGAGACACTTTTCTTATTTAATTAAATAACTTCATTTAATTAATTTGGAATGGCTTCTCATTTAATTAAATAACTTTGTTTAATTAATTAAAAGTAAGTACTCCATTTAATTAAATAATTTCATTTAATTATTTTAAAATTCTCTTCGAAACTAGTCAACTCAAGTCAACCGTTGTTAAATCTAGTGAACTTTTGGTAAAACTTGATTTTTGCATATTTGAATATGAGCAAATATGAGTATGAATTCTAGCAACAATTCGATGCAAATTCTCATTCATCCTTTCAGAATGAAGAGATGAGGGTCTCTTAAATAGACTTTTTTAAAATTCATCAACGATTGAGATTGATTTCAATCAACGGTTAGGATTAAAGGTGAAGTTCAGTCATAAAGGGAGATTTCCAAATTAAAGGGAGTTAACATATTTAATTTAAGTAAAATAAAGAGTTAACTGATTCAATTTGAGTAGAAAAAAGAGTTAACTCATTTAACTCATTTTTGATCAATAGTGAACTGAAATTTTCCCTTTTTGAACTGAAGAGAGATTTTGTTGAGATATTTAATTTAATAAAATGAGATATGCTCTCATATAATTTTTCTATTTAATTAAATAATCTTGAATTAATTAGAGACACTTTTCTTATTTAATTAAATAACTTCATTTAATTAATTAGGAATGGGTTGTCATTTAATTAAATAACTTTGATTAATTAATTAGAAGTAAGTACTCCATTTAATTAAATAATATCATTTAATTATTTCAAATGTAGTGCCTGCCTCTAGTTTGCATTTTGTATTCATTGCTGAACTCTTTTAGAGCTAGTTTTATGTTGTTTATTAGTAGCATTGTTTTGAGACTATCAGATAGTGTTCTATAGATTCAGTTGATATATGATGAGATTACTTAGATTTTGCATTTCATGTATGCAAGATGATTATTTTTAGTATTTGCAGTTATTAATGATGATTAGTAAGATCCCATACTTGCATGTGTATGGTGTGCGTGTTTGCTTTTGTATGGCATGTCTGATGTGGTTAAGGAAGAGGGTCGTAATCACCTGCTAGTCGGGATGTACATGATGCACCACTTCTTACCATTGCCTGTTTAGTTTAGTATATTGTATTTGTACATGCATGATTTTTATGCAAATTGGAGGTACCAGGTATCGACTTCCCTAAATTGTCAAGATGAGCATACCCTATCACACTATCTTAATGATAAGAGAGGAGAGATAAATTCTCAAATCCAAATCCCAACCCTTTAAGCCATTTTTTCTAATTGAAAAATTAGGACAAGTATCTGAGTTGAGTACTCTCCGAATATGTTGGATGACATAATTCGTGATTTAAACCCTTGGTTTGATTTTGTATGTATTTTAGCTATGATGGGTTTTCATATTTTTACCTTATGAGTCTTTGATGTATTTTCTATTAATTAAGCCTAATTAAAAAGATTTAATTAATGGTTTAATTAAATGAAAAATTAATATGATATTTTAATATTTATTTTATTTAATTAATTGAAAAATTAATTAAATAAAATAATTAAATTTGAAAATAAAAAGTTTAAAGTTTAAATTTGGAATGTGACAATATTTATTTTAATAATAATATATTTGAAGTTCATTTTTAAATAAATGACTAAATAATAATATTATTAAAGCTAACAAATATTTTAGCAATTAAGTTTTGAAAATCAAATTTAAAAGTGGAAAATATATTTAAAGTTATTAAAAGATTCTAGATTTCATGTGATTAAAATATAAATATATTAAGATTGAAAAGTGAAATTATTAAAGTAAGTGCATTAGATTTAATATATAAATAAATTAAATTGAAAAGAGTAAAAGTAAATATTAAATTAATTAATGTGCATTATATTAATATTTTCTCACATAGGAGTTGGCAAATTTTTGAAAGATGTCATATAGACAACATAGGAGATTGCACTCTAAGAATGCATAAGTTGTCTACACTTAGGAGTTAGCATTTTATTTGAGCGCATGGTGTCTACAACCTTATGACTCATTTAGAAGGTTGGAGAAGACTCATGCTTAGTTTTCATGCTTATCTTCTAATTGTTTTTAGAGACACTCTAGATGCATCTTAGAGGCCTTTAAATAGAGGCTCTCCTAGTGTGTTTGGACAAGCTGAATGGAAGCTACAAGCTTCAAGCTAAAATTAAAGCTTCAAAGCTTACATTCATTGAGAAGATCATATGCTTCTACATGCTCATATATTTTTTACATGCTTCTATGCTTCTTTTAGCACTTTTAGTCACTTGGAGGATTCGGTTGGTTTGGATCTTGGAGGAATTGTGAATGATGGAGAAGGAAGGGATTTTCTATGGACCTCTGAGGCATGGCGGATTAGCATCAGTGTCTAGGTGCATTCGTGATATTCACATATTCTCTTTGCACTATTTCTCTTCTTGTCTTCATCATGTCTGTTATATGTGTCTCTATACTCTTGTGAATGAATCTACAATTAAATTGAAATCTAGATATGTAGAGTTGCAAAGAAAACATTAGAAAACTCTAAATTCAATTAAGGAAGAAATTAGATCTAAACGGGTTTGGGTTCAAATTAGAATTAAATTGATAAATAGATTTGAAAAAAGGATTTTTTAATCTATAGTCAAACCTATTTAGAAATTAATGAACAATTATTTTAAGAAGAAACTCTTAATTCATCACAAATTGTCTTGTCGCTGCCCTTTGAATAGACCCGAACTCAGTCATTCATAACTTTTTATCGTGATCAAATTTATTTGATCGCTCCAGTCAGAAGTGGCGCAACTTGGCCCTCTCCAACATATTTCAATTTCAGCCCGATTCAATGGTTCATTAGGGAGATATGGCCGTCGTACTGAGACTATTTTATTCAAGCACAGATATTTCTCCATTTCTCATAACCAAGAGTTTTTTATGCTTAAACTTCACAAAAATAATATATCAAAGCATGGAATGAATTAAGATATTATTGCAATCTTCCCTTATTAGAATCTTATTAATATGCATTAGTTTTATATAGTTTATTATCTAATCTAATTAAATCAAATTTAATTAACATTAGTTAATAGTAGAAGAAGTGTAATTAATTATTAGTCAATCTAAGTAAATAGATTTTTTAATAAGAGGAAATTAAAAGAAAAGAGATTTTAATATAGTTTATATAGTGAACTTTTTATAATGTATATTTAATACTATTTAATATATATTAAACAATTTTAGAATTGTTTAATGAAGATGATAATGTTAAAAATTTGGAGATTATTCATGTTAAAATCTACAATGAGTTTTATTGGTTTGTGATAGTGATCTTTTTCAAACAACGTTTATATAGACAATATTATTAGAACAATTAGAAAATGGAGTCTAATGGTTGATTTTAATATTGATTAAATAATTGCAAGATGATAATTTATATTATGTTGATTTAAATTTAAAAACTCTAAATGATATTGGATTAAGACTGAATTATTATGTTATTGGTTAATACGTTTGAATACCTTAATGAAGTTAATAGTTAGCCAAATATTAACTAATGAGTTTATGGAAGGATTCTATAGATCGAGTATTTATAATTTGAGGAGTTTATTATTTATTAATATTTGTAAAGATTAGAAAACTATTAATAAATAATGGTTTAAATAGATATCAACAAATTTGATTAGAATTAATCTAGTGGAGATTATTTATTCATTGAAGTTTTGTAAAAGATAATAATTTTTGGAGTTGGATTATAATTGATTTTAATCAATTGATATTCATTGAGTTGTCAATATAATTATATTATGCGATAGAGTTTTAACTTGAAATGATTATCATTAATATGAAATCGTTAAGAAAGATGAATGTAGTCATTATGGATAAGATTTCTAAAATAACTTATTAATATTATTATTATTAAAATATTAATATTTGTATATTGGATTGAAGTTGACTTTGATGTACAAACTATTGTTAGTCAACTAATACTCATTGGGTTGATGGTTTGGTTGTGAAATTATTAATTAAATCAATTAACTAGAGCTAATTAGATTTTAATTAATAATTAAGTTATGTAATAGAGATTTAATTGATATAATTATTTTAATAAGATTGTAGAAGTACTGATATCAAAGTTGATAGGTCTTATTTCGATGACTTGAATAATGACTTTAGATATTTTAATGGTGTAGACTTAGTAATATATAATTGAGAATTATTAGGATGATAAAAGGTCAAGGATTGTGAACCGATATTAATTGATCGTTCTAATAAAGTTATAATCTCTTATTTGAAGAATGATAACTGGTCCTCTTATAATATAACGAATAATGATCCTTGATTATGTTGAAAAGTTGAAGTAACATTAAAGAAGAGTTAATCAATTAGAATATGGATCATAGTTAAATATAGAGGGCAATTTAATTAAAAGTCAATGATGATCAGTTTAGTGAATATTTATCCTTAAGTTATTCTTAGAATGTAATTCTTAATAATGGAAGGATAATGCTATCAGAGAACAATTAGGTTGACTTGTAGGTCAAATGATGAAACTTAAGACACTAAAAAGTATACTTGTAAACAAAAAATTGGAAACCCCTACACATTATTCAACTATGTGAATTTAGTAAACTAAAACATGTGTTTGCATCGTGTACTCTATATGCTTCTTGTTTTGGGTTTTGGGTTGACTAGTGTTGACCAGTCTTAGGTTGTGACCAAAGGCTCGAAGGTTATGAGATGTGTTGGTATGTTGATCTTAATTGGTCTTGATCTTTATAAGCCCAACCATGGTAATGTGATCATATGCTGTATAAAATGTTTGTATTTACTGATTGTTATTGTTCATCAGTCTTCATGTGTGAAGCTGAGATGTATGTGTATGAGACACCTATGCTAATTATTTTTGAGTCATCGATCAGTTATCCTTGGATGATTTTCTAGTCACCATGATGGGACTGAAATGTGGATTTATTTCTTGATGATGTCATGTTGTGAATGTTTTGACTCAACCATTTTGGAGTCTTCGATTAGTATGATTTTCAGATATTCTTGGTTGCTAGTTGAGAAACAATGGATATTGTGATTTATCTTGAGATATATTTTGGTTATTGAGAACCAATGATTATTATGATTATCAGTGACTCCTTCAGTTGCCAATAGAGAACTGTTGTGGTCATGATTTTTTATGGATGCTTTTCAAATGCTCATGAAGATTTGATGATTCTTATCTTGGATATTTGATTATTCTTATTACAGATATTTGATGCTTATATTGTGGATATTTGATGATTCTTTTTATATTATCTTTTGAATTTTCTTTACATTCGCTTGTACAAGACTGTGGTGATTTTATGATTCCATGAGCTTAGGGTAGGTAATATACTTCTAGTGTCGAGAAGTGGCTTGCAATAAGGGTTGGGGCCCTAAGTGGCTACCAGGGTAACTCATTGAAATTTTTTTTAATAAGTGATAATATTTACACACTAAATGGAGATTAAATAAACCTAAAAAGATAATTATTTTGATGTTCTCGCCCATGCTTTGAGTGCTTGTACAGGCTAGGATGGGAGTAGTGAGAACACATGGTTGTGACCTTGCATTCTGTAGTATGCCTCGTCAGTATGAGAGGATACTAGTGGTCACATGAGATTAGTATGGACCCATGGAGTTTAGCTAACTGCCACGGTAACTTGTACGTGATAATTGCGATGATACTTTTTCGCTTGCATAGTAGGTTTCCTACATGTCTTTGTGTGCCTCTGAGATTAGATGTCGATTTTGTGCTTGGAACCTTTGAGTTAGTATATTTTTAAGATTCCTAGACTTATAGAGATTTATACTTTGTGATTTTGATAGCCTATTTTGGACTTGAGATTCTCTCCTCAGCACGGTGGGAATGGACCACTTAGGTTCCATGCGATCAGGTGGTAGTGTTTTATCACTCTTATCATTTGAAATCTGTCAAAGACACCATGGCTGATGTTTTCTTGGTTGGTATTTATCTTCATTATGTTCTTGGATCATTATGATAGATGATATACCTTATGATGGATGTATTTATTGGTATGTTTCTTATATTGATGATTTGCATATGTTAGATGATGTTATCTTATGCTTTACTTTGCATGTTAGTAGGATGTTTTTAAGAGTGACATTCCTACTATGTTAATACCGATGATCTCTTTAGTGTTTTGGAATGTTACGCATGGAGGGATGGCTAGGATCTAAGATGGTCTAATGATGCTATTAACGATTGGGAGGAATCGTGCACTTAGTTATTATGTTTGTGATATATGGTTATCTTTTATTATAGATGTTTATATCTTTTGTGATGATGTAACATGTATGATATGTGGTTTCATTTACTTTAATTGCATCATGGATTAATATTGGATGATGATGTACTTTACTTACATGGATGTTTATTCTTTTAAGCTTTTTATACTTTGTAACATGTACAGTGGATGACTGAGCAATTTAAAATGGGATTACCAAAAATGACACTTGTAATGTTGTTTAAGAACATTGGATGTATCATTGTTATTTCATAAGGATGTGATGTTAGATGAATAGTTAATTTAGATGTGATTCAACATTAAGAGATCTTTAAATAATGTAATCTGTTATGTTATTTTCAGTTGAATGTTACTATTGCTTCCGCAAATGTTATGAATGGTTTTGCTTTTATGTTTTTAAAAAAAAATTGTTTAGCAAACGTAGTAAAAAAATTTTTGGATCCCTTGGCGGGGCATTACATCAAAATTCTTTTCGAAACTAATCAACTAAAGTCAACCGTGGTTAACTCTGGTCAACTTTACGTCAAACTTGATCTTTGCGTATGTGAATATGAGCAAATGCGAGTATGAATTCCAACAACAATTCGATGCAAATTCTCATTCAACCTTTCAAAATGAAGAGATGAGGGTATCTTAAATAGACTTTCGTGGAATTCATCAACGGTTAAGATTGATTTCAATCAACGGTCAGGATTAAAGGTGAAGTTCAGTCATAAAAGGAGATTTTCAAACTAAAGGGAGTTAACAGATTTAATTTGAGTAAAATAAGGAGTTAACTCATTCAATTTGAGTACAAAAAGGAGTTAACTGATTTAACTCATTTTTTATCAATAGTGAACTGGAAATTTCCCTTTTTGAACTAAAGAGAGATTTTGTTGAGATATTTAATTTAATAAAATGAGATATGCTCTCATAATTACTTTTTCTATTTAATTAAATAATCTTTAATTAATTAGAGACACTTTTCTTATTTAATTAAATAACTTCATTTAATTAATTAGGAATGGCTTCTCATTTAATTAAATAACTTTATTTAATTAATTAGAAGTAAGTACTCTATTTAATTAAATAATTTTGTTGAATTATTTTAATTTTTTTTTCGAAACTAGTCAACTCCAGTGAACCGTGGTTAAATCTAGTCGACTTTTGGTCAAACTTGATCTTTGCGTATGCGAATATGAGCAAATGTGAGTATGAATTCTAGCAACAATTCAATGCAAATTCTCATTCAACCTTTCAAAATGAAGAGATGAGGGTTTCTTAAATAGAATTTCCTGGAATTCATCAATAGTTGAGATCGATTTCAATCAACGGTTAGGATTAAAGGTGAAGTTCAGTCATAAAGGGAGATTTCCAAATTAAAGGGAGTTAACAGATTTAATTTGAGTAAAATAAGGAGTTAACTGATTCAATTTGAGTAGAAAAAGTAATTAACTGATTTAACTCATTTTTAATCAATAGTGAACTGGAAATTTACCTTTTTGAATTGAAGAGAGATTTCGTTGAGATATTTAATTTAATAAAATGAGATATGCTCTCATAAATAAATTTTCTATTTAATTAAATAATCTTTAATTAACTAGAGACACTTTTCTTATTTAATTAAATAACTTTATTTAATTAATTAGGAATGGCTTCTAATTAGATTAAATAACTTTGTTTAATTAATAAAAAGTAAGTACTCCATTGAATTAAATAATTTCGTTTAATTATTTCAAAAAAAAAATCGAAACTAGTCAACTCAAGTCAACCGTGGTTAAATTTGGTCAACTTTTGGTCAAACTTGATCTTTGCGTATATGAATATTAATTCAAGCAACAATTCGATGCAAATTCTCATTCAAATTTTTAAAATGAAGAGATGAGAGTCTCTTAAATAGACTTTTTTGGAATTCATCAACGGTTGAGATCGATTTCAATCAATGGTCAGGATTAAAGGTGAAGTTCAGTCATAAAGGAAGATTTCCAAATTAAAGGGAGTTAAAAGATTTAATTTTAGTAAAATAAAGAGTTAACTGATTCAATTTGAGTAGAAAAAAGAGTTAATTGATTTAACTCATTTTTTATCAATAGTAAACTAGAAATTTTCCTTTTTGAACTGAAGAGAGATTTTGTTGAGATATTTAATTTAATAAAATGAGATATGCTCTCATAATTACTTTTTCTATTTAATTAAATAATTTTTAATTAAATAGAGACAGTTTTCTTATTTAATTAAATAACTTCATTTAATTAATTAGGAATGTCTTCTCATTTAATTAAATAACTTTGTTTAATTAATTAGAAGTAAGTACTCCGTTTAACTAAATAATCTCGTTTAATTATTTCAAATTTTTTTTCAAAACTAGTCAACTCAAGTCAACCGTGGTTAAATCTAGTCAACTTTTGGTCAGACTTGATCTTTGCGTATGTGAATATGAGCAAATGTGAGTATGAATTACAACAACAATTCACTGCAAATTCTCATTCAACCTTTCGAAATGAAGAGATGAGGGTATCTTAAATAGACTTTTCTAAAACTCATCAACGGTTGAGATCGATTTCAATCAACAATCAGGATTAAAGGTGAAGTTCAGTCATAAAGAGAGATTTTCAAATTAAAGGGAGTTAACAAATTTAATTTGAGTAAAATAAGGAGTTAACTGATTCAATTTGACTAGAAAAACGAGTTAACTAATTTAACTCATTTTTTATCAATAATGAACTAGAAATTTCCCTTTTTGAACTGAAGAGTGATTTTTTTGATATATTTAATTTAATAAAATGAGATATGCTCTCATAATTACTTTTTTAATTTAATTAAATAATCTTTAGTTAATTAGAGACAATTTTCTTATTTAATTAAATAACTTCATTTAATTAATTAGGAATGCCTTCTCATTTAATTAAATAACTTTGTTTAATTAATTAGAAGTAAGTACTCTGTTTAATTAAATAATTTTGTTTAATTATTTCAAAATTCTTTTCAAAACTAGTCAACTCAAGTCAATCGTGGTTAAATTTGGTCAACTTTTGGTCAAACTTGATCTTTGCGTATGTGAATATGAGCAAATGTGAGTATGAATTCCAGCAACAATTCACTGCAAATTCTCGTTCAACCTTTCCAAATGAAGAGATGAGGGTCTCTTAAATAGACTTTCCTAAAACTCATCAACAGTTGAGATCAATTTCAATCAACGGTCAGGATTAAAGGTGAAGTTCAGTCATAAAGGGAGATTTCCAAATTAAATAGAGTTAACAGATTTAATTTGAGTAAATTAAGGAGTTAACTGATTTAATTTGAGTAGAAAAAGGAGTTAACTGATTTAACTCATTTTTTATCAATAATGAACTGAAAATTTCCCTTTTTGAACTGAAGAGAGATTTTGTTGAGATATTTGATTTAATAAAATGAGATATGCTCTCATAATTACTTTTTCTATTTAATTAAATAATCTTTAATTAATTAGAGACACTTTTCTTATTTAATTAAATAACTTCATTTAATTAATTAGGAATGGCTTCTCATTTAATTAAATAACTTTGTTTAATTAATTAGAAGTAAGTACTCCATTTAATTAAATAATTCGTATAATTATTTCAAAATTCTTTTAAAAATTAGTCAACTCAAGTCAACTGTTGTTAAATTTAGTCAACTTTTGGTCAAACTTGATCTTTGCGTATGTGAATATGAGAAAATGTGAGTATGAATTTCAGCAACAATTCGATGCAAATTCTTATTCAACCTTTCAAAATGAAGAGATGAGAGTCTCTTAAATAGACTTTCATGTAACTCATCAATGGTTGAAATCAATTTCAATCAATGGTCAGGATTAAAGGTGAAGTTTAGTCATAAAGGGAGATTTCCAAATTAAAGGGAGTTAACAGATTTAACTCATTTTTGATCAATAGTGAACTGGAAATTTCCCTTTTTGAACTTAAGAGAGATTTTGTTGAGATATTTAATTTAATAAATTAAGATATTCTCTCATAATTACTTTTTCTATTTAATTAAATAATCTTTAATTAATTAGAGATAGTTTTTTATTTAATTAAATAACTTCATTTAATTAATTAGGAATGGCTTCTCATTTAATTAAATAACTTTGCTTAATTAATTAAAAGTAAGTACTCCATTTAATTAAATAATTTCGTTTAATTATTTCAAAATTCTTTTCGAAACTAGTCAACTCAAGTCAACCATTGTTAAATCTAGTCAACTTTTGGTCAAACTTGATCTTTGCGTATGTAAATATGAGCAAATATGATTATGAATTCCAACAACAATTCGATGCAAATTCAAATTCAACCTTTCAAAATGAAGAGATGAGGGTCTCTTAAATAGATTTTCCTAGAATTCATCAATGATTGAGATCGATTTCAATCAACGATCAGGATTAAAGGTGAAGTTCAGTCATAAAGGAAGATTTCCAAATTAAAGTGAGTTTACAAATTTAATTTGAGTAAAATAAGGAGTTAACTGATTCAATTTGAGTAGAAAAAGGAGTTAACTGATTTAACTCATTTCTGATCAATAGTGAACTGGAAATTTCCCTTTTTGAACTGAAGAGAGATTTTGTTGAGATATCTAATTTAATAAAATGAGATATGCTCTTATAATTACTTTTTCTATTTAATTAAATAATCTTTAATTAATTAGAGACACTTTACTTATTTAATTAAATAACTTCATTTAATTAATTAGGAATGGCTTCTCATTTAATTAAATAACTTTGCTTAATTGATTAGAAGTAAGTACTCCATTTAATTAAATAATTTTGTTTAATTATTTCAAAATTCTTTTCGAAACTAGTCAACTCAAGTCAACCATAGTTAAATCTAGTCAACTTTTGGTCAAACTTGATCTTTGCGTATGTGAATATGAGAAAATGTGAGTATGATTTCTAGCAACAATTCGATGCAAATTTTCATTCAACCTTTCAAAATGAAGAGATGAGGGTCTCTTAAATAGACTTTCCTAAAATTTATCAACGGCTGAGATCGATTTCAATCAATGGTCAGTATTAAAGGTGAAGTTTAGTCATAAAAGGAGATTTCCAAATTAAAGGAAGTTAACAAATTTAATTTGAGTAAAATAAGGAGCTAACTGATTCAATTTGAGTAGAAAAAAAGAGTTAACTGATTTAACTTATTTTTGATCAATAGTGAAATGGAAATTTCCCTTTTTGATTTGAAGAGAGATTTTGTTGAGATATTTAATTTAATAGAATGAGATATGCTCTCATAATTACTTTTTCTATTTAATTAAATAATCTTTAATTAATTAGAGACACTTTTCTTATTTAATTAAATAACTTCATTTAATTAATTAGGAATGGCTTCTCATTTAATTAAATAACTTTGTTTAATTAATTAGAGGTAAGTACTCCATTTAATTAAATAATTTTGTCTTACTATTTCAAAATTCTTTTCGAAACTAGTCAACTCTGTAACTCCCCGCCAAGGGATCCAAAAGAATTAACCTAAAGTTTCACTAAGTTTGCTAAACATTTTTTTTTTTTTTTTAAAGTAAGAAAGTATAACATACACATCAAACACATAGTAGCGGAAGCAATAACATGTAATCATCGACAAACATACATTGCAAGTTACATTTCTTAAAGATCCCAAGACGTTGAGTCACGTTTAAATTTAATTAATTCTAAGTCTAACAAACATCACATAAATATGAAAGAATAATCAGAAGTCCCATGTCCATATTATACATTCATTCCGAATGCCTCTTGGCAAATTAATTCGGAATGCTCAATCATCCACTGTACAAGTCACAGGGTATGAAAGGCTTAAAAGAATATACATATGTAAAGATCAAGATACAACATCCTCAAATCCATGATACAAAGTAAAGTAAAATATATGAAACTATTCACCATACATGATACATCCATAATGATAAAACATCTATCATAAAATCTAACCATCCATCATAATAATCCAAGAACATAGTGAAGGTAAATGCCAATCACGAAATCTCTAGCCACGGTGACCACAGAACGGATCTCAATGGTAAGAGTAAATGCACTACCACCCGACCGCGTAGAACCTAAATGGTCCACTCCCACCGCGCTGAGGAGATAGTCTCAAGTCCCAAATAGGATAACAAAACCTATAATCATAAATACTCTCTAAGTCCAAGAAATCTTATAAGTATGCTAACTCAAGGGTTCCTAAAAAGATCGACATCTAAATCCCAGAGGTACCACAAGACACATAGGAAACCTAATATGCAAGCGGGAAAGTGTCATCGCAAAAGTCATGTAGAAGTTACCCGAGCAATCCCTTAGGAATCTTGGGTCCCTACTGATCATGTGGCCACTAGTATCCTCTCGTACTGACGAGGCCTACTATGGAATGCAAGGTCATAACCAAGCGTCCTCTCTACCCCATCCTAGTCTGTACTAGCACTCATGGTATGGGAGAGAACATACAATTATCTTGTTAGGTTCATTTTCTCTCATTTAGTGTAAATGTTTTCACTTATTAAAAACGACTTACAATGGGTTTCTCAAGGTAGCCTCTTAGGGCTCCGACCCCCATTGCAAGCCACTTCTTGACTCTACACATAGATAACCTACCCTAGGCTCATGAAATCATAAATCAAAGAATCATAATAAAACCACCTCAGTCCTATACAAGCAACTGAAAAACATCATAAAAGATAATCCACAAAATTACATCAGTTCTTCATGAGCAACAGATAATATCAATTAGTAATCATATGATCACGACAGTTCTCTATCAGCAACTGAAGGCATCAATGATAAGTCACAAAATCTAATGGTTCTCCAATGAGCAACTAGAAAGTATCCCAATAGTAAATTACAATACTGATCGAAGACTCCAAAAATGGTCAAGTCAACACATGACATCATCAAGAACATAACAAACTCTTCAGTCCTTTCAAGCGACCAAAAAGCAATCCAAGTATAACTGATCGAGACTCAAAAATGGTTATCAAATATAACTGATCGAGACTCAAAAATGGTTAAGTCAGGTATCTCAAACACATACACCTCAACTTCACACAAGGAAACTGAAAAGCAATAACAAACAGTAAATACATCCATCATAGAGCATACAATCACATTATCTTGGTTGGTTTGAAAAGATCGAGAAGAAATCATCATAACATCACATTCACAAACCCGGGCCTCTGGTAACAACCTAAACTAGTTAATACTAGAACATCCCAAAACACGGATTGTATAACAAAACAATATAATATGATATAGTTCATAGTTCAGGTTTGTTTCCATAATACACCCTAAGGTTTTAAGTTTGAAATTCTCAGTTTGAGTTTCAACGAACGTTTCCTCTTTTTTTTTTTTTTTTTTTTTTCTTTTTAAATTATTAATAATATATATATATATATATATATATATATAATTAAAAAGAATTAATTAAAACAACTTTTATTATTAATATCTATTAAAAATTTAAATTATTAAACATTGTTGAAAATAAAATAAAAATAACATTTATAAAAAAAAAACCCCAATGAAGAGCCGTGCGGCCCTGTCACAGGGTACCGCCAGCTCTAAAAAGTCGTGTGGCCCTGTCACAGGGTACCGCCGACTATTGTAAAAGTCGGCGGTCCCCTGCTGACACAGGTCGCCGCCGGCGATACATAGTGCTGGGGGGGGGGGGGGGGAAGTAAGACCCCTCCCCATTTAAATTTATATATATATATATATATATATATATATATATATATATATATATATATATATATATATATATATATATATATATATATATATATATATATATATATATTAATACAATTTGTTTATAATAAAAATTTTATTGATAAACCAATTTAATTAGATATATATATATATATATATAAATTTATAAAGATATTAAAATAAATTTGTTATTATTTATATATATATATATATATATATATATATATATATATATATATATATATATATATATATGTATTGAAAAATTGATTCTTTCTTTATATGGATATAGAAAATATAGTCAATCATCCAAACATTTAAATTTAAAATTTCAGTTTAAGATACAACCCTACCTGATCCTAATGCTATTATGAAATCCTCAGGAACTGTAAGAGAATTCGCTCCTCTTAGTAACCTTCTCCTGGAAAACTTTCTTGGTATCAACCTTCTGAAATTTGCTACCAAAAATTGTCTCCCAAAAATTCCCGTCCAAATTCGTCTATCTCAAAAATGAACCCCCAAAGTTGTGATAAGCAATTTCTCCTCAAATCGGGGCACTAATTGTGCGTTTAACCGAGAAGACTCTTTTGCACAACTTAGTTAACTCCAAATTAACCTTTATTATCTTTTCTTATCTTTTTGCATTCAACTTTCATGCACATTAAGTTGAATTATTAAATAACTTTATTTAAAATTCTACTTGACTTCTATTCTTAATTAATTTATTACTTTAAATCTTATGTGCACTTTTAAGAAATTAAAATAACATTATTAATTTCTATAATTTAATCTTTTAATTTAATTCTTATATTTAAACTCATGCTTAGATCATGCGATCTAGAATTCTTAATAATTTAATATCTTTCAACTTTTAATTTCTTTTAGAACTTAATTGATAACATATTTAATTAATTTAAATAACAATAATATTTAGCATTTATTTAAAAATGAACTCCAAATATATTATTATTAAATTAAATAAATATTATCTTGTTCTAAATTTATCTTTGAACTTTAATCTCCAAATTTAATTCTTTTATTTAATTAATTAATTAATTAAATATAAAGATATCATAATAATTCTCTATGAAATTAAATCATTAATTAATCTTTTTAATTAGACTTAATTAATAGAAAAACAAAAAGAACTCATAAAGCAACATATGAAAACCCATCATAGAAAAATACATACCAAATCAAACAAAAGGGTTATAATTACGAAATTACATCATTTGATGCATTCGGAGGGTACTTAACTCAGATACTTGTCATAATTATCAATTAGGACAATTGGCTAAAGGGTTTAGGATTTGGACTTAAGAGTTTATCTCCCCTCTCTTACCATTGAGACAGTGCGATAGGGTACGCTCATCCTGACAATTCAGAGAAGTCGATACCTGGTACCTGCAACCTGCATAAAATCCATGCATGTACAAACACAATATTCTAAGCTAAATAGACAATGGCAGGAAGTGGTGCATCGTGTAGATCCTGACTAGCAGGTGACTACGACTCCCTTCTTTAACCATATCAGAAACACCATACATAAATAAAACATCACGCACACCATACACATGTAGTATGGGGTAAGTATCCATAAGAAGCACATGGAATAATAAACCATCTAACTAATCATCATCGATATCTGAAACCATTGAATAATCATCATACATGCATGAAATATAGAGTACCAAGTAATATCATCATATAATAAACTGAGTGTAAACATCATTTGGTAATCTCTAAAATAATAATACTAATCATCAAATATAAATTGGCCTAAAAGAGTTTGGCAATGATATCAGAAATGTAGCTCAAAAATGTAAACTAGGGGCAGGCACTACAAACTCAAGTCAACTTTTGTTAAATCTGGTCAACTTTTGGTCAAACTTGATCTTTGTGTATGTGAATATGAGCAAATGTGAGCATGAATTCTAGCAACAATTCAATGCAAATTATCATTCAACCTTTCAAAATGAAGAGATGAGGGTCTCTTAGATAGACTTTCCTAGAATTCATCAACTGTTGAGATCAATTTCAATGAAGTTTAGCTGTAGTGCCTACCCTCATTCACATCTTTTCTGAACATTGTTGTTATTATCAGACTTTAATAGAGTAGTTTTATGTTGATGGATTAATGGTATTGTTTTGACACTATCAAACATTATGTTATGGATTCAGTGGTTATATGATGAGATCATTTAGATTTTACATTTCATGCATACATGATGATCATTATATTGTTTTAGTTATTATTGATGATTAGATTGTTGGCTTACTATCTTATGTGTTTTATTATGAATACTTACCCCATACTTGCATGTGTATGGTGTGCGTGTTTTTATATTGTATGGCATTTTTGATGTGGTTAAGGAAGGGAGTCATAGTCACCTGCTTAGTTGGGATCTACACGATGCACCACTTCCTGCCATTGTCTACTTAGCTTAGCATTATATATATATATATTGTATGTACATGCATGATTTTTTTGCAGGTTGCAGGTACTGGGTATCGACTTTCTTGAATTGTCAGGATGAGCGTACCCTATTATACTATCTCAATGATAAGAGAAGGGAGATAAATTCTCAAGTCCAAATCCCAAACCTTTAAGCCAATTGTCCTAGTGAGGTAGGATAAGTATCTGAATATTTTACCCACCGAATGTGTCGGATGACATGATTCATGATTTTTAACCCTTTAGATTGATTTTGAGTGATTTGCTCTATGAGGGGTTTTCATATTTTATCTTGGAGGTCTATGGTGAATTGTCTATTAATTAAGTCTTAATAAATGGATTTAATTAATAAATTAATTATTTGAGAAAATTAATATAAAATATCATGTCATTTGATATTTTGATTGTAATTAATTAAATGTGAATTATTGAGGAAAAATGAATTAAATAAAAGAAAATTAGAAAATTAAAATTAATAACAATAATAAAATAATAATAAAGTAATAAATAAATAATAATAATAAAAGTTATAAAAATTAAAATGAAAGTTATAAATATTTAAATGGAAATTATATAAAAAGTGAATTGGAGTTATAAGCTTGCATGGAAGTTAGCACACTTCTCTATTTCTCATGTGTCAACAACACAGAGGTTAGTGCATCAATTAAGAACATGGTGTCTACAACCCTATGACTCATCAAAAAGGTTGGAAAAGACCCATGCTTAGTTGATGACACCTTCTAGCTATTTCTAGAAGCATTCTAGATGTTTTCTGAAAGTGCTTTATATTTAGGCATTCCTAGAAGCTTAGTCATAGGGTTTGGAGTGCAATTGGAGCATTGGAGGATTCGAGAATTCTGAAGAAGGGAGCTTGCTCTGTGGGTATTATGAGGAAGAGCGATTTAGCATCAGAATCTGGCTAGATTCTTGTGTTTTTACTTATGCTATTTCTACATCATGCATTTCTTGTCTTCTTCGTGTCTTCCATATGTCATTCTCAATATGGGTAGATTAATTTATTTGAGAGTTTTTATATGCATGGATCTAAAAAAAAAACATGGGGCTAGGGTTGAAATTTATAGTCAAACGTATTAGATTAATTATTGGAAATTTTTGAAGATTAAAGGTCTATGGAGGAATTCTAAAAATTGAAGTTTGTATTCATATATTGTCAATTTGTTTATACATACATATACATAAATACATACATACATACATACATACATACATACATACATACATACATATGCTCAACACATCTAGGTGTCAAGAAGATGCATGCTGATTTGAGACGTTTGTTCTTTTGGTCTGGGATGAAGCGAGATATTGCTGATTTTGTGGCTAGGTGCCTTGAGTGCCAAAGAGTTAAGGCAGAACATCAGCACCCGGTTGGACTTTTGCAGCCTAATCTCATTCCTTCTTGGAAGTGGGATATCATCTCCATGGATTTCATTGTGGGATTACCTATGACAGTTCGACGTCATGATGCTATCATGGTCATCGTTGATCAGTTGACTAAGGTGGTGCATTTTTCACCGATTAGGTCTTCCTACACTGCAGCTTCTGTAGCTAATGTCTTTATGCATGATATTTTGAGATTACATGGTATTCCTAGAAAGATCATTTCTGACAAGGATCCTGTATTCACATTTGCATTCTGGACATCATTGCAGCATGAGCTTGGAGTGCAGTTAAACTTCAGTTTGACATATCATCCAGAGACTGATGGTCAGATAGAGAGGGTGAATTAGGTTTTGGAGGATATGTTACGGATGTATGTGATGGATAGGCAGACACATTGGGAGGATTATCTCTACCTAGTGGAGTTTTCTTACAATAGCAGATATCATAGTTCTATTGGTATGGCATCATTTTGGGCATTATATGGACGTCCTTGTCATACACCATTGAGTTAGGATAGTCTTGAGGATCGCATCCTATTGGGTCCTGAGATGCTTCGTGATATGGAGCAACAGGTAGTGTGTATCCGTGAGCACTTGACTATGGCACAGGATAGGCAAAAGAAGTATGTCGATGCTCATAGGGTTGATAAGCAGTTTGCTGTGGGTGATAAGGTTTTCTTGAGAGTGCGACTGTGAAAGAGTTCGATCCGATATGGAAAGGGTTCTAAGCTAGCGCCTCATTTTGTGGGACCATTTGAGATTCTAGAGAGGATTGGCCTAGTTGCTTATCGTCTTGCTCTAATGCCCAGCCTAGCTGGCATTCATGATATTTTCCATGTTTTAGTGCTTCGGCAGTATATTCCTAATATTGTACATGTTATTGATTGGAATGCATTGTAGGTAGAGGATGGGTAGCTGGCATTGGAGCCGGTTCATATTTTGGAGTAGTGGGAGTTGACCCTCAAGGGTCAAACCATCGAGCAAGTAAGGGTCCAATGGGACCCTACTGATGATTCTTCAGCTACTTGGGAGGATGCAGCTAGATTGAGGGAGTTATATCCCTACTTGTTTGTAGGCTTCCAGGAGTAAGCCTAACCCAAGGAGGGGTGGATGTAGTGCCTACCCTCATTCACATATTTTTTGGACATTGTTGTTATTATCAGACTTTAATAGACTAGTTTTATGTTGATGGATTAGTGGTATTGTTTTGACACTATCAGACATTATGTTATGGATTCAATGATTATATGATAAGATCATTTAGGTTTTATATTTCATGCATACATGATGATCATTATATTGTTTTCAGTTATCATTGATGATTAGATGTTTGGTTTATTATCTTATGTGTTTTATTATGGATACTTACCCCATACTTGCATTATATATATATTGTATGTACATGCATGGTTTTTTTTGTAGGTTACAGGTACCGGATATCGACTTCCCTGAATTGCCAGGATGAGCGTACCCTATTATACCATCTCAATGATAAGAGAAGGGAGATAAATTTTCAAGTCCAAATCCAAAACCTTTAAGCCAATTGTCCTAGTGAGGTAGGACAAGTATTTGGATATTTTACCCATCGAATATGTCATATGACATGATTCGTGATTTTTAACCCTTTAGACTGATTTTGAGTGATTTATTCTATGATGGGTTTTCAATTTTATCTTGGAGGTCTACGGTGAATTGTCTATTAATTAAGTCTTAATAAATGAATTTAATTAATAAATTAATTATTTGAGAAAATTAATATAAAATATCATGTCATTTGATATTTTGATTGTAATTAATTAAATGTGAATTATTGAGGAAAAATGAATTAAATAAAAGAAAATTAGAAGATTAAAATTAATAATAATAATAAAGCAATAAATAAATAATAATAATAAAAGTTATAAAAATCAAAATGAAAGTTATAAATATTTAAATGGAAATTATATAAAAAGTGAATTGGAGTTATAAGCTTGCATGGGAGTTAGCACACTTCTCTATTTCTCATGTGTCAACAACACGGAGGTTAGTGCATCAATTAAGTACATGGTGTCTACAACCCTATGGCTCATCAAAAAGGTTGGAAAAGCCCCATGCTTAGTTGGTGACACCTTCTAGCTATTTCTAGAAGCATTCTAAATGTTTCCTGAAAGCTCTTTATATTCAGGCATTCCTAGAAGCTTAGTCATAGGGTTTGGAGTGCAATTGAAGCATTGGAGGATTTGAGAATTCTGAAGAAGGGAGCTTGCTCTGCAAGTTTTCTGAGGAAGAGCGATTTAGCATCAGAATCCAGGTAGATTCTTGTGTTTTTACGTATGCTATTTCTGCATCATGCATTTGCTATCTTCTTCGTGTCTTCCATATGTCTTCTGAAGAATTTCATAATTTACTGTGCATTCTCAATATGGGTAGATTGATTTATTTGAGATTTTTTATATGCATGGTTCTAAAAAAAAAATATGGGGCTAGGGTTGAAATTTATAGTCAAATCCATTAGATTAATTATTGAAAATTTTTGGAGATTAAAGGTCTATGGAGGAATTCTAAAAATTGAAGTTTGTATTCATATATTGTCAATTTGTTTGTACATACATACATATATATATATATATATACATGCAATTATATATATTTATGTATGTATGTATGTATGTATATACGCTCATATGTTGTGATATTTTAACTCTGTATATATTTATATATATACATACATATATATATATACATATACCTTTATATATATATATACATACATATGTATATAATATATATATATATATATATGTTTGTTGAAAAACCAGATGACATACCTGTGGGCGGAAATGTTTTAATAAACATTTTTCACAAATGAAAATCATGTAGCGATTGTTAAAAAAAAAAACATTTTTAAGCATTGAGTCGAGGTGGGACGAGACCTGCACCCCACTGCGGACGCAGCGTACCCCGTTGTAGGTACTGCGATGGCAGTGGTACGCGGCACCACTGATGCTGTAGGCCCTGCAACCGCAGGGTCCTGCGTACCAGCAGTTATATTCATATATAAATGTTCCTTCAAATTCTTTCTCTTAACTTGGAAACATAAATTAAGATCTCTACATTTAAATTCAAGTTGTAAACTTAGCCAAACCAAAATGTGTGTTTACATTGTGTATTCTTAATGCTACTGTTTTGGGTTTTGGGTTGACTTGTGTTGACCAGTATAGGATGTTTACCAGAGGCTTGGAGGTTATGTGATTGTGGTGACATGATGATGTTTTAATCTTGATCTTTATAAGCCCAACCATGTTTATGTGATGGAATGCTCTATGTATTGGTTGTGATTACTAATTGTTATAGTTGAGATTCTTATGTATGAGACACTTGACTTAACCATTATTTTGGTCATCGATCAGTTATCCTTGGTTATTTTCTAGTCGCCATGATAGGACTATAATGTGAATTTATTTTGATGATGTCATGATGTCACATGTTTGACTCAACCATTTTTGGAGTCTTCGATCAGTATGATTGAGATTTATATATTTTGGTTATTGAGAACCATTGGATATTTGATTATCAGTGATACTTCAGTTGCCAATAGAGAGTTGTTGTGTTCATGATTTTCTATGGATGTTAGCTCATGGAGATTTGATGCTTTTATGCATATTTGATGATTTTATGGATTATCTTTTGTAATTTTGGGATTCATGAGTCCATGAGCATTAGGGTAGGATATCTACATGTAGTGACGGGAAGTGGCTTGCAATGGGGGTCAGGGCCCTAAGAGGCTGCCAGGGTAACTCATTGTAAGCTAGATTAATAAGTGATAACATTCACACCTAATACTAACTGAATGAACCTAAAAAGATAAGTGTTTGGTTCTCGCCCATGCCTTGAGTGCTTGTGCAGGCTAGGATGGGAGTAGTGAGACGCATGGTTGGGTCCTTGCATTCTGTAGTATGCCTCGTCAGTATGAGAGGATACTAGTGGTCGCATGAAATCAGTATGGACCAGTGGAGTTTAGCTAATTGCTAGGATAACTTGTACGTGATAATTGTGATTACACTTTCCCACTTGCATAGTAGGTTCCTACATGTCATTGTGTGCCTGTGTGATTAGATGTCATATTTTGTGTTTGGAACCTTTGGGTTAGTATACTTTTAGGATTCCTGGACTTATAGAGATATTTTCTATGTGATTTTGATAGCTTTTTTGGGACTTGAGATTATCTCCTTAGCACGGTGGGAGTGGACCACTTAGGTACCACGCAATCAAGTGGTAATGTATTCTCCACTCTTATCATTTTGAGATTCATTTAGACATCGTGGCTGATGCATCCTTCATGATGGTGGATATGTATCCTTTTTCATTGATGATTACCATATGTTAAATGATGTTATCTTATGCTTTTATTTGCATGTTAGATTACTTCTACATATGATGTTGTATTTATTAGGAGTGACATTCCTACTATGTAATACTGATGATCTCTTCGGTGATTTGGAATGTTACGCATAGAGGGATGGCTAAGATCCACAATGGTCTAATGATGCTATTGACGGTTGGGAGGAACCGTGCACTTAGTTTATTATGTTTGATCTTTATAATGGATGTATATGTTCTCTATGATGTTGTATCATGTGATTATCTCTATTTTGATGTATCATAGATTAGAATAGGATGATGTACCTTATTCTATGTATGAATATTTTTGAGCTTGTCATACTCTGTGACATGTATAGTGGATGAATGAGCATTTGAAATGTAATGTATAAACATTGGAGTTATCATTTCATGAGGAAGTTGTACTAGATGGATTCATGTATGTAATTCAACGTTAAGGGACCTTAAAGAATGTAATCTGTTGTTTATGTTATGTTTACTTTCAGATGGACAATGCTATTGCTTCCGTTATTATGCATAAGTTATATGTGATGTTTACTATCATGAAGAAAAAAAAATGCTACTAAACTTAGTGAAATTCTAGGTTAATTCTTTGGATCCCTTGGCGGGGCATTACATTTGGTATCAGAGCTTGAGTTTCTACATTGGGAGCTATGGGTATTTTGGAACAACTAGGACTATGAACTATTAAGTATAACATTCCAAACTTGATCTAGGTGAACTGAAACAAAACAGGACTTAAACTGTTACTTGAGTATTTTTTTACTTCAACACTTAGTTTCAAAACTAGAAATTTTACTTAAAACTAGACATAGAACTGAACTTAGTACCTTGTACTGTTGTAGGATGGTATCTGGGACTAGGTCTTCTCTTAGAGGCAATGGTAGAGGCCGTGGTAGAGGTCGTGGTCATGGCAGAACTATTAGTGTCCATGATTCTGCCCATGAGGGATTGGCTCATGTAGAGAGCAGGGAAGAGCACTCTAGTAGGCAGCAGGAAGAGAGCCATAGAGAGGACCAAGCTGAGTCTGAAGAGGTCAGTTTGAGATAGATGATGCAGACTATTCTAGAACGTCTACCTCCTGTTCAAGAATAGCCTAAAGCGCATCAGACAGAACAAGGGCATAGACCCAGATCTAGAAGTCCTCGGAATGAATGTCAGAGGTCCATTGTGTCCACTCAGATGAAGGATCTTTCAAGATCCAAGGTTAAGCCAATCAATGGGAAAGGTTCTGGTTATGTGGCCAAGCAGTGGCTTATTTCTCTTGATAGGATTTTTGCCATGCAGGAGTTCGACAACAATGTTAAGGCAAGGTTTGCGGTCACTAATCTAGAGAATTTTGGGGCCACTTGGTGGATGATAGAGGAGAAGAAGTTGGGAATCGATATGAGCAGTGTTACATGGGAGTTATTCCTAGAGAGTTTCCATGAACGATTCCTACCAGAGGAATGAAAACAGCCAAGGGCTGATGAATTTCATAATCTCAGATAGTACACTTTGTCAGTGACCGAGTATGAGCGTAAGTTTTATGAGCTTATGCCTTTTTGAGGGTTCAGTGAAAATTCAGCTCAGTTGACACAACATTTTATTAGGGGTTTCAATAATCGTATTATTGGGGGAGTTAAGGTATTTGAGCCAAAAACCCTCAAGGATGCAGTGCATCGAGCTATCCTTGTTGAGCAAAGTGTCAACCTTGGTCGAGGTGGTTTTGTAGGAGCACCAGCGACATCAGGATCTAAAAGCAACTACAATTCAGGTGGTAACAAGAAGTTTTCTTTCTCTAAGGGGAAATAGTATCAACATAAGTCTCAACAAACACAGCAACAGAAGGGCTCAAATTCTCAAGCTCAAGGCGGTGGCAAAGGTTTTACACCAAGAACAACCGCAATGCTCAATGCAATAAATAGAATTAGACCAATCAGCTAGCTTAGAGTAGCTAGTCTTTTGTAAGCAGGAACAGTCGTCAGCAATCAAATGTACCACCTATGGGAAGAGGTTCTGGTAGAAATACAAAATGTTTTTCATGTTGTCAGATTGGACATTATGCAGCCCAATGTCCTCAGCGAGCACCTCAGTTTTCAGGTCCTAGACCTATAGTTTTAGAGCCTACAGTTGGTGGTGCAGGTAGAGCTCATAGAGTTTTTGCAACAGTTGAGCAACGTCAGGCAGATCACCAGGGAACAGTGGTTGAGACCACAAGAGCTATTAGAGGTATATCTCTTGTAGTATTGTTAGATTTAGGAGATACAGATTCATTTATTTCACCATCTATAGTTTCTAAGTGTAAGCTGGATGCGGTGAAGCAAGATCGTGGTTGGCAAGTGGAATTAGCCTTAGGCAATAAGGTTTCCATAGATTCTGTAGTTCATAAGTGCGGGCTTAATTTAGGAAGCTTTGATATGGCAGTGGATCTTTGAGTCATAACCCTTGGTTCCTATGATGTGGTTTTAGGCATGGACTAGCTTGGATCTCATAGAGCCAGTATAGATTGCAGGAAGAAGATTATTATGTGCTAGGATGACCAAGGGAATGATGTGCAGATAGTTGGGATACCGAGGCCTATATCTTTGCAGATGATTTCTGCTATGCAATTGAAGTGAAGTTTCCGTAAGGGATGTCAAATATTTGCTATTATGGTAAATGATCTTGATGAGGAAGATTCCATGAGGAAGACTTTGGATCACCTGATTTTGCAGGAGTACGCAGATGTTTTTCCAAATGAGATTCCAGGCATGCCTCCAAAGAGGGACATTGACTTTAGTATTGATCTGATTCTTGGAGCGGAGCCTATTTCTAAAGCTCCTTATCACATGACTACTCAGGAATTGGGTGAGGTACCTCTTTAGCTAGAGGAACTTCTGGCAAAAGGGAGCATTTGACCTAGTGTATTACCATGGAAGCTTTTCAGAAGCTCAAGGAGCTTTTGACCAGTGCACCGATTCTAGCTGTACCTAATCTAGAAGGTGATTTCATGGTATGTACAAATGCTTTTCTTGAAGGGATTGGGGTAGTATTGATGCAGAATGGATGGGTGATTGCGTATAAATCACGCAAGCTCAAGGATCATGAGTTAAATTATCCTATACATGATCTTGAGTTAGCAGCAGTAGTTCATGCTTTGACAAGGTGGAGACATTTCTTGTTGGGGCATAGATTTGAGCTACATAGCGATCATCATAGTCTTCAGTATATTTTTACTCAGCCTAATTTGAATGCTCACCAGAGGCGATGGATGGAGTTTCTATGAGAGTATGATTTTGAAGTTAAGTACATTCAGGGTAAGGAGAATGTGGTGGCGGATGCTTTGAGTTGTAGGAGACATGTGGTATCATCGATGACTCTTAGTGTGGATTTGAAGAGTTAGATTCTGCAGGCACTTCCTACAGATTCTTGGTATCAGGAAGTGTGCAGAGAGATAGATTCAGGAAGATCTTTGGAAGGTAAGTTTGCAAGTTATGTTCAAGAGTCAGATGGTCTTTTGAGACATTTGGGGAGGATTTATGTGCCATTTTCAGATGAGCTATGCACCTTGATACTAGCAGAAGCCCATCGTACACCTTACTCAGCACATCCAGGTGTCAAGAAGATGCATTCTGATTTGAGATGTTTGTTCTTTTGGTCTGGGATGAAGCGAGATATTGCAATTTTGTGGCTAGGTGCCTTGAGTGCCAAAGAGTTAAGGCAGAACATCAGCACCCGGCCGGACTTTTGCAGCCTACTCTCATTCCTTCTTGGAAGTGGGATATCATCTCCATGGATTTCATTGTGGAATTACTTATGACAGTTCGACATCATGATGCTATCATGGTCACCATTGATCGGTTGATTAAGGTGGCAAATTTTTCACCGATTAGGTCTTCCTACACAGTAGCTTCTATAGCTAATGTCTTTATACATGATATTGTGAGATTACATGGTATTCCTAGAAAGATCATTTTTGATAGGGATACTGTATTCACATCTGCATTCTGGACATCACTACAGCATGAGCTTGGAGCACAGTTAAATTTCAGTTTGGCATATCATCCAGAGACTGATGGTCAAAAAGAGAGCGTGAATCAGGTTTTGGAGGATATGTTGCGGATGTATGTGATGGATAGGCAAACACATTGGGAGGATTATATCGACCTAGTGGAGTTTGACTACAACAACGGATATCATACTTCTATTGGTATGCCACCATTTCAGGCATTATATGGACGTCCTTGTCGTACACCATTGAGTTGGGACAGTTTTGAGGATCGCATCCTGTTGGGTCCTAAGATGCTTCGTAATATGGAGCAACAGGTAGTGCGTATCCGTGAGCACCTGACTACGGCACAAGATAGGAAGAAGAAGTATGTCGACGCTCATAGGATTGATGAGCAGTTTTGTGTGGATGATAAGGTTTTCTTGAGAGTGCAACCGCGAAAGAGCCCGATACGATATGGAAATGGTTCTAAGCTAGCACCTCATTTTGTGAGACCATTTGATATTCTAGAGAGGCTTGGCCCGAGAAGAGTGAACTAGAAATTTCCCTTTTTGAACTGAAGATAGATTTTGTTGATATATTGATTTTAATAAAATGAGATATGCTCGCATAATTACTTTTTCTATTTAATTAAATAATATTTAACTAATTAGAAACACTTTTCTTATTTAATTAAATAACTTCATTTAATTAATTAGGAATCGCTTCTCATTTAATTAAATAACTTTGTTTAATTAATTAGAAGTAAGTAATCCATTTAATTAAATAATTTCGTCTAATTATTTTAATTTTTTTTTGAAACTAGTCAACTCAAGTCAACCGTGGTTAAATCTGGTCAACTTTTGGTCAAACTTGGTCTTTGTGTATGTGAATATGAGCAAATGTGAGTATGAATTCCAGCAACAATTTGATGCAAATTCTCATTCAACCTTTCAAAATGAAGAGATGAGGGTCTCTTAAATAGACTTTCCTAGAATTCATCAACGGTTGAGATCGATTTCAATCAACAGTTAGGATTAAAGGTGAAGTTCAGTCATAAAGGCAGATTTATAATTTAAAGGGAGTTAACAGATTTAATTTGAGTAAAATAAGGAGTTAACTGATTCAATTTGAGTATAAAAAGGAGTTAACTGATTTAACTCATTTTTGATCAATAGTGAACTGGAAATTTCCCTTTTTGAACTGAAGAGAGATTTTGTTGAGATGTTTAATTTAATAAAATGAGATATACTCTCATCATTACTTTTTCTATTTAATTAAATAATCTTTAATTAATTAGAGACAATTTTCTTATTTAATTAAATAACTTCGTTTAATTAGTTAGGAATGGCTTCTCATTTAATTAAATAACTTTGTTTAATTAATTAAAAGTGAGTACTTCATTTCATTAAATAATTTCGTTGAATTATTTTAAAATTCTTTTCGAAACTAGTCAACTCAAGTCAACCATGGTTAAATCTGGTCAACTTTTGGTCAAACTTGATCTTTGCGTATGTGAATATGAGCAAATGTGAGTATGAATTTCACCAACAATTCGATGCAAATTTTCATTCAATCTTTCAAAATGAAGAGACGAGGGTCTCTTAAATAGACTTTCTTGGAATTCATCAACGGTTCAGATCGATTTCAATCAACGGTCAAGATTAAAGGTGAAGTTCAGTCATACAGGAAGATTTCCAAATTAAAGGGAGTTAACAGATTTAATTTGAGTAAAATAAGGAGTTAACTGATTCAATTTGAGTAGAAAAAGGAGTTAACTGATTTAACTCATTTTGTATCAATAGTGAACTGAAAATTTCTCTTTTTGAACTGAAGAGAGATTTTGTTGAGATATTTAATTTTATAAAATGAGATATGCTCTAATAATTAGTTTTCCTATTTAATTAAATAATCTTTAATTAATTAGAGACTCTTTTCTTATTTAATTGAATAACTTCATTTAATTAATTAGGAATGGCTTCTTGTTTAATTAAATAACTTTGTTTAATTAATTAGAAGTAAGTACTCCATTTAATTAAATAATTTCGTCTAATTATTTCAAAATTCTTTTCGAAACTAGTCAACTCAAGTCAACCGTGGTTAAATTTGGTCAACTTTTGGTCAAACTTGATCTTTGCGTATGTGAATATGAGCAAATGTGAGTATGAATTCCACAAACAATTCGATGCAAATTCTCATTCAACCTTTCAAAATGAAGAGATGAGGGTCTCTTAAATAGACTTTCCTAAAACTCATCAACGGTTGAGATCAATTTCAATCAACGGTCAGGATTAAAGGTGAAGTTCAGTCATAAAGGGAGATGTTCAAATTAAAAGGAGTTAACAGATTTAATTTGAGTAAAATAAGGAGTTAACTGATACAATTTGAGTAGAAAAAGGAGTTAACTGATTTAACTCATTTTTGATCAATAGTGAACTGAAAATTTCCTTTTTTGAACTGAAGAGAGATTTTGTTGAGATATTTAATTTAATAAAATGAGATATGCTCTCATAATTACTTTTCCTATTTAATTAAATAATCTTTAATTAATTAGAGACACTTTTCTTATTTAATTAAATAAATTCATTTAATTAATTAAGAATGGCTTCTCATTTAATTAAATATCTTTGTTTAATCAATTAGAAGTAAGTAGTCCATTTAATTAAATAATTTCGTTGAATTATTTCAAAATTCTTTTCAAAACTAGTCAACTCAAGTCAACCCTGTTTAAATCTGGTCAACTTTTGGTTAAACTTGATCTTTGCGTATGTGAATATGAGCAAATGTGAGTATGAATTCCAGCAACAATTCGATGGAAATTCTCATTCAACCTTTCAAAATGAAGAGATGAGGGTCTCTTAAATAGACTTTCCTAGAATTCATCAACGGTTGAGATTGATTTCAATCAACGGTCAGAATTAAATGTGAAGTTCAGTCATAAAGGGAGATTTCAAAATTAAATCGGGTTAACTGATTTAATTTGAGTAAAATAAGGACTTAACTTATTCAATTGAGTACAAAAAAGAGTTAACTCATTTAACTCGTTTTTGATCAATAGTGAACTGGAAATTTCCCTTTTTGAACTGAAGAGAGATTTTGTTGAGATATTTAATGTAATAAAATGAGATAATTTGCGTTGGTGTTTTTGGAGATCTTCTACAGTCAATTTTGGATTGGGAGTTTTATTGTTTGCATGGCAGGGCCTAGGATTTATTCTCCGTTGGTGAGAACAGATGGTTCTTCTCCAACTATGCATGCAATGTGATCTGAATCATTTTATTCAGGGGAGAGCTCCAAGCTGAAAAAAGTTAATGGTTGTCTTCCGCATAGCCATGATCGCCCTGTTCTGGTTATTCCTCCAACGGCTGAAATGGAGGACATTGATTATTGGACCAAGCATGCTTTGATATGCAAATTTCTTGGAATCTGGATTTCCCTATCCGCTCTTGAGGCATGGATCCGCCGCTCTTGGCAGGTGGAAGGCGATATGGAGATTATGTTGGCAGGGAATAGTTATTTCTTTGTTGTATTCTCTTGCATGTCTGATCGTGATTGTGTTTTTGAAGGAGGCCCTTATTTCTACAACAATGTGGGGTTATTTGTCAAACCTTAGCATTCAGGTTTTAATTCTGCTGAGGATCTCCCTTCAACAGTGCCAGTTTGGGTTCTCTTGCCTCGTCTTCCCTTGGAATTTTGGCATGAAGACATCCTTTGACAAATTGTTGCTTTGTTGGGGAAGCCATCTGCGATCGCACATCAAACCCTCGATAAAAAGGTTATTTCTTTTACTAGAATTTGTGTTGAAATTAATTTGAATAACCCATTACCAAATTCTCTGGAAATTTGTCTAGGGGATTCTTCTTGGGTGCAGCAGTTAGATTATGAATCCCTCCCTTTCCGTTGTCGAATTTATCATGAGTATGGTCATTTACTGCGGAAGTGCCCCCATAACTTGAGTTTCAAAGGAGTGGATCGGTCTACATCTGGAAATGCTGGTGGTTTGGCAGATACTACAGGGAAAGGACAATCTCAAATGGTTAATACTACCAAGGGGATGAATCCACAAGATGCTACAGGTAAGGGTAAGGCTCCAATGCAGGATAAGGATGGATTTACCCCTGTTCGTCCTCGAGCTAAGGGACATGGTCAAAAGAGGCCTTTGAAAGAAAGATTATCTGATTCAGGTTTTAACCGTTTTGAGGTGCTGGATAGTATGGTTCTGGAGGAGGGTATTCCTCCTCCTATCTCTTCTGATCCAGCTTGCCCAGATGAGAGATCTGTTCCTAATGATGCTTGTGGGGCATCTCAAGTTGTAGTATATCAGAATTGTGAGGTTCCTGTAGCTCCTGTGGCAGCAGCTCTGGTGACTCCTACAGTGTTGGAAGATGATGATGTTGTTTTGGCTGACTTGGTTAAGGATGTGCTACCATCAAGTAAGGGCAAGGGATCTCCTCTCCCCTTGGGGTTGCTGCCTCGACCCTTTAAGTGGGCTTCTTCTTCTCCCCCTCTAAGGAGTGGGCGCAAAATAGACCAAGAGAAGATTAAACTCACAGGAGATATATTGATTGAGTTTGGTTCAGTGAAACCTTTGGATTCTCATTTTCCCAAATCTACCCAATGATGATTATTCACTCATGGAATGTAAGGGGGTTGAATAGCATCCCTAGACAAAAGGCTATTCATAACTTGGTGGTTGATCATAGTCTTGATGTTTTTTGTATCCAAGAGACTAAGCTCTCTGTGGAGTCTATGGTCCAACATGCCTCTAGTATTTGGTCTCATGACCAATGCCAATGTGTTGGGGCAATAGGCAGTGCTAGTGGTTTAGCTATATTTTGGGATCCTCAAAAAATTTCTCCTCTTGGCTGGATGTCTTCTCGCTCAGCTCTCTCTATGGTAGCTTCTGCTCTAGACTCAGGAGAGGTAATCATGGTTACTAATGTGTATGCACTTGTTGATCTTGTGGGAAAGGAGGAACTTTGGGAACATATTCAATATGTTAGAAATTGTCATCCTTATCATCCTTGGGTGTTAGCAGGGGACTTCAATTCAGTTTTAAGTTTGGAAGAGAAGCATGGTGGTTTGGCTAGATTGGGGCCTTCTTCTGCTCTTCTTCGGCAACACATATCTCTTTTGCATATCTCTAATGTTAAGCCTTCTAATGGCCTCTATACCTAGAATAATCGCAGGACTGGTGTTGCTGCTATCTCAGAACGCCTGGATAGATTTCTTGTTTCTTGCTTCTGGCTTAGTGGCACCCTTACTATCTCTTCAGAAATCCTTGATTGGAGGGGTTCAGATCATTGGCCAATCAAATTTTTTGCTATAGGGGCTTATGTTCTGAAGCATCCTCCTTTTAAGTTCCAATTGATGTGGCTTCGTGACTCCTCTCTTCATGATTTTGTTTTTTGTTGGTGGAAAGATGGTGCCCCTGCATATGGTACTGCAATGTTCTCATTTTCTAGAAGGCTTCAATATGTTAAAAGGCAGCTCAAGATATGGAATAGGGAATGCTTTGGGAATCTTCACTTTATGAAGAGGCTTGCTCAAGAAAATCTTGATGTCATCACAAGGGAGATTAGAGATCAAGGTTTCTTAGAGGATCTTGGCCAGGCTGAATCCCTTGCTTCTAGAGCTCTAGAAGAATGGGAACTTCGAGAGGAAATTTTTTGGAAGCAAAATGCTCGAGTTGATTGGCTCCAGGAAGGTGATCGAAACACTGCCTTTTTCCATAAAACAGTGCAATTTCGCCAGAATCAGAGCACTATCTCTTCTTTGGTTAATTCTCAAGGTATCCAACTGAATTCCTTGCCAGCTTTGTTCCAGGAGGCTATTTCGTACTTCTCTACCCTCTTCTCTGAGGACTCTCCTCCTGCTGATAATGAAGAAAATATTATTTTGTCCTATATTCCTTCCCTTATCACTCATGAAATGAATGATTATCTCATGCGTCCTATCTCTTTGGAAGAGCTGGAGGTGGTGGTCTTTGGCATGCCTAAGGGGAAGGCTCCTGGTCCTAATGGTTTTCCAGTTGAATTCTTTCAAGAATTTTGGGACATCATTAATCATGATTTTTTGGAGGTGGTTAAAGAATCCTATGCTAGCAAGCAGATGCTTCAAGCTTTGAACTCTACATTCTTGACTCTTATTCCTAAGAGAGAGGGTGCTAATCAATTGGAGTTTTTTAGACCAATTGCCTTATGTAATGTGGTCTACAAAGTTATTACTAAGCTGATTGCTGAGAGACTGAAAAGGTGGCTTCCCATTATTATCTTAGAAGAACAAGGTGGTTTTGTTGCTGGAAGACAAATTTTGGATGGGGTGGTTATTGCTACTAAGGCTATTCACTCTATGGCTACTTCAAAGGAGAGAGCCATGTTTGTTAAGCTGGATATGGCTAAGGCCTACGATAGAGTTAAATGGAGCTTCCTAAGGAGTATTCTTCTTTCTTTTGGATTTAGCTCTGACTAGGTGAGTTGGATTATGAGTTGCGTTACTTCTGCCTCTTTTTCTATTCTTATTAATGGTCAACCTTCACAACTATTTGGTGCTTCTAAAGGCCTCCACTAGGGTGACCCTCTCTCCCCATATCTATTCATCATCATGGCTGAAGGCTTGGGCAGATTCATTAAGCATCAGGTGTCCCAGAATTCTATTCAAGGCTGGTGGTGGGGTAATGGCTTACCTTCTCTTTCCCATCTTCAATTTGTTGATGATTCTGCTCTTGCTGGTCTTGCTAGGATCAAGGAAGCTGAAGCCTTTTGACATGCTTTGGACGTTTATTTGGCAGCTTCAGGCCAGAAAGTTAATGAGCACAAATCTTTCATTTACTTTTTTAACACTCCCGATTCTATTCAGCACAGGATTGTTGGTATCCTACGGTTTCAGATAGGTTCACTTCCTTTGACTTATCTTGGCATTCCTATTGCTGTTTCTAGGCAGCCACGTCTCTTCTGGCAAAATTTGATTACCAAGCTTCAGGATAAGGTAAATCATTGGACTCATAGATGGCTTTCTACTGCTGCCCGGGTTACTCTTCTTCAAGCTGTTATCCAAGCTCTTCCTACTTATAGAAGCATGGTTCATGCTGCACCTATTTACTTTCTCAAGGAGTTTGATGCTCTTTCTCGACAATTCCTTTGGAGTGGTAATTTGCATAGTACTAAATGGAGCTTGGTTAATTGGGCAACTGTCTGTAGGCCTAAAAAGGAGGGTGGTCTTGGTCTTCGTTCTGCTCTATTGAGTAGACAAGCTTTGGCTGCTAAACTTTATTGGCGATGGTGCTCTGGACAGCATCAACTTTGGGCTCGTATTATCACTCATAAATATTTTCATGGTGCTAATCCTTGCTCTGTTTCTGCACTTCCTCTTGAAGGTCGTGGCTCAATGGTTTGGCATACTTTGAAGACAGGTGCGATGTTGGTGAAGAGGGGTCTGTTCTGGATATGTAAAGGAGGTTCTCAGGATTTGTTTTGGTCTGATTCTTGGGATGGATTCCCTTCCATTTTATCCATATACCCTCATCTTCAGCCTCTTTGTGACTCTTTTCTTTCCGTTGGATGGGATAAAGTGGCTCATTACAAGACTCCTTATCAATTGGGACCTGTTGTTGGTTATAGATGGAAGCATTCCTCTAATTGGCCTCCTGGAGGTACAGACATGGATCATCAGGAGCTTTCTAGAATTTTGGCCTCTAGAGAGTGTTCCTCTTTGCTTGGTCCATATGTATTGGCTTGGGGTGGTACCTTGTCTGGTAAATATCATGTCTCTGCTGGGTATCAGGAGATAACTAGACAATTATTTGGGGATGCTGAGGTCCCTTGGTGGAAGCAAGTCTGGAATAAAGTTTCTTCGTCCAAGTGCAATTTTTTCATGTGGCTAGTGGCTCACAACCATTGTCTTACCTGGGATAATCTTTGTAAATGTGGATTTCAGGGCCCCTCTTATTGTGTTTTGTGTGGTAATGGAGAGGAGTCTGTCTCCCATTTGTTCTTCCATTGCTCCTATTCTACTCAGATATGGCACCTTTGGTGGAGCGCTTAGGGTTGCTCTTGTCAGCATGCTTCCTCTTTGCCTGAGTTCTGGGCTTGCTTGGGTAGTGCTCTCTCCAAGTCTTCTTCTCTCCATGCTGCTTGGATTGTTGGCCCATCTTTCATGCTTTGGCATATCTGGTTGGAGAGGAATCGTTGCATATTCCAAGATGTTCGGCTTGGTGTTTTGCATCTTTGGTGGAAAATATCACATTCTCTCCAGGAAACTATTCTTGTGAAGTGTGAGCTTGATGAGGGTATGGAACTGGTTGATCTTGCTATCTGTAATCACCTCAATTTTCATCTGCAGGATGGTGTTGCGGCTCATAGGTTTCCTTCTATGTCCAGGTAGCTTCACCATTAGAGGAAGGGTCAGGTTAACCGAGATGGGCACTGGACTCCTCCTCCCTGTGGAGTTTTGAAAATTAACACTGATGGTTCTTCTCGTGGGAATCCTAGTCCGGCTGGTATTGGCGGAGTGGCTCGTTGTAGTTCTGGGAATGTTAAATTTTTCTTCTGAATTCATAAGGGTGATTATACTAACAATCTCATGGAAGCTCAGGCTATTTTATATGCTGTGGAACAGTGTTGCTTGTGGTGATGGAGTAAGATTATTTGTGAGTCTGATTCCCAGGTGGTGGTGAACATGCTTTCTTTGCAAGAGCTTCAGGATGTTAGTTGGCAGCTGGCCACTGTTGTTAAGCAGATTCTTTTCTTCTCTTCCTCTTTTCAGTTCATTAGGTTCAAGTATATTCCGCGAGAATGGAATAGACCTGCTGATTGTTTAGCCAAATGGGCTTCTAGTCATGATCCGGGTTGGAATATTAGGGATAGGGGGCAACTGTCCTTTGAGATGGTGCAAGAATTTGATGATCTTGTTGCTCAAGATCGAGCTCTTTGTTGTATTCCTTTCTGTCTTAATAAATTTCTACCCCTCTTTTTGCAAAAAAAAAATAAAAATTAGAAGTACTCCATTTAATTAAATAATTTCGTCTAACTATTTAAAAATTCTTTTCGAAACTAGTCAACTCAAGTCAACTGTGGTTAAATCTGGTCAACTTTTGGTCAAACTTGATCTTTTGCGTATGTGAATATGAGCAAATTTGAGTATGAATTCTAGCAACAATTCGATGCAAATTCTCATTCAACCTTTCAAAATGAAGAGATGAGGGTCTCTTAAATAGACCTTCCTGGAATTCATCAACGGTTGAGATTGATTTCAATCAACGGTCAGGATTAAAGGTGAAGTTCAGTCATAAAGGGAGATTTCCAAATTAAAGAGCGTTAAGAAATTTAATTTGAGTAAAATAAGGAGTTAACTGATTCAATTTGAGTAGAAAAAGGAGTTAACTGATTTAACTCATTTTTGATCAATAGTGAACTGCAAATTTCCCTTTATAAACTAAAGAGAGATTTTGTTGAGATATTTAATTTAATAGAATGAGATATGCTCTCATAATTACTTTTTCTATTTAATTAAATTATCTTTAATTAATTAGAGACACTTTTCTTATTTAATTAAATAACTTCATATAATTAATTAGGAATGGCTTCTCATTTAATTAAATAAATTTTTTTAATTAATTAGAAGTACTCCATTTAATTAAATAATTTCATCTAATTATTTCAAAAAAAATTCGAAACTAGTCAAATCAAGACAACCGTGGTTAAATTTGGTCAACTTTTGGTCAAACTTGATTTTTGCGTATGTGAATATGAGCAAATGTGAGTATGAATTCCAACAACAATTTGATGCAAATTCTCATTCAACCTTTCAATATGAAGAGATGAGGGTCTCTTAAATAGACTTTCCTCGAATTCATCAACGATTGAGATCAATTTCAATCAACGGTCAGAATTAAAGGTGAAGTTCAGTCATAAAGGGACATTTTTAAATTAAAGGGAGTTAACAGATTTAATTTGACTAAAATAAGAAGTTAACTGATTCAATTTGAGTAAAAAAAGGAGTTAACTGATTTAACTCATTTTTTATCAATAGTGAAATGGAAATTTTCCTTTTTGAAGTGAAGAGAGATTTTATTGAGATATTTAATTTAATAAAATGAGATATGCTCTCATAATTACTTTTTCTATTTAATTAAATAATCTTTAATTAATTAGAGACACTTTTCTTATTTAATTAAATAACTTCATTTAATTAATTCGGAATGGCTTCTTATTTAATTAAATAGAAGTAAGTACTCCATTTAATTAAATAATTTTGTCTAATTATTTCAAAATTCTTTTTGAAACTAGTCAACTCAAGTCAAATGTGGTTAAATCTGGTCAACTTTTGGTCAAACTTGATCTTTGCGTATGTGAATATGAGCAAATGTGAGTATGAATTCCAGTAACAATTCGATGCAAATTCTCATTCAACCTTTCAAAATGAAGAGATGAGGGTCTCTTAAATAGACTTTCGTGGAATTCATCAACTGTTGAGATCAATTTCAATCAACGGTCAGGATTAAAGGTGAACTTCAGTCATAAAGGGAGATTTCCAAATTAAAGGGATTTAACAGATTTAATTTGAGTAAAATAAATGTTAATTGATTCAATTTGAGTAGAAAAAAGAGTTAACTGATCTAACTCATTTTTTATCAATAGTGAACTGGAAATTTCCCTTTTTGAACTGAAGAGAGATTTTGTTGAGATATTTGATTTAATAAAATGAGATATGCTCTCATAATTACTTTTTCTATTTAAGTAAATAATCTTTAATTAATTAGAGACACTTTTTTTTATTTAATTAAATAACTTCATTTAATTAATTAGGAATGGCTTCTCATTTAATTAAATAACTTTTTAAAATTAATTATAAGTAAGTACTCCATTTAATTAAATAATTTCATCTAATTATTTAAAAATTCTTTTCGAAACTAGTCAACTTTTGGTCAAACTTGACCTTTGCGTATGTGAATATGAGCAAATGTGAGTATGAATTCCAACAACAATTTGATGCAAATTCTCTTTCAACCTTTCAAAATGAAGAGATGAGGGTCTCTCAAATAGACTTTCTTGGAATTCATCAACGGTTGAGATCAATTTCAATCAACAGTCAGGATTAAATGTGAAGTTCAGTCATAAAGGGAGATTTCCAAATTAAAGGGCGTTAACAGATTTAATTTGAGTAAAATAAGGAGTTAACTGATTCAATTTGAGTAGAAAAAGGAGTTAACTAATTTAACTCATTGTTGATCAATAGTGAACTACAAATTTCCCTTTTTCAACTGAAGAGAGATTTTGTTGAGATATTTAATTTAATAGAATGAGATATGCTCTCATAATTACTTTTTCTATCTAATTAAATAATCTTTAATTAATTAGAAACACTTTTCTTATTTAATTAAATAACTTCATTTAATTAATTAGGAATGGCTTCACATTTAATTAAATAACTTTGTTTAATTAATTAGAAGTACTCCATTTTATTAAATAATTTCTTCTAATTATATCAAAAAAAAATTTGAAACTAGTCAAGTCAAGACAATCGTGGTTAAATCTGGTCAACTTTTGGTCAAACTTAGTCTTTGCTTATGTGAATATGAGCAAATGTGAGTATGAATTTCGGCAACAATTCGATGCAAATTCTCATTCAACCTTTCGAAATGAAGAGATGAGGGTCTCTTAAATAGACTTTCCTGAAATTCATCAACTGTTGAGATCAATTTCAATCAACGGTCAGGATTAAAGGTGAAGTTCAGTCATAAAGGGATATTTCCAAATTAAAGAGAGTTAACAGATTTAATTTGAGTAAAATAAGGAGTTAATTGATTCAATTTGAGTAGAAAAAGGAGTTAACTGATTAACTCATTATTTATCAATAGTGAACTGGAAATTTCCCTTTTTGAACTGAAGAGAGATTTTGTTCAGATATTTAATTTAATAAAATGAAATATGCTCTCATAATTACTTTTTCTATTTAAGTAAATAATCTTTAATTAATTAGAGACACTTTTTTTATTTAATTAAATAACTTCATTTAATTAATTAGGAATGACTTCTCATTTAATTAAATAACTTTTTCTAATTAATTTGAAGTAAGTACTCCATTTAATTAAATAATTTCATCTAATTATTTAAAAATTCTTTTTGAAACTAGTCAACTTTTGGTCAAACTTGATCTTTGCGTATGTGAATATGAGCAAATGTGAGTATGAATTCAAGCAACAATTCGATGCAAATTCTCATTCAACCTTTCAAAATGAAGAGATGAAGGTCACTTAAATAGACTTTCCTGGAATTCATCAACGGTTGAGATCGATTTCAATCAACGGTCAAGATTAAAGGTGAAGTTTAGTCATAAAGGGAGATTTCCAAATTAAAGGGAGTTAACAGATTTAATTTGTGTAAAATAAGGAGTTAATTGATTCAATTTGAGTAGAAAAAGGAGTTAACTCATTTAACTCATTTTTTATCAATAGTGAACTCGAAATTTCCCTTTTTGAACTTAAGAGAGATTTTTCGAGATATTTAATTTAATAAAATGAGATATGCTCTCATAATTACTTTTTCTATTTAATTAAATAATCTTTAATTAATTAGAGACACTTTTCTTATTTAATTAACTAACTTCATTTAATTAGTTAGGAATGGCTTCTCATTTAATTAAATAACTTTGTTTAATTAATTAGAAGTAAGTACTCCATTTAATTAAATAATTTCGTTTAATTATTTCAAAACTCTTTTCGAAACTAGTCAACTCTGTTAGAGTAAAGCGTTGATTTAATTTCATTTATTAAATTTGCTTTACTCCCTTCTTAAGATTTTACTTTATGCACCTTTTGCATCTCTATTTAATATTTAATTATTAATTATTAAATAGCTTTTCCTTTTAGATTACCCTTTTTAGGGTTTTGATCTCCTTTTATAAGGATTGATCTCCTTTGTATTTAATTATCTCTTTCATTGCTGAAAATACATTAGCACTTTTTTCAGAGCAAAACCCTTTGCCTTCTCTTGTCTTTTTCTTCTGTGATAGGTTTTTGTATGCAGGTATTCGAAGGCTTTGTGGATTTGTATTGATCAAATCCTTCATGGTATCAGAGCCAGATCTGTTGCAGCTTGTTCATTATTTGGAGAAAAAGGAGAATGAGGGTTTGACAAAACAGATCTGAAATTTTTTGGGTATTTTTTTGAGAAAACAGGGGGGTCACTGATTTTTGAAGCAGGTTGAGGCCAAACGGACGTCACAGATGGATCCAGAAGGTGTCAAAACCCTTGTTTCCATATAAAGTTTGTCCAATCTGGACAACATTGCTCCGAGAGGCAAAATTTTTTTGCCCAGCAGGGCCGTATGGCCTTTTGCATGCAGATCGAGGCATTTTTTTTTTTTTAAATAAAAAATAAAGAAAATGGCCGCAGGCCGTTTTCCGGCCCGCGGACCCGTTTGCCGGCGGGGGCAACTATTTTCGGCGAGCGACGATACCGGCGGGATTTTTTCGGGCGCCGGTGCAAAAACCTATCACAGAAGAAAAAGACAAGAGAAGGCAAAGGGTTTTGCTCTGAAAAAAGTGCTAATGTATTTTCAGCAATGAAAGATATTTTTGCACTGAGCATGGTTTACAGCATCAGTTCTCTGTTCCCCATACACCTCAGCAGAATGGGGTTGTTGAGAGAAAAAATAGGACATTACGGGAGATGGCCAATTGTATGATACAGTCTCGTGCTATGAGTTCTTCATTTTGGGCTGAGGCTATGAATTGTGCCAACTATATTCAGAATCAGATGCCTCATAAGGCATTGCGACACATGACTCCTGAAGAGGCTTGGACTCATGTCAAGCCTGATGTTTCTACTTTCCGCATTTTTGGTAGTGAGGCTTGGGCATTTATTCCAGATGCTCAGCGGAAAGCCATGGAGAAGAAGAGTCGACCACTCATTTTTGTTGGCTACTGTGAGGATGTGAAAGTGTACAGATTGTTTGATCCTGATTCCAGAGATGTCTTGTTTCGGCGAGATGTTCAGTTTGATGAGCGTTATCCTTCTATGGATCCTCCATCTTCAGCTACTTCTTCACTACCCAGTACTTCATCTACTCCTCTACAAGATTATGCCTCCTCTGAGGAAGATCTTGAGGTTGATCCCCCTTTGCCTCCTCCACCAGATGTTTTGCAAGTGCCCAAGTGGGCTCATGAAACTATTGATGCGGCAGGACCTCTGACAGGTGATCCTAAAGATGTTCGTCGTACTCGTTCTCAGACTGCAGGTAGTGGCCTTTTGAGTCATGCCATTTTTGATGATCCTCAGAATTTTTCACAGGTGACAGGACACTCAGAGTGGGATAGGGCAATGGCTAAGGAGTATTCTTCTTTGATGAAGAACCACACATGGGATCTGTGTCCTCTTCCGAAAGGAAGAAAGTTGGTTCGGTGCTGTTGGGTGTACCATACCAAGTATGCTACAGATGGTTCTATTGATAGGTACAAGGCACGTCTTGTTGCAAAGGGTTTCACATAGGTTGAGGGTATTGATTACTCTGAAACCTTTGCCCCTGTTGCCAAGATGAACTCTATTTGCCTTGTACTCTCTCTAGCAGCTTTAGAGAAATGGACAGTTTTTCAGATGGATGTGAAGAGTGCCTTTTTGCATGGAGACCTACATGAGGAGATCTATATGGAGTAGCCTCATGGTTTTGTGCAAGACTCTTCATTGGTATGTCGGCTTCAGAGGTCTTTATATGGTCTCAAACAAGCCCCTAGGGCTTGGTATGAGAAGATGGATTCCTTCTTGCTTGCTTCCCACTTCACACAACGTCATTCTGATCCTACAGTTTACATTCAGCGTCATGGGACTGACTTATTGATACTTGTGCTTTATGTTGATGACCTCATCATCATAGGAAGCTCACTCTCCATGATATAGAATGTTCAAAAAGCATTGAGAGAGCAGTTTGAGATGACAGATCTTGGCCTTCTGCACTATTTTTTGGGCCTACAGGTTTTTCAGTCTTCAGATGGGATAGCCATACTCCAACAGAAGTATGCTCATGATATGCTTCAGAGATTCGGCATGCTTGATTGAAAGCCTGCCCCCACACCTTTTCAATCAGGTGTTGTTTTATCTACTACTTGCTCTACTCCTACAGTGGATTCCACTCTATATAGATAGCTTGTGGGTAGTTTGTTGTACTTGACACACACACGTCCTGATATTTCCTTTGCGGTTGGACTTGTCTCTCGATTCTCTCATAATCCTCATGAGAGTCATTGGTAAGCATCCAAACGTATCTTAAGGTATATTAGCGGTACAACATGTTATGGCATTCACTACACATCAGGGGATCCTCACATTGTTGGTTTCACAGATTCAGACTAGGCTGGTGACATTGATGATCGCAAGTCTACTTCTGGTTTTGTTTTTTGTCTTGGTTCTGGTCCTATCACATGGTCTTGCAAAAAGCAGCATGCTCACGCATTATCATCTACAGAGGCAGAATACAGGGTAGCTGTATTAGCTTGTCAGGAGGTTTTGTGGCTTCGACAGTTGATGACAGAGTTTGGATCTCCTCCTGATAGTCCCACCTTTCTATGGTGTGATAGTCAGAGTGCTATACACATTTCACGCAACCCTATTGAGCATCAGCAGACCAAGCACATTGAGCTTCACATGCACTTCATCAGGCATCTCATTCAAGATGGTGCTTTGAGCTTGGAGTACATTCCTACTGCTGAGCAGGTTGCAGACATCTTCACTAAACCTTTTGCATCCCCGCGATATCTTAAGTTGCGTTCTATGCTTGGGGTGAAGGAATTTGTCCTTGGGGGGTCTCACTGATGAGTCCTTCATTCCTTCATTTTACTGCTATCTCTTTTTGGAGTAGAGTTTTTCCCACTGGGTTTTCTCTATTTCTCCGTTTCATAGAGATTTAGTTGTTATTGGGTACCTCATCAGGCCTTGTTGCCGGGACCCAAGTTTGCTTTAGGCTTTGCATTGTAGTTTCCTTGCTTTTTTTTGCATTGTTTGTAGCTACATTGTTGCTCATCTTAAGGGGGGGTGTTAGAGTAAAGCGTTGATTTAATTTCATTTATTAAATTTTCTTTACTCCCTTCTTAAGATTTTACTTTATGCACCTTTTGCATCTCTATTTAATAATTAATTATTAATTATTAAATAGCTTTTCCTTTTAGGTTACCCTTTTTAGGGTTTTGATCTCCTTTTATAAGGATTGATCTCCTTTATATTTAATTATCTCTTTCATTGCTGAAAATACAATAGCACTTTTTTTAGAGAAAAACCCTTTGCCTTCTCTTGTCTTTTTCTTCTATGATAGGTTTTTGCATGCAGGTATTCGAAGGCTTTGTGGATTTGTATTGATCAAATCCTTCAAACTCAACTCAACCGTGGTTAAATTTGGTCAACTTTTGGTCAAATTTGATCTTTGCGTATGTGAATGTGAGCAAATGTGAGTATGAATTCTAGCAAAAATTCAATGCAAATTCTCATTCAAACTTTTAAAATGAAGAGATGAGGGTCTCTTAAATAGACTTTCCTGAAATTCATCAACAGTTGAGATCAATTTCAATCAACGGTCAGGATTAAAGGTGAAGTTCAGTCATAAAGAGAGATTTCCAAATTAAATGGAGTTAACATATTTAAGTTGAATAAAATAAGGAGTTAACTGATTCAATTTGATTAGAAAAAGGAGTTAACTGATTTAACTCATTTTTGAGCAATAGTGAACTCGAAATTTTCCTTTTTGAACTGAAGAGAGATTTTGTTGAGATATTTAATTTAATAAAATGAGATATGCTCTCATAATTATTTTTTCTATTTAACTAAATAATCTTTAATTAATTAGAGACACTTTTCTTATTCAATTTAATACCTTCATTTAATTAATTAGGAATGGCTTCTCATTTAATTAAATAACTTTGTTTGATTAATTATAAGTAAGTACTCCATTTAATTAAATAATTTCGTCTAATTATTTCAAAATTCTTTTCGAAACTAGTCTACTCAACTCAACCGTGGTTAAATCTGGTCAACTTTTGGTCAAACATTATCTTTGCGAATGTGAATATGAGCAAATGTGAGTATAAATTCCAGCAACAATTCGATGCAAATTCTCATTCAACCTTTGAAAATGAAGAGATGAGGGTCTCTTAAATAGACTTTCTTGGAATTCATCAATGGTTGAAATCGATTTCAATCAACAGTCAGGATTAAAGGTGAAGTTCAGTCATAAAGGGAGATTTCCACATTAAAGGGGGTTAACAGATTTAATTTGAGTAAAATAAGGAGTTAACTGATTCAATTTGAGTAGAAAAAGGAGTTAACTGATTTAACTCATTTTTTATCATTAGTGAACTGGAAAACCCCCTTTTTGAACTGAAGAGAGATTTTGTTGAGATATTTAATTTAATAAAATGAGATATGCTCTCATAATTAATTTTTCTATTTAATTAAATAATCTTTAATTAATTAGAGACATTTTTCTTATTTAATTAAATAACTTCATTTAATTAATTAGGAATGGCTTCTCATTTAATTAAATAACTTTGTTTAATTAATTAGAAGTAAGTACTCCATTTAATTAAATAATTTCATCTAATTATTTCAAAATTCTTTTCGAAATTAGTCAACTGAAGTCAATCGTGGTTAAATCTGGTCAACTTTTGGACAAAGTTGATCTTTGCGTATGTGAATATGAGCAAATGTGAGTATGAATTCCAGCAACAATTCTATGCAAATTCTCATTCAACCTTTTAAAATGAAGAGATGAAGGTCTCTTAAATGCACTTTCCTGAAATTCATCAACATTTGAGATCGATTTCAATCAACGGTCAGGATTAAAGGTGAAGTTCAGTCATAAAGGGAGATTTCAAAATTAAAGGGAGTTAACATATTTAATTTGAGTAAAATAAGGAGTTAACTGATTGAATTTGATTAGAAAAAGGAGTTAACTGATTTAACTCATTTTTTATCAATAGTGAACTCGAAAATTTCGCTCTTTGAACTGAAGAGAGATTTTGTTGAGATATTTAATTTAATAAAATGAGACATGCTCTCATAATTACTTTTTCTATTTAATTAAATAATCTTTAATTAATTAGAGACACTTTTCTTATTTAGTTAAATATTTTCATTTAATTAGTTAGGAATGGCTTCTCATTTAATTAAATAACTTTTTTTAATTAATTAGAAGTAAGTACTCCATTTAATTAAATAATTTCGTTTAATTATTTCAAAAAAAATTTTGAAACTGGTGAACTCAACTCAACCGTGGTTAAATTTGGTCAACTTTTGGTCAAACTTGATCTTTGCGTATATGAATATGAGCAAATGTGAGTATGAATTTCAGCAACAATTCGATGCAAATTCTCATTCAACCTTTCAAAATGAAGAGATGAGGGTCTCTTAAATAGACTTTCTTGGAATTCATCAACGGTTGAGATCAATTTCAATCAACGGTCAGGACTTAAGGCGAAGTTCAGTCATAAAGGGAGATTTTCAAATTAAAGGGCATTAACAGATTTAATTTGAGTAAAATAAAGAGTTAACTGATTCAGTTTGAGTAGAAAAAGGAATTAACTGATTTAACTCATTTTTGATCAATAGTGAACTGAAAATTCCCCTTTTTGAACTGAAGAGAGATTTTGTTGAGATATTTAATTTAATAAACTGAGATATGCTCTCATAATTACTTTTTCTATTTCACTAAATAATCTTTAATTTATTAGAGACACTTTTCTTATTTAAATAAATAACTTTATTTAATTAATTAGGAATGGCTTCTCATTTAATTAAATAACTTTATTTAATTAATTAGATGTAAGTACTCTGTTTAATTAAATAATTTCATCTAATTATTTTAAATTTTTTTTCGAAACTAGTAAACTCAAGTCAACCGTGGTTAAATTCGATCAACTTTTTGTCAAACTTGATCTTTGTGTATGTTAATATGAGCAAATGTGACTATGAATTCAAGCAACAATTCGATGCAAATTCTCATTGAACCTTTCAAAATGAAAAGATGAGGGGCTCTTAAATAGACTTTCCTGGAAATCATCAATGGTTGATATCAATTTCAATCAACGGTCAGGCTTAAAGGTGAAGTTCAATCATAAAGGGAGATTTCCAAATTAAAGGGAGTTAATAGATTTAATTTGAGTAAAATAAGGAGTTAATTTATTCAATTTGAGTAGAAAAAGGAGTTAACTAATTTAACTCATTTTTGATCAATAGTGAACTGGAAATTTCCCTTTTTGAACGGAAGAGAGATTTTGTAGAGATATTTAATTTAATAAAATGAGATATGCTCTCATAATTACTTTTTCTATTTAATTAAATAATCTTTAATTAATTAGAGACCCTTTTCTTATTTAATTAAATAACTTAATTTAATTAATTAGGAATGACTTCTCATTTAATTAAATAACTTTGTTTAATTAATTAGAAGTAAGTACTCCATTTAATTAAATAATTTCATCTAATTATTTCAAAATTCTTTTCGAAACTAGTCAACTGAAGTCAATCGTGGCTAAATCTGGTCAACTTTTTGTCAAACTTGATCTTTACGTATGTGAATATGAGCAAATGTGAGTATGAATTCCAGCAAGAATTCAATGCAAATTCTCATTCAACCTTTCAAAATGAAGAGATGAGGGTCTCTTAAATAGACTTTCTTAGAATTCATCAACGGTTGAGATCGATTTCAATCAACGGTTAGGATTAAAGTTGAGGTTTAGTCATAGAGGGAGATTTCCAAATTAAAGGGGGTTAACAGATTTAATTTGAGTAAAATAAGGAGTTAACTGATTCAATTTGAGTAGAAAAAAGAGTTAACTAATTTAACTCATTTTTTATCAATAGTGAACTGAAAATTCCCCTTTTTGAACTAAAGTGATATTTTGTTGAGATATTTAATTTAATAAAATGAGATATGCTCTCATAATTAGTTTTTTTATTTAATTAAATAATCCTTAATTAATTAGAGACACTTTTCTTATTTAATTAAATAACTTCATTTAATTAGTTAGGAATGGCTTCTCATTTAATTAAATAACTTTTTTTATTTAATTAGAAGTAAGTACTCCATTTAATTAAATAATTTCATTTAATTATTTAGAAATTCTTTTCGAAACTAGTCAACTCAAGTCAACCATGGTTAGATCTGGTCAACTTTTGGTCAAACTTGATCTTTGCGTATGTGAATATGAGAAAATGTGAGTATGAATTCCAGCAACAATTCGATGCATATTCTCATTCAACCTTTCAAAATGAAGAGATGAGGGTCTCTTAAATAGACTTTCTTGGAATTCATCAATGGTTGAGTCGATTTCAATCAACGGTTAGGATTAAAGGTGAAGTTTAGTCATAAATGGAGATTTCCAAATTAAAGGGAGTTAAGAGATTTAATTTGAGTAAAATAAGGAGTTAACTGTTTCAATTTAAGTAGAAAAATTAGTTAACTAATTTAACTCATTTTTTATCAATAGTGAACTGGAAATTTTCCTTTTTGAATTGAAGTGAGATTTTGTTGAGATATTTAATTTAATAAAGTTAGATATGCTCTCATAATTACTTTTTCTATTTAGTTAAGTAATCTTTAATTAATTAGAGACACTTTTTTTATTTAATTAAATAACTTCATTTAATTAGTTAGGAATGCCTTCTCATTTAATTAAATAACTTTGTTTAATTAATTAGAAGTACTCCATTTAATTAAATAATTTCTTTTAATTATTTCAAAATTCTTTTCGAAACTAGTCAACTCAAGTCAACCGTGGTTAAATCTGGTAAACTTTTGGTCAAAGTTGATCTTTGCGTATGTGAATATGAGCAAATGTGAGTATGAATTACAGCAACAATTCGATGCAAATTCTCATTCAACCTTTCAAAATGAAGAGATGATAGTCTCTTAAATATACTTTCCTAGAATTCATCAACGGTGTATATTGATTTCAATCAACGGTTAGGATTAAAGGTGAAGTTCAGTCATAAAGGGAGATTTCCAAATTAAAGGGCATTAACAGATTTAATTTGAGTAAAAGAAGGAGTTAACTGATTCAATTTGAGTAGAAAAAGGAGTTAACTGATTTAACTCATTTTTGATCAATAGTGAACTAGAAATTTCCCTTTTTGAATTGAAGAGAGATTTTGTTGAGATATTTAATTTAATAAAATGAGATATGCTCTCATAATTACTTTTTCTATTTAATTAAATAATCTTTAATTAATTAGAGACGCTTTTCTTATTTAATTATGTCATGCCCTAAATTTACCCTAAATGTACATTAAGCACAATTTTTTTAAAAAAAATTATTATTATTATTAATATTATTCTTAATTAATTAATTTCATAAGCCTAAATAACCTTCAAAAGACATATGTGTGTTACAACTATATCATCATTGAGTTGGGCATCCCTCTGACATCTACTGACCCAGGGTTTGGAAAGAGAATACTCATACCTACTACTTCAATCTATACTCCACATTTCAATGTCATCTTTACTAATTTTTCATATGAGTTAACATTTCTTCAATGCATGTAAGCCTCTATTAACCATCCATTAGAACTATCATCAACTTTGATGCCAACTATGCTACTCTAGGCAATCGATTCAAATAACAATATATACATAATTAACACTTTTCTAGAGTATTTAAAATGTTTGCAAAATCAATTGGTGTATATTTTTATTTTTTTCATATCCCAACTTATATCTTTCATTGACAGAGTTAATAAGATTGAATTATCTATTTATTATTCATATTATATCTCTAATGCAAGCGACATCACATTTTAATATTAAGGTCAATACCTACTACAATTGAAATTGTAGTGAAAAGAATGATCAATTCATTTATATAAACATATATCATAAAAGAATGATTTTAAAAGATAATCTATCCTTACTAATACTAAGGTAACAAAATAAATGCATATGAACATATTAACTATCCATTTATCTAAAATACCCTATTATTCATAGTCCATTAACTTGACACCACTCACATTTCTTTTAAGAAGATGAAATACTTTTTCTCTAGCAAAGTTCCAAATCACCCTACTACCCACGTGCTACTACCCCATAATCTTCTTCACTTACCCTTTGACCAAGCGAATTCCTTGGGTTTCTCTCCATGGTGGACTCACTTACCAAATTTTTGGCCAAGACAAGCATAGGCGCCTTTTCCATGAGTCAAATCCTATTAATTTTGAGCTAGAAGATATGCATTTCGAATTCCCATGTTAAATCGACTTGCTGCTTGGTCCCATATTGTTGGCAGTGTGGAGTTTATCCTAGTCTTAATTAGGTCGGTGAAGAAAGACATATAAAATTCCATAACTTCTTCCAAGGCAAATCAAGGCGTTAAGGACAAAATGGAAGCCATTCCCTCTTGTCAGAATTATGTCATAAACTTGCACGATATTCCAATATAATATTTGAAGGCATAAAGTGCCTAGGGAATAGGTGGATGAAATAAGTCTTGGTCATGTCAGAGAAATTAAATACCTTGGTCTCCATAGCATATTAAATTGTTTTCTCATTCACCAACCCATGCTAGCCTAGGGTAGATAATATAGTAGGTTGTTTGTCACACTATGTCTTGTTTAAAATATTACTTGGTGATAGTTTAGGTTTGTTTAACATGAGCATTGTATATATATATTTTAAAAAGTTTCTTTTAATTTGATAGGGTGTTGACTCGAGTTATGTGTCTCATATGAGGTCCCTTCTAATGCAATTAATATGATGGTTAGTTTATTATGTTAAAATATGCTTTATAGGTTATAGGGTCCTAGGAGTCTAAGGAATACTCTTGAATATTTTAATGTCTGTATTAAGAGAAGAGATTTATTTTACTTTCTCATACATTTTCCAGAGGATAAAATGTGCACCTACAACAAGCTTATGTCTTAAGTCTTGTATATTTTATATCATCACTTGATTTTCTTCTTCTGTAATCTAGGATATTCAAGGTAAGTTATTGCAAGGATAATTAGGAGATAATTATAAACTAAGTATAGTTTTAAAATTGTGATTCATTTAGCATTCAAAACATTAACTTAATCCAATAACTCAACATTTCATGACAAGACTTTATATGAAGTTATCTAGATTATCCCTATCTATGAATTATGAAATTTAGAAACCATTTTCTCAACATTATCTTCTTATGCAAATCTAGATTTGAATTTACATTCACAATTGGTAAACAATGGAACTAAAATGATAATAGCAATCCACCAGGATAATCCTTCCTATGAATATTATCTCTTCTATGATATCAAATTTCTTTTGCATTCCACTCAAGAGCATCAAGTAATTTGGATCTCTGATTGGTGTTACCATCCAATAAAACAATAATATTATTACAATGAATTATCTTCAGTGATACCCTCATGATACACAAAAATGTGGTGAAGTCGACATATCATAATATACACAATGGAAAATACTTTTACTACACATGAGCACTCACAACCTTTCCATTGAAAATCAAACCAAGATAGTAGCTTTCTCTTACAATACATTTAGGCTCACATAACAAAATGGAGTTTTTCTCTCTATCTCATCTCAATGCAATATTGTCTTCTCCTCCTATGCACATGGAAGATAGCAAGGAATCCAAGTTTCCAAGATTTTTTTCTAAGAACTTGCAAATGCATCACAAAAAAACAACAAGGACCATGGGTGCTTTCCACCCAACCATAGGCCTCAAAGAGACCACCCCCGCACTAGGGGAACAAGGCTCAAAAAAAATCCACATACACACTTGTAAGAAACATATACACTACATAACAAAATTGCAACAAATCCCATCCCAAGGATATTTCACAAAGCCTCACCATTGGAACCTTGAACATAGGGTGGAGTTGGAAACACAAGGAGGTTTACCATTTCATATCATATTTGACATAAAACTCATGCCCTTTCGGGGCTAAATCAACAAAATACAAGGCCCTTTTGGGACTTCATAATATCATGCCCTTTCGGGGCTTCATAAACATCTTCCACCATAGACACTACCAACACAACATCCTCCACAGCACACAACCAACAGCTTTAGCTTGCTACAAACCCATACTTCAGTTACTTCCTTCTTCACCATTTTTTATTTTTATTTTTATCCTCCCCCAAGGCAAAATATGAATATGACAATGGCATACAATGGAGCCCATTCTCCAAGGTCCTCAACTATGCAATCCAACTGCTGCCTGTTCACCCTAGACTTCTCTTCCCTTCCCACAAGGGTGAGTGTAAGTCCCACACCCATAAGAACACTCAAGCACAACAAGAAAACAAAACCAAGTAGCAATAAAACAACAGATTTTCAAGAGCACATCACATTATCACAACACAATATCAACACCCATAATGCAACAAGGAAATAGAGGAAATCCAAACCTCATACTCACAATACTCCACACAATACAACAAGATGCACAATGGTGTCACACTAATCTACATGGAATGAACACCATTCAAACACTCACATGAATGCTACTCCACAATGCAATGCAATGCATACTCCATTGATAAACTCCACACTTGCAAATTGGCTTAACCATGCTAAAAGAAAGAAAAAGGAAAGGAAACAAGCTTGAGATACCAACCTTGGTCCAAGCTAGGGTAAGGATAGTTGCAATAGAGCTCCCCTCCTCTCCCTCCAAAACCTAACTGTCTCTAAAATTAGAGAGTGGCCAAGTGATTTCTCATTTAGCCATACCTCTATATATATATATCCTTCTCATTTTCAGATTCCATAAAGAATGTCATTTTCATGGGGTCTCCTAGGTCCACTAGACACCCTAGAGGTCATTAATAGCTCCCTAGCCTATAGTACTAACATGGGTGGGGTTAATTTTAATCCCAACTTACCTTAATGTTACTTTATGACCCTCCCAAAGCTAGGTGGTTCAAATTTCAAATTCCCTAAGGTGATGACCTTGTCCTTTTACTGACTAAGGCAATAATCAAATTCCTCAATTGAGGCATTTATCACAGAATAAGGTGGCCACATAATCCATTGACGAATAACATGTCATATCACATAACAAGCACAAGTGTCAAGTGACACACACAAAATATCACATTATATTTAAAAAATGGACTTGTTTTACAATAATACATGAGCTAGGATACTATGTACACATACAATTCACATATACGAAATAAAACACATTACAATTAGGTTTGAATCTTTTCCACTTATTCAACCTTGGTTATGTCATGTTTGTAGTAGTTTGAGCCTTAATTCCCCTTTAACCCATGGTCAAATTCCTGCACACTAAACTTGAGCGTCAGTAGTCCAAGAAAATCATATAAGCATATGTAAAAAAAATCATTATCTCATTCAACATTAGACTTGAATATATTTCATCATCTCAAATTAACTTTCCCTTTCTTAATCATTTCAAATATAACCTTCAAAATATTAAAATATCAAAACTTACATATCACATTCGACATTTGAGTTCCATACTTCATTCCTTATAATTGCATTACTTCTAATAATTTCCATGTAAAATGTTCAAAATACTATAAAACTAAACTTTTCTTATCAACATAACATGGTCAATTTAATATTCTGAATAACTTCATATTCTATGACAAGATGCTGAATCCATAACTATTGAATCCCTCGGTATGCGGGTTAGGTCTCAATGCATAACAAAATTTATATTTTAACTCTAATTTCCACTTCAACATTACTTTCTTATATTACAAGCATTTCTACCATTCAATTTCTATTAAAGCAATGTGAATAGCTTACAACATGAAATAGAATAATTAAACGCATCAATTAGGTCATAATATGCAGAGGTAATTATGGATCATCAAAATGCAGATATTAAAATGACATAACCCTATAGTCTTAAAAGTGTATCAAACATAGGATTAAAATCACCGTAATGCAATTATCTCATTGGTACTATGACGAATTGGGTGAGGCCTCACAAATTAAATAAATTCATTTAATTAATTAGGAATGGCTTCCCATTTAATTAAATAACTTTGTTTAATTAATTAGAAGTAAGTACTCCATTTAATTAAATAATTTCATTTAATTATTTCAAAATTCTTTTTGAAACTAGTCAACTCAAGTCAATCGTGGTTAAATTTGGTCAACTTTTGGTCAAACTTGATCTTTACGTATGTGAATATGAGAAAATGTGAGTATGAATTTCAGCAACAATTCGATGCAAATTCTAATTCAAGCTTTCAAAATGAAAAGATGAGGGTCTCTTAAATAGACTTTCCTGGAATTCATCAACGGTTAAAATCGATTTCAATCAACGGTCAGGATTAAAGGTGAAGTTCAGTCATAAAGGGAGATTTCCAAATTAAAGGGAGTTAACAGATTTAATTTGAGTAAAATAAGGAGTTAACTGATTCAATTTGAGTAGAAAAAGGAGTTAACTAATTTAACTCATTTTTTATGAATAGTGAACTGGAAATTTCCCTTTTTGAACTGAAGAGAGATTTTGTTGAGATATTTAGTTTAATAAAATGAGATATGCTCTCATAATTACTTTTTCTATTTCATTAAATAATCTTTAATTAAATAGTGATGTACTTTTCTTATTTAATTAAATAACTTCATTTAATCAACTACGAATAGCTTCTCATTTAATTAAATAACTTTGTTTAATTAATTAGAAGTAAGTACTCCATTTAATTAAATAATTTCATTTAATTATTTCAAAATTCTTTTTGAAACTAGTCAACTCAAGTCAACCGTGGTTAAATCTGGTCAACTTTTGGTCAAACTTGATCTTTGCGTATGTGAATTTGAGCAAATGTGAGTATCAATTCCAGCAACAATTCGATGCAAATTTTCAATTAACCTTTCAAAATGAAGAGATGAGGGTCTCTTAAATAGACTTTCCTAAAATTCATCAATGGTTGAGATCGATTTCAATCAACGATCAGGATTAAATGTGAAGTTCAATCATAATGAGAGATTTCTAAATTAAAGGGAGTTAACAGATTTAATTTGAGTGAAATAAGGAGTTAACTGATTCAATTTGAGTAGAAAAAGGAGTTAACTAATTTAAATCATTTTTTATCAATAGTGAACTGGAAATTTCTCTTTTTGAACTGAAGAGGGATTTTATTGAGATATTTAATTTAATAAATTGAGATATACTCTCATAATTACTTTTTCTATTCAATTAAATAATCTTTGATTAATTAGAGACACTTTTCTTATTTAATTAAATAACTTCATTTAATTAATTAGGAATGGCTTCTCATTTAATTAAATAAATTTGTTTAATTAATTAGAAGTAAGTACTCCATTTAATTAAATAATTTTGTTTAATTATTTCAAAATTCTATTGGAAACTTCTCAACTCAAGTCAACCGTGGTTAAATCTGGTCAACTTTTGGTCAAACTTGATCTTTGCATATGTGAATATGAAAAAATGTGAGTATGAACTCCGGCAACAATTCGATGCAAATTCTCATTCAACCTTTCAAAATGAAGAGATGAGGGTCTCTTAAATAGACTTTCTTGAAATTCATCAACGGTTGAGATCGATTTCAATCAACGGTCAGGATTAAAGGTGAAGTTCAATCATAGAGGGAGATTTCCAAATTAGAAGGAGTTATCAAATTTAATTTGAGTAAAATAAGGAGTTAACTGATTCAATTTGAGTAGAAAAAGGAGTTAACTGATTTAACTCATTTTTGATCAATAGTGAACTGAAAATTTCTCTTTTTGAATTGAAGAGAGATTTTGTTGAGATATTTAATTTAATAAACTGAGATATGCTCTCATAATTACTTTTTCTATTTAATTAAATAATCTTTAATTAATTAGAGACAATTTTCTTATTTAATTAAATAACTTCGTTTCATAACTTTGTTTAAATAATTAGAACTAAGTACTCCATTAAATTAAATAATTTAGTTTAATTATTTCAAAATTCTTTTCGAAACTAGTCAACTCAAGTCAACCATGGTTAAATCTGATCAACTTTTGGTCAAAGTTGATCTTTGCATATGTGAATATGAGCAAATGTGAGTATGAATTCTAACAACAATTCGATGCAACTTCTCATTCAACCTTTCAAAATGAACAGATGAGGGTCTCTTAAATAGAGTTTTCGAGAATTCATCAACGATATAGATCATTTTTAATCAACGGTCAGGATTAAAGGTGAAGTTCAGTCATAAAGGGAGATTTCTAAATTAAAGGGAGTTAAGAGATTTAATTTGAGTAAAATAAGGAGTTAACTGATTCAATTTGTGTAGAAGAAGGAGTTAACTGATTTAACTCATTTTTTATCAATAGTGAACTGGAAATTTCCCTTTTGGAACTGAAGAGAGATTTTGTTGAGATATTTAATTTAATAAAATGAGATATGCTCTCATAATTACTTTTTCTATTTAATTAAATAATCTTTAATTAATTAGAGACACTTTTCTTATTTAATTAAATAATTTCATTTAATTATTTAGGAATGGCTTCTCATTTAATTAAATAACTTTTTTAAATTAATTTGAAGTAAGTACTCCATTTAATTAAATAATTTTATTTAATTATTTAAAAATTCTTTTCGAAACTAGTCAACTCAAGTCAACCGTAGTTAAATCTGGTCAACTTTTAGTCAAACTTGATCTTTGTGTATGTGAATATGAGCAAATGTTAGTATGAATTACCGCAACAATTCGATGGAAATTCTCATTCAACATTTCAAAATGAAGAGATCAGAGTCTCTTAAATAGACTTTCTTGGAATTCATCAACGGTTGAGATTGATTTCAATCAACGGTCAGGATTAAAGGTGAAATTCAGTCATAAAGGGAGATTTCCAAATTAAAAGGAGTTAACAGATTTAATTTTAGTAAAATAAGGAGTTAACTAATTCAATTTGAGTAGAAGAAGGAATCAATCGATTTAACTCATTTTTTATCAATAGTGAACTAGAAATTTCCCTTTTTGAACTAAAGAGAGATTTTGTTCAGATATTTAATTTAATAAAATGAGATATGCTTTCATAATTACTTTTTCTATTTAATTAAATAATCTTTAATTAATTAGAGACACTTTTTTTATTTAATTAAATAACTTCATTTAATTAATTAAGAATTGCTTCTCATTTAATTAAATAACTTTGTTTAATTAATTTGAAGTAAGTACTCCATTTAGTTAAATAATTTTGTTTAATTATTTCAAAATTCTTTTTGAAACTAGGCAACTCAAGTGAACCGTGGTTAAATCTGATCAACTTTTGATCAAATTTGATCTTTGCGTATGTGAATATGAGCAAATGTGAGTATGAATTCCAGCAACAATTCGATGCAAATTCTCATTCAACCTACAAAATGAAGAGATGAGGGTCTCTTAAATAGACTTTCCTCGAATTCATCAATGGTTGAGATCGATTTCAAGCAACGGTCAGGATTAAATGTGAAGTTCAGTCATAAAGGGAGATTTTCAAATTAAAGGGCTTTAACAGATTTAATTTGAGTAAAATAAGGAGTTAACTGATTCAATTTGAGTAGAAAATGGAGTTAATTGATTTAACTCATTTTTGATCAATAGTGAACTGGAAATTTTCCTTTTTGAACTGAAGAGAGATTTTGTTGAGATATTTAATTGAATAAAATGAGATATGCTCTCATAATTACTTTTTCTATTTAATTAAATAATCTTTAATTAATTAGAGACACTTTTCTTATTTAATTAAATGACTTCATTTAATTAGTTAAGAATAGCTTCTCATTTAATTAAATAACTTTGTTTAATTAATTAGAAGTAAGTACTCCATTTAATTAAATAATTTCATTTAATTATTTTAAAATTCTTTTCAAAACTAGTCAACTCAAGTCAACCGTGGTTAAATCTTGTCAACTTTTGGTCAAACTTGATCTTTGCGTATGTGAATATGAGCAAATGTGAGTATGAATTCTAGCAACAATTCGATGCAAATTGTCATTCAACCTTTCAAAATGAAGAGATGAGGGTCTCTTAAATAGACTTTCTTGAAATTCATCAATGGTTGAGATTGATTTCAATCAACAGTCAGGATTAAAGGTGAAGTTTAGTCATAAAGGGAGATTTTCAAATTAAAGGGAGTTAACAGATTTAATTTCAGTAAAATAACGAGTTAAAATATTCAATTTGAGTAGAAAAAGGAGTTAACTGATTGAACTCATGTTTTATCAATAGTGAACTAGAAATTTCCATTTTTGAACTGAAGAGAGATTTTGTTGAGTTATTTAATTTAATAAAATGAGATATGCTCTCATAATTACTTTTTCTATTTAATTAAATAATCTTTAGTTAATTAGAGACACTTTTCTTATTTAATTAAATAACTTCATTTAGTTCATTAGGAATGGCTTCTCATTTAATTAAATAACTTTGTTTAATTAATTAGAAGTAAGTACTCCATTTAATTAAATAATTTTGTTTAATTATTTAAAAATTATTTTTGAAACTAGTCAACTCAAGTCAACCGTGGTTAAATCTGATCAACTTTTGGTCAAACTTAATCTTTGTGTATGTGAATATGAGCAAATGTGAGTATCAATTCCAGCAACAATTCGATGCAAATTCTCATTCAACCTTTCAAAATGAAGAGATGAGGGTCTCTTAAATAGACTTTCCCGAAATTCGTCAATGGTTGAGATCGATTTCAATCAACAATCAGGATTAAAGGTGAAGTTCAGTCATAAAGAGAGATTTCCAAATTAAAGGGAGTTAACAGATTTAATATGTGTAAAATAAGGAGTTAACTGATTCAATTTGAGTAGAAAAATGGGTCAACTGAATTAACTCATTTTTTAACAATAGTGAACTGAAAATTTCCCTTTTTGAACTAAAGAGACATTTTGTTGAGATATTTAATTTAATAAAATGAGATATGCTCTCATAATTACTTTTTCTATTTAATTAAATAATCTTTAATTAATTAGGGACAATTTTCTTATTTAATTAAATAACTTAATTTCATTCATTAGGAATGGCTTCTCATTTAATTAAATAACTTTGTTTAATTAATTAGAAGTAAGTACTCCATTTAATTAAATAATTTTGTTTAATTATTTCAAAATTCTTTTCGAAACTAGTCAACTCAAGTCAATCGTCGTTAAATCTGATCAACTTTTGGTCAAAGTTGATCTTTGCATATGTGAATATGAGCAAATGTGAGTATGAATTCCAGCAACAATTCGATGCAAATTCTCATTCAACCTTTCAAAATGAACAGATAAGGGTCTCTTAAATAGACTTTCCTAGAATTCATCAACGAGTAAGATCCATTTTAATCAACGGTCAGGATTAAAGGTGAAGTTTAGTCATCAAGGGAGATTTCCAAATTAAAGGGAGTCAACAGATTTAATTTGAGTAAAATAAGGAGTTAACTGATTCAATTTGAGTAGAAAAAGGAGTTAACTGATTTAACTCATTTTTTATCAATAGTGAACTGGAAATTTCCCTTTTTGAACTGAAGAGAGATTTTGTTGAGATATTTAATTTAATAAAATGAGATATGCTCTCATAATTACTTTTTCTATTTAATTAAATAATCTTTAATTAATTAGAGACACTTTTCTTATTTAATTAAATAATTTCATTTGATTAATTAGGAATGGCTTCTCGTTTAATTAAATAACTTTTTAAAATTAATTTGAAGTAAGTACTCCATTTAATTAAATAATTTCATTTTTTATTTAATTTTTTTTTTCGAAATTAGTCAACTCAAGTCGACTGTAGTTAAATTTTGTCAACATTTAGTCAAACTTGATCTTTGCGTATGTGAATATGAGCAAATGTTAGTATGAATTTCAGTAACAATTCGATGGAAATTCTCATTCAACATTTCAAAATGAAGAGATGAGGGTCTCTTCAATAGACTTTCCTGGAATTCATCAACAGTTGAGATTGATTTCAATCAACGGTCAGGATTAAAGGTGAAATTCAGTTATAAAGGGAGATTTCCAAATTAAAGGGAGTTAACAGTTTTAATTTGAGTAAAATAAGGAGTTAACTAATTCAATTTGAGTAAAAAGAGGAATCAACTGATTTAACTCATTTTTTATCAATAGTGAACTGGACATTTTCCTTTTTAAACTGAAGAGAGATTTTGTTCAGATATTTAATTTAATAAAATGAGATATGCTCTCATAATTACTTTTTCTATTTAATTAAATAATCCTTAATTAATTAGAGACACTTTTCTTATTTAATTAAATAACTTCATTTAATTAATTAAGAATGGCTTCTCATTTAATTAAATAACTTTGTTTAATTAATCAGAAGTAAGTACTCCATTTAGTTAAATAATTTCGTTTAATTGTTTCAAAATTCTTTTTAAAACTAGGCAACTCAAGTGAACCGTGGTTAAATCTCATGAACTTTTGGTCAAATTTGATCTTTGCGTATGTGAATATGAGCAAATGTGAGTATGAATTCCATCAACAATTCGATGCAAATTCTCATTCAACCTACAAAATGAAGAGATGAGGGTCTCTTAAATAGACTTTCTTCGAATTCATCAACGGTTGAGATCAATTTCAATCAACGGTCAGGATTAAAGGTGAAGTTCAGTCATAAAGGGAGATTTTCAAGTTAAAGGGAGTTAATAGATTTAATTTGAGTAAAAAAAGGAGTTAACTGATTCAATTTCAGTAGAAAAAGGCGTCAACTGATTTAACTCATTTTTTATCAATAGTGAACTGGAAATTTCCCTTTTTGAACTGAAGAGAGATTTTGTTAAGATATTTAATTTAATAAAATGAGATGTGCTCTCATAATTACTTTTTCTATTTAATTAAATAATCTTTAATTAATTAGAGACACTTTTCTTATTTAATTAAATAACATCATTTAATTAATTAGGAATGGCTTCTCATTTAATTAAATAACTTTGTTTAATTAATTAGAAGTAAGTACTCCATTTAATTAAATAATTTCGTTTAATTATTTCAAAAAAAAATTTGAAACTAGTCAACTCAAGTCAACTGTGTTTAAATCTGATCAACTTTTGGTCAAACTTGATCTTTGCCTATGTTAATATGAACAAATGTGAGTATGAAATATAAAAACAATTCGATGCAAATTCTCATTCAACCTTTCAAAATGTAGAGATGAGGGTCGCTTAAATAGACTTTCCTAGAATTCATCAAACGTTGAGATCGATTTCAATAAACGGTCAGGATTAAAGGTGAAGTTTAGTCATAAAGGGAGATTTCCAAATTAAAGGGAGTTAACAAATTTAATTTGAGTAAAATAAAGAGTTTACTAATTCAATTTGAGTAGAAAAAGGAGTCAGCTGATTAAACTCATTTTTGATCAATAGTGAACTAAAAATTTCTCTTTTTGAACTGAAGAGAGATTTTGTTGAGATATTTAATTTAATAAAATGAGATATGCTCTCATAATTACTGTTTCTATTTAATTAAATAATCTTTAATTAATTAGAGACACTTTTCTTATTTAATTAAATAACTTCATTTAATTAATTAGGAATGGCTTCTCATTTAATTAAATAACTTTGTTTAATTAGTTAGAAGTAAGTACTCCATTTAATTAAATAATTTCATTTAATTATTTCAAAATTCTTTTTGAAATTAGTCAACTCAAGTCAATCGTGGTTAAATCTGGTCAACTTTTGGTCAGACTTGATCTTTGAGTATGTGAATATCAACAAATGTGAGTATGAATTTCAGCAACAATTTGATGCAAATTCTCATTCAACCTTTCAAAATGAAGAGATGAGGGTCTCTTAAATAGACTTTCCTGAAATTCATCAACGGTTGAGATCGATTTCAATCAACGGTCAGGATTAAAGGTGAAGTTCAGTCATAAAGGGAGATTTCCAAATTAGAAGGAGTTATCAAATTTAATTTGATTAAAATAAGGAGTTAACTGATTCAATTTGAGTAGAAAAAGGAGTTAACTCATTTAACTCATTTTTGAACAATAGTGAACTGAAAATTTCTCTTTTTGGATCGAAGAGAGATTCTGTTGAGATATTTAATTTAATAAAATGAGATATGCTCTCATAATTACTTTTTCTATTTAATTAAATAATCTTTAATTAATTAGGGACAATTTTCTTATTTAATTAAATAACTTAATTTCATTCATTAGGAATGGCTTCTCATTTAATTAAATAACTTTGTTTAATTAATTAGAAGTAAGTACTCCATTTAATTAAATAATTTTGTTTAATTATTTCAAAATTCTTTTCGAAACTAGTCAACTCAAGTCAATCGTCGTTAAATCTGATCAACTTTTGGTCAAAGTTGATCTTTGCATATGTGAATATGAGCAAATGTGAGTATGAATTCCAGCAACAATTCGATGCAAATTCTCATTCAACCTTTCAAAATGAACATATAAGGGTCTCTTAAATAGACTTTCCTAGAATTCATCAACGAGTAAGATCCATTTTAATCAACGGTCAGGATTAAAGGTGAAGTTTAGTCATCAAGGGAGATTTCCAAATTAAAGGGAGTCAACAGATTTAATTTGAGTAAAATAAGGAGTTAACTGATTCAATTTGAGTAGAAAAAGGAGTTAACTGATTTAACTCATTTTTTATCAATAGTGAACTGGAAATTTCCCTTTTTGAACTGAAGAGAGATTTTGTTGAGATATTTAATTTAATAAAATGAGATATGCTCTCATAATTACTTTTTCTATTTAATTAAATAATCTTTAATTAATTAGAGACACTTTTCTTATTTAATTAAATAATTTCATTTGATTAATTAGGAATGGCTTCTCGTTTAATTAAATAACTTTTTAAAATTAATTTGAAGTAAGTACTCCATTTAATTAAATAATTTCATTTTTTATTTAATTTTTTTTTTCGAAATTAGTCAACTCAAGTCGACTGTAGTTAAATTTTGTCAACATTTAGTCAAACTTGATCTTTGCGTATGTGAATATGAGCAAATGTTAGTATGAATTTCAGTAACAATTCGATGGAAATTCTCATTCAACATTTCAAAATGAAGAGATGAGGGTCTCTTCAATAGACTTTCCTGGAATTCATCAACAGTTGAGATTGATTTCAATCAACGGTCAGGATTAAAGGTGAAATTCAGTTATAAAGGGAGATTTCCAAATTAAAGGGAGTTAACAGTTTTAATTTGAGTAAAATAAGGAGTTAACTAATTCAATTTGAGTAAAAAGAGGAATCAACTGATTTAACTCATTTTTTATCAATAGTGAACTGGACATTTTCCTTTTTAAACTGAAGAGAGATTTTGTTCAGATATTTAATTTAATAAAATGAGATATGCTCTCATAATTACTTTTTCTATTTAATTAAATAATCCTTAATTAATTAGAGACACTTTTCTTATTTAATTAAATAACTTCATTTAATTAATTAAGAATGGCTTCTCATTTAATTAAATAACTTTGTTTAATTAATCAGAAGTAAGTACTCCATTTAGTTAAATAATTTCGTTTAATTATTTCAAAATTCTTTTTAAAACTAGGCAACTCAAGTGAACCGTGGTTAAATCTCATGAACTTTTGGTCAAATTTGATCTTTGCGTATGTGAATATGAGCAAATGTGAGTATGAATTCCATCAACAATTCGATGCAAATTCTCATTCAACCTACAAAATGAAGAGATGAGGGTCTCTTAAATAGACTTTCTTCGAATTCATCAACGGTTGAGATCAATTTCAATCAACGGTCAGGATTAAAGGTGAAGTTCAGTCATAAAGGGAGATTTTCAAGTTAAAGGGAGTTAATAGATTTAATTTGAGTAAAAAAAGGAGTTAACTGATTCAATTTCAGTAGAAAAAGGCGTCAACTGATTTAACTCATTTTTTATCAATAGTGAACTGGAAATTTCCCTTTTTGAACTGAAGAGAGATTTTGTTAAGATATTTAATTTAATAAAATGAGATGTGCTCTCATAATTACTTTTTCTATTTAATTAAATAATCTTTAATTAATTAGAGACACTTTTCTTATTTAATTAAATAACATCATTTAATTAATTAGGAATGGCTTCTCATTTAATTAAATAACTTTGTTTAATTAATTAGAAGTAAGTACTCCATTTAATTAAATAATTTCGTTTAATTATTTCAAAAAAAAATTTGAAACTAGTCAACTCAAGTCAACTGTGTTTAAATCTGATCAACTTTTGGTCAAACTTGATCTTTGCCTATGTTAATATGAACAAATGTGAGTATGAAATATAAAAACAATTCGATGCAAATTCTCATTCAACCTTTCAAAATGTAGAGATGAGGGTCGCTTAAATAGACTTTCCTAGAATTCATCAAACGTTGAGATCGATTTCAATAAACGGTCAGGATTAAAGGTGAAGTTTAGTCATAAAGGGAGATTTCCAAATTAAAGGGAGTTAACAAATTTAATTTGAGTAAAATAAAGAGTTTACTAATTCAATTTGAGTAGAAAAAGGAGTCAGCTGATTAAACTCATTTTTGATCAATAGTGAACTAAAAATTTCTCTTTTTGAACTGAAGAGAGATTTTGTTGAGATATTTAATTTAATAAAATGAGATATGCTCTCATAATTACTGTTTCTATTTAATTAAATAATCTTTAATTAATTAGAGACACTTTTCTTATTTAATTAAATAACTTCATTTAATTAATTAGGAATGGCTTCTCATTTAATTAAATAACTTTGTTTAATTAGTTAGAAGTAAGTACTCCATTTAATTAAATAATTTCATTTAATTATTTCAAAATTCTTTTTGAAATTAGTCAACTCAAGTCAATCGTAGTTAAATCTGGTCAACTTTTGGTCAGACTTGATCTTTGAGTATGTGAATATCAACAAATGTGAGTATGAATTTCAGCAACAATTTGATGCAAATTCTCATTCAACCTTTCAAAATGAAGAGATGAGGGTCTCTTAAATAGACTTTCCTGAAATTCATCAACGGTTGAGATCGATTTCAATCAACGGTCAGGATTAAAGGTGAAGTTCAGTCATAAAGGGAGATTTCCAAATTAGAAGGAGTTATCAAATTTAATTTGATTAAAATAAGGAGTTAACTGATTCAATTTGAGTAGAAAAAGGAGTTAACTCATTTAACTCATTTTTGAACAATAGTGAACTGAAAATTTCTCTTTTTGGATCGAAGAGAGATTCTGTTGAGATATTTAATTTAATAAAATGAGATATGCTCTCATAATTACTTTTTCTATTTAATTAAATAATCTTTAATTAATTAGGGACAATTTTCTTATTTAATTAAATAACTTAATTTCATTCATTAGGAATGGCTTCTCATTTAATTAAATAACTTTGTTTAATTAATTAGAAGTAAGTACTCCATTTAATTAAATAATTTTGTTTAATTATTTCAAAATTCTTTTCGAAACTAGTCAACTCAAGTCAATCGTCGTTAAATCTGATCAACTTTTGGTCAAAGTTGATCTTTGCATATGTGAATATGAGCAAATGTGAGTATGAATTCCAGCAACAATTCGATGCAAATTCTCATTCAACCTTTCAAAATGAACATATAAGGGTCTCTTAAATAGACTTTCCTAGAATTCATCAACGAGTAAGATCCATTTTAATCAACGGTCAGGATTAAAGGTGAAGTTTAGTCATCAAGGGAGATTTCCAAATTAAAGGGAGTCAACAGATTTAATTTGAGTAAAATAAGGAGTTAACTGATTCAATTTGAGTAGAAAAAGGAGTTAACTGATTTAACTCATTTTTTATCAATAGTGAACTGGAAATTTCCCTTTTTGAACTGAAGAGAGATTTTGTTGAGATATTTAATTTAATAAAATGAGATATGCTCTCATAATTACTTTTTCTATTTAATTAAATAATCTTTAATTAATTAGAGACACTTTTCTTATTTAATTAAATAATTTCATTTGATTAATTAGGAATGGCTTCTCGTTTAATTAAATAACTTTTTAAAATTAATTTGAAGTAAGTACTCCATTTAATTAAATAATTTCATTTTTTATTTAATTTTTTTTTTCGAAATTAGTCAACTCAAGTCGACTGTAGTTAAATTTTGTCAACATTTAGTCAAACTTGATCTTTGCGTATGTGAATATGAGCAAATGTTAGTATGAATTTCAGTAACAATTCGATGGAAATTCTCATTCAACATTTCAAAATGAAGAGATGAGGGTCTCTTCAATAGACTTTCCTGGAATTCATCAACAGTTGAGATTGATTTCAATCAACGGTCAGGATTAAAGGTGAAATTCAGTTATAAAGGGAGATTTCCAAATTAAAGGGAGTTAACAGTTTTAATTTGAGTAAAATAAGGAGTTAACTAATTCAATTTGAGTAAAAAGAGGAATCAACTGATTTAACTCATTTTTTATCAATAGTGAACTGGACATTTTCCTTTTTAAACTGAAGAGAGATTTTGTTCAGATATTTAATTTAATAAAATGAGATATGCTCTCATAATTACTTTTTCTATTTAATTAAATAATCCTTAATTAATTAGAGACACTTTTCTTATTTAATTAAATAACTTCATTTAATTAATTAAGAATGGCTTCTCATTTAATTAAATAACTTTGTTTAATTAATCAGAAGTAAGTACTCCATTTAGTTAAATAATTTCGTTTAATTATTTCAAAATTCTTTTTAAAACTAGGCAACTCAAGTGAACCGTGGTTAAATCTCATGAACTTTTGGTCAAATTTGATCTTTGCGTATGTGAATATGAGCAAATGTGAGTATGAATTCCATCAACAATTCGATGCAAATTCTCATTCAACCTACAAAATGAAGAGATGAGGGTCTCTTAAATAGACTTTCTTCGAATTCATCAACGGTTGAGATCAATTTCAATCAACGGTCAGGATTAAAGGTGAAGTTCAGTCATAAAGGGAGATTTTCAAGTTAAAGGGAGTTAATAGATTTAATTTGAGTAAAAAAAAGAGTTAACTGATTCAATTTCAGTAGAAAAAGGCGTCAACTGATTTAACTCATTTTTTATCAATAGTGAACTGGAAATTTCCCTTTTTGAACTGAAGAGAGATTTTGTTAAGATATTTAATTTAATAAAATGAGATGTGCTCTCATAATTACTTTTTCTATTTAATTAAATAATCTTTAATTAATTAGAGACACTTTTCTTATTTAATTAAATAACATCATTTAATTAATTAGGAATGGCTTCTCATTTAATTAAATAACTTTGTTTAATTAATTAGAAGTAAGTACTCCATTTAATTAAATAATTTCGTTTAATTATTTCAAAAAAAAATTTGAAACTAGTCAACTCAAGTCAACTGTGTTTAAATCTGATCAACTTTTGGTCAAACTTGATCTTTGCCTATGTTAATATGAACAAATGTGAGTATGAAATATAAAAACAATTCGATGCAAATTCTCATTCAACCTTTCAAAATGTAGAGATGAGGGTCGCTTAAATAGACTTTCCTAGAATTCATCAAACGTTGAGATCGATTTCAATAAACGGTCAGGATTAAAGGTGAAGTTCAGTCATAAAGGGAGATTTCCAAATTAAAGGGAGTTAACAAATTTAATTTGAGTAAAATAAAGAGTTTACTAATTCAATTTGAGTAGAAAAAGGAGTCAGCTGATTAAACTCATTTTTGATCAATAGTGAACTAAAAATTTCTCTTTTTGAACTGAAGAGAGATTTTGTTGAGATATTTAATTTAATAAAATGAGATATGCTCTCATAATTACTGTTTCTATTTAATTAAATAATCTTTAATTAATTAGAGACACTTTTCTTATTTAATTAAATAACTTCATTTAATTAATTAGGAATGGCTTCTCATTTAATTAAATAACTTTGTTTAATTAGTTAGAAGTAAGTACTCCATTTAATTAAATAATTTCATTTAATTATTTCAAAATTCTTTTTGAAATTAGTCAACTCAAGTCAATCGTGGTTAAATCTGGTCAACTTTTGGTCAGACTTGATCTTTGAGTATGTGAATATCAACAAATGTGAGTATGAATTTCAGCAACAATTTGATGCAAATTCTCATTCAACCTTTCAAAATGAAGAGATGAGGGTCTCTTAAATAGACTTTCCTGAAATTCATCAACGGTTGAGATCGATTTCAATCAACGGTCAGGATTAAAGGTGAAGTTCAGTCATAAAGGGAGATTTCCAAATTAGAAGGAGTTATCAAATTTAATTTGATTAAAATAAGGAGTTAACTGATTCAATTTGAGTAGAAAAAGGAGTTAACTCATTTAACTCATTTTTGAACAATAGTGAACTGAAAATTTCTCTTTTTGGATCGAAGAGAGATTCTGTTGAGATATTTAATTTAATAAAATGAGATATGCTCTCATAATTACTTTTTCTATTTAATTAAATAATCTTTAATTAATTAGGGACAATTTTCTTATTTAATTAAATAACTTAATTTCATTCATTAGGAATGGCTTCTCATTTAATTAAATAACTTTGTTTAATTAATTAGAAGTAAGTACTCCATTTAATTAAATAATTTTGTTTAATTATTTCAAAATTCTTTTCGAAACTAGTCAACTCAAGTCAATCGTCGTTAAATCTGATCAACTTTTGGTCAAAGTTGATCTTTGCATATGTGAATATGAGCAAATGTGAGTATGAATTCCAGCAACAATTCGATGCAAATTCTCATTCAACCTTTCAAAATGAACAGATAAGGGTCTCTTAAATAGACTTTCCTAGAATTCATCAACGAGTAAGATCCATTTTAATCAACGGTCAGGATTAAAGGTGAAGTTTAGTCATCAAGGGAGATTTCCAAATTAAAGGGAGTCAACAAATTTAATTTGAGTAAAATAAGGAGTTAACTGATTCAATTTGACTAGAAAAAGGAGTTAACTGATTTAACTCATTTTTTATCAATAGTGAACTGGAAATTTCCCTTTTTGAACTGAAGAGAGATTTTGTTGAGATATTTAATTTAATAAAATGAGATATGCTCTCATAATTACTTTTTCTATTTAATTAAATAATCTTTAATTAATTAGAGACACTTTTCTTATTTAATTAAATAATTTCATTTGATTAATTAGGAATGGCTTCTCGTTTAATTAAATAACTTTTTAAAATTAATTTGAAGTAAGTACTCCATTTAATTAAATAATTTCATTTTTTATTTAATTTTTTTTTTGAAATTAGTCAACTCAAGTCAACTGTAGTTAAATTTTGTCAACATTTAGTCAAACTTGATCTTTGCATATGTGAATATGAGCAAATGTTAGTATGAATTTCAGCAACAATTCGATGGAAATTCTCATTCAACATTTCAAAATGAAGAGATGAGGGTCTCTTCAATAGACTTTCCTGGAATTCATCAACAGTTGAGATTGATTTCAATCAACGGTCAGGATTAAAGGTGAAATTCAGTTATAAAGGGAGATTTCCAAATTAAAGGGAGTTAACAGATTTAATTTGAGTAAAATAAGGAGTTAACTAATTCAATTTGAGTAAAAAAAGGAATCAACTGATTTAACTCATTTTTTATCAATAGTGAACTGGACATTTTCCTTTTTAAACTAAAGAGAGATTTTGTTCAGATATTTAATTTAATAAAATGAGATATGCTCTCATAATTACTTTTTCTATTTAATTAAATAATCCTTAATTAATTAGAGACACTTTTCTTATTTAATTAAATAACTTCATTTAATTAATTAAGAATGGCTTCTCATTTAATTAAATAACTTTGTTTAATTAATCAGAAGTAAGTACTCCATTTAGTTAAATAATTTCGTTTAATTATTTCAAAATTCTTTTTAAAACTAGGCAACTCAAGTGAACCGTGGTTAAATCTCATGAACTTTTGGTCAAATTTGATCTTTGCGTATGTGAATATGAGCAAATGTGAGTATGAATTCTAGCAACAATTCGATGCAAATTCTCATTCAACCTACAAAATGAAGAGATGAGGGTCTCTTAAATAGACTTTCTTCGAATTCATCAACGGTTGAGATCGATTTCAATCAACGGTCAGGATTAAAGGTGAAGTTCAGTCATAAAGGGAGATTTCCAAGTTAAAGGGAGTTAACAGATTTAATTTGAGTAAAATAAGGAGTTAACTGATTCAATTTCAGTAGAAAAAGGCGTCAACTGATTTAACTCATTTTTTATCAATAGTGAACTGAAAATTTCCCTTTTTGAACTGAAGAGAGATTTTGTTAAGATATTTAATTTAATAAAATGAGATGTGCTCTCATAATTACGTTTTCTATTTAATTAAATAATTTTTAATTAATTAGAGACACTTTTCTTATTTAATTAAATAACATCATTTAATTAATTAGGAATGGCTTCTCATTTAATTAAATAACTTTGTTTAATTAATTAGAAGTAAGTACTCCATTTAATTAAATAATTTCGTTTAATTATTTCAAAAAAAAATTTGAAACTAGTCAACTCAAGTCAACTGTGTTTAAATCTGATCAACTTTTGGTCAAACTTGATCTTTGCCTATGTTAATATGAACAAATGTGAGTATGAAATATAACAACAATTCGATGCAAATTCTCATTCAACCTTTCAAAATGTAGAGATGAGGGTGTCTTAAATATACTTTCTTAGAATTAATCAATGGTTGAGATCGATTTTAATCAATGGTCAGGATTAAAGGTGAAGTTCAGTCATAAAGGGAGATTTCCAAATTAAAAGGAGTTAACGGATTTAATTTGAGTAAAATAAGGAGTTAACTAATTCAATTTGAGTAGAAAAAGGAGTCAATTGATTTAACTCATTTTTTACCAATAGTGAACTGAAAATTTCTCTTTTTGAACAGAAGAGAGATTTATTTGAGATATTTAATTTAATAAAATGAGATATGCTCTCATAATTACTTTTTCTATTTAATTAAATAATCTTTAATTAATTAGAGACACTTTTCTTATTTAATTAAATAACTTCATTTAATTAATTAGGAATGGCTTCTCATTTAATTAAATAACTTTGTTTAATTAATTAGAAGTAAGTACTCTATTTAATTAAATAATTTCGTTTAATTATTTCAAAAAAAAATTTGAAACTAGTCAACTCAAGTCAACCTCAGTTAAATCTGGTCAACTTTTGGTCAAACTTGATCTTTGCGTATGTAAATATGAGCAAATGTGAGTATGAATTCCAGCAACAATTCGATGCAAATTCTCATTCAACCTTTCAAAATGAAGAGATGAGGGTCTCCTTAATAGAATTTCCTAAAATTCATCAACGGTTGAGATCGATTTCAATCAACGGTCAGGATTAAAGTGAAGTTCAGTCATAAAGGGAGATTTTCAAATTAAAGGAAGTTAATAGATTTAATTTGAGTAAAATAAGGAGTTAACTGATTCAATTTTAGTAAAAAAAGGAGTCAACTGATTTAACTCATTTTTGATCAACAGTAAACTGAAAATTTCCCTTTTTGAACTAAAGAGAGATTTTGTTGAGATATTTAATTTAATAAAATGAGATATGCTCTCATAATTACTTTTCCTATTTAATTAAATAATCTTTAATTAATTAGAGGCACTTTTCTTATTTAATTAAATAACTTCATTTAATTAGTTAGGAATGGCTTCTCATTTAATTAAATAATTTTGTTTAATTAATTAGAAGTAACTACTCCATTTAATTAAATAATTTCGTTTAATTATTTCAAAATTCTTTTCGAAACTAGTCAACTCAAGTCAACCATGATTAAATCTGGTCAACTTTTGGTCAAAGTTGATCTTTGCGAATGTGAATATGAGCAAATGTGAGTATGAATTCCAGCAACAATTCGATGCAAATTCTCATTCAACCTTTCAAAATGAAGAGATGAGGGTCTCTTATATAGACTTTCTTGGAATTCATCAACGGTTGAGATCGATTTTAATCAACGGTCAGGATTAAAGGTGAAGTTCAGTCATAAAGGTAGATTTCCAAATTAAAGGGAGTTAATAGATTTAATTTGAGTAAAATAAGGAGTTAACTGATTCAATTTGATTAGAAAATGGAGTTAATTGATTTAACTCATTTTTGATCAATAGTGAAATGGAAATTTTCTTTTTTGAACTAAAGAGAGATTTTTTTGAGATATTTAATTTAATAAAATGAGATAGGCTCTCATAATTACTTTTTCTATTTAATTAAATAATCTTTAATTAATTAGAGACACTTTTCTTATTTAATTAAATAACTTTCTTTTAATTAGTTAAGAATGGCTTCTCATTTAATTAAAGAACTTTGTTTAATTAATTAGAAGTAAGTACTCCATTTAATTAAATAATTTTGTTTAATTATTTCAAAATTATTTTCGAAACTAGTCAACTCAAGTCAATCGTGGTTAAATCTGGTTAATTTTTGGTCAAACTTGATCTTTGCGTATGTGAATATGAGCAAATGTGAGTATGAATTCCAGCAACAATTCGATGCAAATTCTCATTCAACCTTTCAAAATGAAGAGATGTGGGTCTCTTAAATAGACTTTCCTGAAATTCATCAACAGTTGAGATTGATTTCAATCAACGGTCAGGATTAAAAGTGAATTTCAGTCATAAAAGGAGATTTCCAAATTAAAAATATTTTACAGATTTAATTTGAGTAAAATAAAGAGTTAACTGATTCAATTTGAGTAGAAATTTAGTGCCTACCCTCATTCACATCTTTTCTAGACATATTGTTGCTATTATTATCAGACTATGATGGACTATTTTTATGTTGATGGATTAGTGGTATTGTTTTGACACTATCAGACATTATGTTATGATTTAGAGGTTATGTGATGAGATCATTTAGACTTTACATTTCATGCATACATGATGATCATTATATTGTTTTCAGATATTATTGATGATTAGTTGATGATTATTATCTTATGTGTTTTGTTATGGATACTTACCCCATACTTGCATGTGTATGGTGTGTGTGTTTTCTTATTGTATGATGTTTTTGATGTGGTTAAGGAAGGGAGTCATAGTTACCTGCTTAGTCAGGATCTACACAATGCACCACTTCTTGCCATTGTCTGTTTAGCTTAGCATTATATATTGTATGTACATGCATGGTTTTTCTATAGGTTGCAGGTACTGGGTATCGACTTTTTTGAATTGCTAGGATGAGTGTACCCTATTATACTATCTCAATTATAAAAGAAGGGAGATAAATTCTCAAGTCCAAATCTCAAACCCTTAAACCATTTGTCCTAGTGAGTTAGGACAAGTATCAGAGTTGAGTACCCACAAAATATGTCGAATGACATTTTTCGTGATTTTTAACCCTTTAGACTGATTTTGTATAATTTGTTCTATGATGGGTTTTCATATTTTATCTTGGAGGTCTATGGTGAATTTTCTATTAATTAAGTCTTAATAAATAGATTTAATTAATAAATTAATTATTTTGGAGAAAATTAATAAAATATAATGATCTTTGATATTTTGAGTATAATTAATTAAATGTGAATTATTGAAAAAAATGAATTAAATAAAAGAAAATTATAAAATTAAAATTAATAATAATAATAAAATAATAATAAAGTAATAAATAAATAATAATAATAAAAGTTATAAAAATCAAAATGAAAGTTATAAATATTTAAATAGAAATTATATAAAAAGTAAATTGGAGTTATAAGTTTGCATGGGAATTAACACACTTTCCTATTTCTCATGTGTCAACAACATGGGGGTTAGTGCATTAATTAAGCACATGGTGTCTACAACCCTATGGCTCATCTTGAAGGTTGGAAAAGACCCATGCTTAGTTGGTGACACCTTCCAGCTGTTTCTAGAAGCATTCTAGAGGTTTTTTGAGAGCTCTTTATATTGAAGCATTCTTAGAAGCTTAGACAGCGTTGGAGTGCAATTGGAGCATTGGAGGATTTGAGAATTTTGAAGAAGCGAGCTTGCTCTGTGAGTTTTCTGAGGAAGAGTGGATTAGCATCAGAATCCGAGTAGATTCTTGTGATTTTACTTATGCTATTTCCGCATCTTGCATTCCCTGTCTTCTTCGTGTCTTCCATATGTCTTCTAAAGATTTTTCCTATTTTGATTGTAAGCATTCTCAATGTGGGTAGTTAAAAAAAAAAATTATTTAAGAATTTTATATGCATAGATCTAAAAGGAAAACGGGGCTAGGGTTTAAATTGTGGCCAAATCTATTAGATTAATATTTGGTTAAATCTGTGATTTAAAAGCTTATAAGAAAATTCTGAGAACTGAAATTTATATATATTTATATTCCAATATATTCATATATATATATATATATATGTATGTATATATATATGTATGTATGTATATATATATATATATATATGTATGTATATATATATGTATGTATATATATATATGTATGTATATATATATGTATGTATATATATGTATGTATATATATATGTATATATATGTATATGTATATATGTATATGTATATATATATATATGTATATGTATATATATATGTATATATGTCTATATATATATATGTATATATTTATATGTCTATATGCTGTGATGATTGATTAAATTGTGTGTATACATAAATATACACACACACACACACACATATATATACATATGCATATATACATATACATATTTCATTAAAAATTTGAATGTCACATAATTCACAGTGAGCGAATGACGCGTCGTGATTGAGGAATGCATTTTAATAAAACGCAATTATAATAATAAATTTTGCAAGGGCGGGTTCTTAATTCCCTACCCTCGCACGATTTATAATCAACGACACCCTATCTGTAGTCGCAGGTACTGCGACTGACGTTGCAGGCCTGCAACGTCAGACAAGGGTACGATCTGCGAATCGCAGATGGCGGTACTGTTTAATATCATTTTGAACAAAACTATGATGTGATTTGATTCATATATAAAATTTGATTTTATATTTCGATATTATTATAATTATATATATATATATGTATTTATGTGAATATATATATGTATATATATATAAGTATATATGTATATATTATTAATAATAAATATAATAATAATAATAAATTATTTAAAAAAAAAAAGATTAATAATAGTTGGTTAATTATTAAGAGATATTAATAATTAACTTAATTGAAAATTAGTTCAATTAAAGATAGTCATTAGAAAATATTATAATCGAAGTTTTGATTCATTGAGAGTGTCAATTTTCAAACAATGTTATATAAATAAAATATTATTAGATCAATTATAAAATTGAATCTAATGGTTTTGGGGAGAAACTTTCATCTATCAAACAATACATGTGTTAGGAAAACTGTACAAAATGTTTCTCCATTTATTCTCTTAACTTGAAAATGTAAACTGAGACTTTTGCATTTGAATTCAATTTGAAAATTTAGCAAAACCAAAATATGTGTTTACATTGTGTATTCTTTATGCTATTGTTTTGGGTTTTGGATTCACTAGTGTTGACCAGTATAGGACATCTACTAGAGGCTTGGGAGTTATGTGATTGTGATGTCATGATGATGTTTTAATATCAATCTTTATAAACCCAACCATGGTTTGTGATGGAATGCTCTATGTATTGGATGTGATTACTGATTATTATAGTTGAGATTCTTGTGTGTGAGACACTTGACTTAACCATTATTTTTGGTTATCGATTAGTTATCCTTGGTTATATTCTAGTCGCCATGATGAGACTGTGATATGGATTTATTCTTGATTATGTCATGTTGTGACATGTTTGACTCAACCATTTTTGGAGTCTCCAATCAGTATGATTGAGATATATTTTTGGTTATTGAGAACCAATGAATACTTTTGATTGTCAGTGATAATTCAGTTGCCAATAGAGAGCTGTTGTGTTCATGATTTTCTATGGATGTTTGCTCATGGAGATTTGATGCTTTTATGCATATTTGATGATTTTATGGATTATCTTTTGTGATTTTGAGATTTATGATTCCATGAGCATTAGGGTAGGATATCTGCATGTAGTGACGAGAAGTGGCTTGCAATGGGGGCCGGGGCCCTAAGAGGCTGCCAGGGTAACTCATTGTAAGTTGATTAATAAGTGATAACATTCACACCTAATACTAACTGAATGAACCTAAAAAGATAAGTCTTTTGTTCTCGCCCATGCCTTGAGCACTTGTACAGGCTAGGGTGGGAGTAGTGAGATGCATGGTTGTGACCTTGCATTCCGTAGTATGCCTCGTCAGTATGAGAAGATACTAGTGGCCGCATGAAATCAGTATGGACCTGTAGAGTTTAGCTAACTGCCAGGATAACTTGTACGTGATAATTGCGATGACACTTTCCTACTTGCATCGTAGGTTCCTACATGTCATTGTGTGCCTTTGGGATTAGATGTCTGATTTTGTATTTGGAACATTTGAGTTAGTATACTTTTAGGATTCCTAGACTTATGGAGATTTGTGCCATGTGATTTTGATAGCCTGTTTGGGACTTGAGATTATCTCCTTAGCACAGTGGGAGTGGACCACTTAGGTATCACGCGGTCGGGTGGTAGTGTATTTTCCACTCTTATCATTTTGAGATTCATTGAGACATCGTGGCTGATGCGTCCATCATGATGGTGGATATGTATCCTTTTTCATTGATGATTAGCATATGTTAGGTTATGTTATCTAATGCTTTTATTTGCATATTAGATTACTTTCTACGTATGATGTTGTATTTATTAGGAGTGACATTCCTACTATGTAATAATGATGATCTCTTTGGTAATTTGGAATGTTACATACGGAGGGATGGCTAGGATCCACGATGCTCTAATGATGCTATTGATGGTTGGGAGGAACCGTGCACTTAGTTTATTATGTTTGATCTTTATGATGGATGTATATGTTCTCTATGATGTTGTATCATGTGATTATCTCTACTTTGATGTATCATGGATTAGAACAATATGATGTACCTTATTCTATGTATGTATATTCTTTGAGCCTATCATACCCTGTGACATGTATAGTGGATGAATGAGCATTTGAAATGTAATGTATAAACATGGAACTTATCATTTCATTAGGATTTTGTACTAGATGCATTCATGTTTGTAATTCAACGTTAAGGGATCTTAAAGTATGTAATCTTTTATTTATGTTATCTTTACTCTCAGATGGAAAATGTTATTGCTTCCATTATTGTGTATAAGTTTTATGTGATATATACTTTCATGGGAAAAAAAAAATTTGTTTCTAAACTTAGTGAAACTCTAGGTTAATTCTTTGGATCCCTTGGCGGGGCATTACAAGAAAAATGAGTTAACTAATTTAACTCATTTTTTATCAATACTGAACTGGAAATATTCCTTTTTGAACTAAAGAGAGATTTTGTTGAGATATTTAATTTAATAAAATGAGATATGCTCTCATAATTACTTTTTCTATTTAATTAAATAATCTTTAATTAATTAGAGACACTTTTCTTATTTAATTAAATAACTTCATTTAATTAGTTAGGAATGGCTTCTAATTTAATTAAATAATTTTGTTTAATTAATTAGAAGTAAGTACTCCATTTAATTAAATAATTTCATTTAATTATTTCAAATTTTTTTTCAAAACTAGTCAACTCAAGTCAACTGTGGTTAAACCTGGTAAACTTTTGGTCAAACTTGATCTTTGCGTATGTGAATATGAGCAAATGTGAGTATGAATTCCACCAACAATTTGATGCACATTCTCATTCAACCTTTCAAAATGAAGAGATGAGGGTCTCTTAAATAGACTTTCTTGGAATTCATCAACGGTTGAGATTGATTTCAATCAACGGTCAGGATTAAAGGTGAAGTTCAGTCATAAAGGGAGATTTCCAAATTAAAAGAAGTTAACAGATTTAATTTGAGTAAAATAAGGAGTTAACTGATTCAATTTGAGTGAAAAAAGGAGTTAACTGATTTAACTCATTTTTGATCAATAGTGAACTAGAAATTTCCCTTTTTGAATTGAAGAGAGATTTTGTTGAGATATTTAATTTAATAAAATGAGATATGCTCTCATAATTAATTTTTCTATTTAATTAAATAATCTTTAATTAATTAAAGACACTTTTCTTATTTAATTAAATAACTTTATTTAATTAGTTAGGAATGGCTTCTCATTTAATTAAATAACTTTGTTTAATTAATTAGAAGTAAGTACTCCATTTAATTAAATAATTTCATTTAATTATTTCAAAATTCTTTTCGAAACTAGTCAACTCAAGTCAACCGTGGTTAAATCTGGTAAACTTTTGGTCAAAGTTGATCTTTACGTATGTGAATATGAGCAAATGTGAGTATGAATTTCAGCAACAATTCGATGCAGATTCTCATTCAACCTTTAAAAATGAAGAGATCAGGGTCTCTTAAATAGACTTTTCTAGAATTCATCAACAGTAGAGATCGATTTCAATCAACGGTCAAGATTAAAGGTGAAGTTCAGTCATAAAGGAAGATTTCCAAATTAAAGAGAGTTAAAAGATTTAATTTGAGTAAAATAAAGAGTTAACTGATTCAATTTGAGTAGAAAAAGGAGTTAATTGATTTAACTCATTTTTTATCAATAGTGTACTGAAAATTTCTCTTTTTGAACTAAAGAGAGATTTTGTTGAGATATTTAATTTAATAAAATGAGATATGCTCTCATAATTACTTTTTCTATTTAATTAAATAATCTTTAATTAATTAGAGACAATTTTCTTATTTAATTAAATAAATTCATTTAATTAGTTAGAAATGGCTTCTCATTAAATTAGTTAGAAATGGCTTCTCATTTAATTAAATAATTTTTTTTGATTAATTAGAAGTTAGTACTCGATTTAATTAAATAATTTCTATAAATTATTTCAAATTTCTTTTCGAAACTGGTCAACTCAAGTCAACCGTGGTTAAATCTGGTCAACTTTTGATAAAACTTGATCTTTGCGTATGTGAATATGAGCAAATGTGAGTATGAATTCCAGCAACAATTCGATGCAAATTCTAATTCAACCTTTAAAAATAAAGAGATGAGGGTCTCTTAAATAGACTTTCTTCGAATTCATCAATGGTTGAGATCGATTTCAATCAACGGTCTTAACTCAAGGTGAAGTTCAATCATAAAGGGAGATTTATAAATTAAAGGGACTTAACAGATTTAATTTGAGAAAAACAAGGAGTTAACTGATTCAATTTGAGTAGAAAAAGGAATTAACTAATTTAACTCATTTTTGATCAATAGTGAACTGGAAATTTCCCTTTTTTAACTAAAGAGAGATTTTGTTGAGATATTTAATTAAATTAAATGAGATATGCTCTCATAACTACTTTTTCTATTTAAATAAATAATCTTTAATTAATTAGAGACACTTTTCTTATTTAATTAAATAACTTCATTTAATTAGCTAGGAATGGCTTCTCATTTAATTAAATAACTTTGTTTAATTAATTAGAAGTATGTACTCCATTTAATTAAATAATTTCATTCAATTATTTCAAATTTTTTTTGAAACTATTCAACTCAAGTCAACCGTGGTTAAATCTGGTCAACTTTTGGTCAAAGTTTATCTTTGTGTATGTGAATATGAGCAAATGTGAGTATGAATTCCAGCAACAATTTGATGTAAATTCTCATTCAGCCTTTCAAAATGAAAAGATGATGGTCTCTTAAATAGACTTTCCTGAAATTCATCAATGGTTGAGATCGATTTCAATCAACGGTCAGGATTAAAGGTGAAGTTCGGTAATAAAGGGAGATTTCCAAATTAAAGGGAGTTAACAGATTTAATTTGAGTAAAATAAGGAGTTAACTGATTTAAGTCATTTTTTATCAATAGTGAATTAGAAATTTCCCTTTTTGAACTGAAGAGAGATTTTGTTGAGATATTTAATTTAATAAAATGAGATATCCTCTTATAATTACTTTTTCTATTTAATTAAATAATCTTTAATTAATTAAAGACACTTTTCTTATTTAATTAAATAACTTCATTGAATTAGTTAGGAATGGCTTCTCATTTAATTAAATAACTTTGTTTAATTAATTAGAAGTAAGTACTCCATTTAATTAAATAATTTTGTTTAATTATTTAAAAAAAAATTTTAATACTAGTCAACTCAAGTCAACCATGGTTAAATTTGGTTAATTTTTAGTCAAACTTGATATTTGCGTATGTAAATATGAGCAAATGTGAGTATGAATTCTACCAACAATTCGATGCAAATTCTCATTCAACCTTTCAAAATGAAGAGATGAGGGTCTCTTAAATAGACTTTCCTAAAATTCATCAACGGTTGAGATCGGTTTCAATCAATGGTCAGGATTAAAGGTGAAGTTCAGTCATAAAGGGAGATTTCCAAATTAAAGGGAGTTAACAGATTTAATTTGAGTAAAATAAGGATTAACTGATTCAATTTGAGTAGAAAAAAGAGTTAACTGATTTCAGTCATTTTTGATCAATTGTGAACTAGAAATTTTCCTTTTTGAACTAAAGAGAGATTTTGTGGAGATATTTAATTTAATAAGATGAGATATGCTCTCATAATTACTTTTTCTATTTAATTAAATAATCTTTAATTAATTAGAGACACTTTTCTTATTTAATTAAATAACTTAACGTAATTAATTAGGAATGGCTTCTCATTTAATTAAATAACTTTGTTTAATTAATTAGAAGTACTCCATTTAATTAAATAATGTTGATTAATTATTTCAAAATTCTTTTCGAAACTAGTCAACTCAAGTCAACCGTGTTTAAATCTATGCAACTTTTGGTCAAACTTGATCTTTGCGTATGTGAATATGAGCAAATGTGAGTATGAAATCCAGCTACAATTCGATCCAAATTCTCATTCAACTTTTCAAAATGAAGAGATGAGGGTCTCTTAAACAGACTTTCCTCGAATTCATCAACGGTTGAGATCGATTTCAATCAACAGTCAGGATTAAAGGTGAAGTTCAGTCATAAAGGGAGATTTTCAAATTAAAGGGAGTTAACAGATTTAATTTGAGTAAAATAAGGAGTTAACCGATTCAATTTGAGTAGAAAAAGGAGTTAACTGATTTAACTCATTTTCTATCAATAGTGAACTGGAAATTTCCCTTTTTGAACTGAAGAGAGATTTTGTTGAGATATTTAATTTAATAAAATGAGATATGGTCTCATAATTATTTTTTCTATTTAATTAAATAATTTTTAAATAATTAGAGACACTTTTCTTATTTAATTAAATAACTTCATTTAATTAGTTAGGAATGGCTTCTCATTTAATTAAATAATTTTGTTTAATTAATTAGAAGTAAGTACTCTATTTAATTAAATAATTTCTTTTAACTATTTCATATTTCTTTTCGAAACTAGTCAACTCAAGTCAACCGTGGTTAAATCTAGTCAACTTTTGATCAAACTTGATCTTTGCGTATGTGAATATGATCAAATATGAGTATGAATTTCAGCAACAATTCGATTCAAATTCTCATTCAACCTTTCAAAATGAAGAGATGAGTGTCTCTTAAACAAACTTTCCTCAAATTCATCAATGGTTGAGATCGATTTCAATCAACGGTCAACATTAAAGGTGAAGTTCACTCATAAAGGGAGATTTCCAAATTAAAGGGTGTTAACAGATTTAATTTGAGTAAAATAAGGAGTTAACTGATTCAATTTGAGTAGAAAAAAGAGTTAATTGATTTAACTCATTTTTTTATCAACAATGAACTGGAAATTTTCCTTTCTGAACTAAAGAAAGATTTTGTTGAGATATTTAATTTAATAAAATGAGATATGCTCTCATAATTACTTTTTCTATTTAATTAAATAATCTTTAATTAATTAGAGAAAATTTTCTTATTTAATTAAATAACTTCATTTAATTAGTTAGGAATGGCTTCTCATTTAATTAAATAATTTTGTTTAATTAATTAGAATTAAGTACTCCATTTAATTAAATAATTTCTTTTAATTATTTTGAATTTCTTTTCGAAACTAGTCAACTCAAGTCAACCGTGGTTAAATCTGGTCAACTTTTGATCAAACTTGATCCTTGCATATGTGAATATGAGCAAATGTGAGTATGAATTCCAACAACAATTCAATGCAAATTCTCATTCAACCTTTCAAAATGAAGAGATGAGGGTCTCTTAAACAGACTTTTCTCGAATTCATCAACGGTTGTGATCGATTTCAATCAACGATCAGGATTAAAAGTGAAGTTCAGTCATAAAGGGAGATGTCTAAATTAAAGGGAGTTAACAGATTTAATTTGAGTAAAATAAGGAGTTAACTAATTCAATTTGAGTAGAAAAAAGAGTTAACTAATTTAACTCATTTTTTATTAATAGTGAACTGAAATTTTCCCTTTTTGAACTGAAGAGAGATTTTGTTGAGATATTTAATTTAATAAAATAAGATATGCTCTCATAATTACTTTTTCTATTTAATTAAATAATCGTTAATTAATTACAGACATTATTCTTATTTAATTAAATAACTTCATTTAATTAGTTAGGAATGGCTTCTCATTTAATTAAATAATTTTTTTAAATTAATTAGAAGTAAGTACTCCATTTAATTAAATAATTTCATTTAATTATTCTAAAATTCTTTTCAAAATTAGTCAAATCAAGTCAACCATGGTTAAATCTGATCAACTTTTGGTCAAACTTGATCTTTGCGTATGTGAATATGAGCAAATGTGAGTATGAATTCCAGCAACAATTCAATGCAATTTCTCATTCAACCTTTCAAAATGAAGAGATGAGGGTCTCTTAAATAGACTTTCCTGGAATTCATCAACGATTGAGATCGATTTCAATCAACAGTCAGGATTAAAGCTGAAGTTCAGTCATAAAGGGAGATTTCCAGATTAAAGGGAGTTAACAGATTTAATTTGAGTAAAATAAGGAGTTAACTGATTCAATTTGAGTAGGAAAAGGAGTTAACTGATTTAAGTCATTTTTTATCAATAGTGTACTAGAAATTTCCCTTTTTGAACTGAAGAGATATTTTGTTGAGATATTTAATTTAATAAAATGAGATATGCTCTCATAATTACTTTTTCTATTTAATTAAATAATCTTTAATTAATTAGAGACGCTTTTCTTATTTAATTAAATAACTTCATTTAATTAGTTAGGAATGGCTTCTCATTTAATTAAATAATTTTGTTTAATTAATTAGAAGTAAATATTCTGTTAAATTAAATAATTTCTTTTAGTTATTTCAAATTTCTTTTTGAAACTAGTCAACTCAAGTCAATCATGGTTAAATCTGGTCAACTTTTGATCAAACTTGATCTTTACGTATGTGAATATGAGCAAATGTGAGTATGAATTCCAGCAACAATTTGATGCAAATTCTCATTCAACCTTTCAAAATGAAAAGATGAGGGTCTCTTAAATATACTTTGTTGGAATTCATCAACAGTTGAGATTGATTTCAATCAACAGTCAGGATTAAAGGTGAAGTTCAGTCATAAAGGGAGATTTTCAAATTAAAGGGAGTTAACAGATTTAATTTGAGTAAAATAAGGAGTTAACTGATTGAATTTGAGTGAAAAAAGGAGTTAACTGATTTAACTCATATTTTATCAATAGTGAACTAGAAATTTCCCTTTTTGAACTGAAGAGAGATTTTGTTGAGATATTTAATTTGAAAAAATGAGATATGCTCTCATAATTACTTTTTCTATTTAATTAAATAATTTTAAATTAATTAGAGACACTTTTCTTATTTAATTAAATAACTTCATTTAATTAGTTAGGAATGGCTTCTCATTTAATTAAATAACTTTGTTTAATTAATTAGAAGTAAGTACTCCATTTAATTAAATAATTTCGTTTAATTATTTCAAAATTCTTTTTGAAACTAGTCAACTCAAGTCAACCGTGGTTAAATCTAGTCAACTTTTGGTCAAACTTGATCTTTGCGTATGTGAATATGAGCAAATGTGAGTATGAATTTCGGCAACAATTCGATGCAAATTCTCATTCAACCTTTCAAAATAAAGAGATCAGGGTCTCTTAAATAGACTTTTCTGGAATTCATCAACGGTTGAGATTGATTTCAATCAACGGTCAGGATAAAAGTTGAAGTTCAGTCATAAAGGAAGATTTCCAAATTAAAGGGAGGTAACAGATTTAATTTGAGTAAAATAAGGAGTTAACTGATTCAATTTGAGAAGAAAAAGGGGTTAACTGATTTAACTCATTTTTTATCAATATTGTAGTAAAAATTTGTCATTTTGAACTGAAAAGAGATTTTGTTGAGATATTTAATTAAATAAATTGAGATATGCTCTCATAATTTATTTTTTGATTTAATTAAATAATCTTTAATTAATTACAGACAATTTCTTATTTAATTAAATAACTTCATTTAGTTAGTTAGGAATGGCTTCTCATTTAATTAAATAATTTTTTTTAATTAATTAGAAGTAAGTACTCGATTTAATTAAATAATTTCTTTTAATTATTTCAAATTTCTTTTTGAAACTAGTCAACACAAGTGAACCGTGGTGAAATCTGGTCAACTTTTGATGAAACTTGATCTTTGTGTATGTGAATATGAGAAAATGTGAGTATGAATTTCAGCAACAATTCGATGCAAATTCTCATTCAACCTTTCAAAATGAAGAGATGAGGGTCTCTTAAATAGACTTTCTTGAAATTCATCAACGGTTGAGATCGATTTCAATCAACGGTCTGGATTAAAGGTGAAGTTCAATCATAAAGGGAGATTTTCAAATTAAAGGGAGTTAACAGATTTAATTTGAGAAAAATAAAGAGTTAACTGATTCAATTTGAGTAGAAAAAGGAGTTAACTGATTTAACTCATTTGTGAGGCCTCACCCCAACCCATCCTAGCACCGATGACACATTGTTATTTTGATACTCATGCTAACATGTCAGAACATTATTGGATACACTAAACATTGTTATGCTATTTTGCGATGTATGATGCTTATTTCAGTTATTTGATTTTGCCATTTAATGCTTATAAATATGTATAATGATGAAAGAAAATCTATGCAACGGTAACACATTTGGTTATGCAAGTCGGAAGGTTAGAAATATGAGTAGAATTAGATGAACAACTAATTCTTAGAAATGGATGCTTTAATTTATATAATTCCTCTAATATGTAATTCACATTATGCATATGGTTTGGGACCTACTGATGTGTGCAATGAGTGTGCAGGAAAATTAGCCAAGACAAATCAACGGAAAAGCGAAGCTAAACTACTTATTAATTTTGTGCTAACCTTATATTGTAATTCTTTAAAGGTTGTAAATTGATCTTGTTATCCTCCTAACTTTTAAATTGTTCCTAATAAGCCTTTAAGGCTTAGCAACATTAAATCTAAGCACCCCTATGGATAAGGGTATGGGTGGGGGTACTTTCCAACCCTCTAGCCTCCTAGGTTGACTCTTAGGGTCTCTTAAAAACCCTATTATAGGCTGATTTCGAAAATGGGTTGTCCTTTACTTGGGTTAGTAAAACCAACCTCCATCTTGAGTTACTTGAATCCTATTGGAGCTAAGGACCATACTTAGAGGCCTTTTGGGGGAACTTTAGTTTTTTTGTCACCCAATCCTCTAGTTTTGCAGGAAGTCTTGAAGATTGAAGGAAGAAAAGGAAGCTCTTCTCAAACCACCATTGCCATAACCCTTTTTTGAAGGTAGGAGTTCTTCACTCCATGAATGGTTCCTTGTGTGTGTTCATGTTTTGAAATCTTGTTAAATCATGTTGGAGACAATGTGTAGATATGCATTTCTTGCTTGTGTGTTGAGGGTGGTATTGGGAGGGATTTTATCTTGTTTTCTTTGAAGTTATTCTTATGCCTTCTTGGTGTGTTGATTGTTTTTGAGAGATTTTCATGGGGATGTATTTGGCAAAACTCACCCTTGGGTAGGGAAGAAGTGGCCATGTTTGGGGAAAGGGCATTAGTTGGACCTCAATAGTGTAGAGTCTCCTCTCATGGAGGGAGGAGGGAGAAAGGGTAGGGTGTATGGGCCCCTACTTGTCATCCCATACCTTGTTGTTATTGAGAATTCTTGAATATGGTAAAGAATGAAAATCCTTGTGGATGTAGCCTTGAAAGGGCCTTGAGAAAGAATGAAATTTTTTGAAGTTTTAAGCCTCGAAAAGGCTAAGTGAAGGTATGGTGATTGACTTCTCCTATTGAAAAAATTCACCTTTCCCCTATATTGGTTCATTGTTGGACCTATTGTGCAACCGGGTGGGAATGTATGTTCATTTTACTTATCTCCTTGTGATGTTATCTCCATGTTGTTTCTTGTATTTTCCATGTTTACTCTTGATGCAATGAAGTCAGTTGATAAAAGTTCTATTGTGGAATCCTTGAAGAAATCTCCTTGAATTGTAATATTGTGTAAATTATAATTGAATTTGATGTAGTGGCAAAGACATTGGGTTTTCTTACTGGTTCTTTCCTGATGGAGCCTTGAACTAGGATGAATAATAGAGAAAGAAATTAATCATGAATTCCCCCTTGTATTGATCTTAAGTGGTTTCAAATTTTGCATATGTTGTGAGAAAATAAATTGATAGATATTGACACTAAATTATAAATCTCCAAGTTCCAATTTTGTTAATACAATGCAAATTGAGATATTGATGTTGCAATATATGGTTAAGTAATTAGATGAATTAGAAATACTACTTTGCAATCACAAAGTTAACACCTTCATTGCTAAGTTCCATTTGAATATAATCAATTGAACTAGAGATCATGCATTTCTTGAATTTAGAAAAGAAGGAAGATTCACCTTGTGGCATAATGAACAATTAAGACATAATTTAGAGATGTAAAACAAGTTATATCCCTTGCACTCTTGAGAATAAAATGAATTTATAGTAAAGAAAACATTATGCCATTTCTTAGTGAAAATTGGTTTCTAACAAAATGTGCACCTCCAGGCTTAAAAGACCTCTCTGGAAAATGTATGGAAAAACAATTTAATTCCCTCTTAGGACATAGAGAATATTCTTTGTTTTATTCCTTTGGTTGCAACCAAAATCTAATATTAAACTTTTAAAAAGGATTATAGATAAAATGCATTTATAATTAAGATATCATATGGGCATCTTGTGACACCTCTCACCAACAAAACTTTATGCATTCACTACCTCCTTATAGCTATCCTAAAACTAATCACTAGACTTGATTGCTATTAACCCTTGTGACCCTAGACTTCTATGTCTATACAAAGATAAATTTGTGAGGAAAGGCTAGACGTATCTCTCAGGACAATGCAATTAATTCTAATTCTCCTCATAGCCAGCGAATTCTTGTCAACCTCCTTTCCTTGACCATGAGATATGGCAATTTGAATGATAAAGACATTAATTTTGTGCAGTTATTATTCCAAACTCTTTTCTTCACCCCTCTACCATCCATAGCGTACTTCCTTGGAGAGAGTGTACTTGGGCTATGAAATTCATTCATGGGACAGTGTGTCACTTCCTTGGTGGACGTCCAAGGCAAGTGGGTGGGGCAGCCTTCAACCCAACCAAAGGTTTAATGATTTACTTTCTGACACCACCTTCCTTGTTGGGATCTCCAACATTCCCTAAGGTGGACGGTTTTGGGCAGCGCTCCAACTCCCTGTGTAGCGTGCCAAGCATCCTAGGGTGGCGTGTTTCTCACAGGGGAGAATGGGGAAAGTGGATGGGATAGTCCACTTGTTCCCTTTGCCAAGTGTAAGTTAGGGGATTGTTAGTTTAGTTATTGTTTTAGTAGGATTAGATGTTAGGCTAGTTTTAGAATAAATTCATTTAAGTTAGAATGTTGGCTACCTTATTTTAGTTTAGTTTGTTTGTCATTTAAATTTTAAGTCTTAAAAAAAATTGGTGGAATTTTATCATGAACATTTATTCATGGATTAATATTAGTTAGTATTGTTATTAGTTTTCTTTATTTATATAAATCATCCCATTAGATTAGTAGTTAGTAATATTGTTTTAGCTTGGTGTTAGCCATGTCTCTTTTTAGTTAGTATGTTAGAAATTGCTTATTTGTAGTTTTATTATTATAAGTTTTAATTTTAAAGTAGTTGTTGTTTTTAGTTCATTTATTATTTAAGTTTAGCTTAAGTTGTGTTAAATTTAAGCATTAGTTGAGCAGTATTATTTTACTTTGAATTTTAATTCAGTTTGGTCAAATCTTTAGTTTAGTACTAGATTATGTTAGTTTAAAATTTAATTTAGGTCAATTTATTTTGGTAGTAATTAAATTAGTCATGGTCATTCTAATTAATGTCTATGTTTAGATAGTTTTAGAGGTATGTCTAATTCAAAATTTGGATTAGCTTCGATTACTAGGTAAGTGATTAAATATTAGAATATTGAATTAGTTTCCAGTAAAAAGGTATCTTCTTGAAATTGAATATTGTAATTCGATGTCTCATTCATTAGATCTGTTCTATTACAAGCTTTATAGATCGATTTTAATATGAACTTAAATTGCAAATAATTCAAACAAAGTTTAGATTAAAATATACATTTATTGAATTCATTCTTGTCATCAATTATTATGGTAAACAATAAATTAATCAAGTAGATGGTTATGAGTAAGTTGGAGAAAAATTTAGGCTAGTTTAGACCTTGGATTAAAATTTTTTTAAAAAAAGGGTAATCTGAATGAAGTTGAAAGTAGTAATTTATGACATTAAGCCTAGGGCAATGGATTAAAGATGTAGTGACAACATGGTTATTCATCTAGCAGTGAGAGCTTAGTTATTAGAGCATCCTTAAGGTTGTAACAATTAATCACAATTAGTTCCATTATAGTTAAACCCTAAAACTTTTTGACCCTGTTCTCTTGCTTAATCTTAGTTAATCATGTGAACATTTGTCGACCCCATCATCTTATTGTTCAAAAAAAAAAAATTATGTGTGTTACTGCCCCTTACTTTTTGGGCATGACATCATTTTTGATCAATAGTGAACTGGAAATTTCCCTTATTTAACTAAAGAGAGATTTTGTTGAGATATTTAATTTAATTAAATGAGATATGCTCTCATAACTGCTTTTTCTATTTAAATAAATAATCTTTAATTAATTAGAGACACTTTTCTTATTTAAATAAATAACTTCATTTAATTAGCTAGGAATGGCTTCTCATTCAATTAAATAACTTTGTTTAACTAATCAGAAGTATGTACTCCATTTAATTAAATAATTTCATTTAATTATTTCAATTTTTTTCGAAACTAGTCAACTCAAGTCAACTGTGGTGAAATCTGGTCAACTTTTGGTGAAACTTGATCTTTGTGTATGTGAATATGAGCAAATGTGACTATGAATTCCAGCAACAATTCGATGCAAATTCTCGTTCAACCTTTCAAACTGAAAAGATGAGGGTCTCTTAAATAGACTTTCCTGGAATTCATCAACGGTTGAGATCGATTTCAATCAACGGTCAGGATTAAAGGTGAAGTTCAGTCATAAAGGGAGATTTTCAAATTAAATGGAGTTAACAGATTTAATTTGAGTAAAATAAGGAGTTAACTGATTCAATTTGAATAGAAAAAAGGAGTTAACTGATTTAAGTCATTTTTTATCAATAGTGAATTAGAAATTTCCCTTTTTGAACTGAAGAGAGATTTTGTTGAGATATTTAATTTAATAAAATGAGATATGCTCTCATAATTAATTTTTCTATTTAATTAAATAATTTTTAATTAATTAGAGACACTTTTCTTATTTAATTAAATAACTTCATTGAATTAGTTAGGAATGTATTCTCATTTAATTAAATAACTTTGTTTAATTAATTAGAAGTAAGTACTCCATTTAATTAAATAATTTTGTTTAATTATTTCAAAATTATTTTCAAAATTAGTCAACTCAAGTCAACCGTGGTTAAATTTGGTCAACTTTTAGTCAAACTTGATCTTTGCGTATGTGAATATGAGCAAATGTGAGTATGAATTCTAGCAACAATTCGATGCAAATTCTCATTCAACCTTTCAAAATGAAGATATGAAGGTCTCTTAAATAGACTTTCTTGGAATTCATCAACGATTGAGATCGATTTCAACCAATGGTCTCGATTAAATGTGAAGTTCAATCATAAAGAGAGATTTTCAAATTAAAAGGAGTTAACAGATTTAATTTGAGAAAAATAAGGAGTTATTTGATTATATTTGAATAGAAAAAGGAGTTAACTGATTTAACTAATTTTTGATCAATAGTGAGCTCGAAATTTCCCCTTTTTAACTAAAGAGAGATTTTGTTGAGATATTTAATTTAATAAAATGAGATATGCTCTCATAATTACTTTTTCTATTTAATTAAATAATCTTTAATTAATTAGAGACACTTTTCTTATTTAATTAAATAACTTCATTTGATTAATTAGGAATGGCTTCTCATTTAATTAAATAACTTTATTTAATTAGTTAGAACTATGTACTCCATTTAATTAAATAATTTTGTTTAATTATTTCAAAAAAAAATTTGAAACTAGTCAACTCAAGTCAACCGTGGTTAAATCTGGTCAACTTTTGGTCAAACTTGATCTCTGCGTATGTGCATATGAGCCAATGTGAGTATGAATTTTAGTGACAATTCGATGCAAATTCTCATTCAACCTTTCAAAATGAAGAGATGAGGGTCTCTTAAATAGACTTTTCTGGAATTCATCAACGGTTGAGATCGATTTCAATCAACGGTCAGGATTAAAGGTGAAATTCAGTCATAAAGGGAGATTTCCAAATTAAGGGAGTTAACAGATTTAATTTGAGTAAAATAAGGAGTTAACTGATTCAATTTGAGTAGAGAAAGGAGTTAACTGATTTAACTCATTTTTGATCAATAGTGAACTGAAAATTTCCGTTTTTAAACTGAAGAGAGATTTTGTTGAGATATTTAATTTTATAAAATGAGATATGCTCTCATAATTACTTTTTCTATTTAATTAAATAATCTTTAATTAATGAAAGGGTCTAGCCAAATAGATCATCTTAGGGTCTAGTGGATACATTTATATTTATTTATTTATTTATTGTTCTTTTTTTATATATAGAATTAGTGTTTGTGTAGTATTATTTAGTTATTTTGATTTAAAATCAATGTATTTTAATGAAGATTTAAAAGGATAGCATCATATTCAACCTATAAACTTAGAAACCCTAATCATAGGGTGATGTCAATAAAATTAACTACAGATTTAGTGCGAGGAGTCAATCAGAGTTTTAGTGAACATGGTCGTGAGACCACCACCTAATTTCTTTCTAGATCCCTACAATGTATTTGAAAGATCTAGATTCCTCTTTTTTTTGTCAATGACCTTGGTACGGCTGCATTATGTCAATAATGTAAATTTTATGAGTAATTGGCTTTATTTTCTTATTTTTTTGATTTCAAATTTCACTCTTAAACCATTTTTGTTTTTGGCAACAATGTGATGTGGGGCTGTTTGGCCAACTGTATTATTGATGATTCTATTTTGCCTCATGGTTATATATTATTTCTTGATTAAAGTTTTACTATTGTGGCTTCTCTTTATTTCTTTTATTTCTAACTTTTGCATTAAATGTTTCATCTTTGATGTTGAATTTAAATTTTGAGGTACTTTCTTCTAAATGTTGTTGACAAAAGTGACATATAATGGACCTACCAGAGGGATTCATGACAATTAAGTTGGATTAAGTTACTATCTTTTGCTAATTTGGATTGAACTTCTCTTTTAACATGGTAATGAGACAAATATGTTACCTCCCTGTTTATGTATGTTAATTAGTAATCATTCTTTTAATAAGAGTAAATCTTGGAATAAGTCTAGATAAGGGCTAGCATAGAATGAACTTTTTTAGTTGTGCGACTTCCGAGAGGAAGTCAAAGGCTAGTGGGGGAGGATGTAAGGTCCCTCTTTGCATGTACTTATTAAATATGAATTTCTCTGTCAAATCTATTGTAGGAGATTTGAATGGATATAGAGTAATGTTGTAGGTTTTTAGATGTCCTAATGAAAATTGAGAACAACAGATACATCCATGCTTTAATACTTAAAGATTAGAGAATGACTATGTTGTCTCGACTGTTTAAACATTAAATTTGCACTAACAATAATACAAGATGTTTCACTTAATGATGATGTTATTGATTTTGTTACCTCAATGATTATTCTTGTATTTAATCTGAATTAATGGATAAGTTATATATCATGTTGATTTTGTAATCATTGATGATTAAATGTGAGTAGAAATGAATTAAATAGTTAAGTAATTGAAGCATTATGTTTTGAGTTCGCCCGACCCATCGTAGCATAGTGATACATTACTGTTATTTTGATACTCACAACTCGAGATGTCGAGACATTATCTAATGCTTAGAACATACTTTATTATTTCATGTTGTGTGATGTTATTTTTTTCAGATATATTTGATGATTGTCATTTAATGTTTTATGTATATGTATGTTGATGAAATCGGTAAATGTACGACTAATGCTTTGATTTAAGAGATTTTAAATGGTTAAGAATTAAGTAGGATGGAAGAAACCATGATTGATGTATGGTTCAATTTATGTGAATTTCTGATACATATATATGTACATGTGATTTTTGGGACTACTGATGTGTGCAATGAGTGTGCAGATATTTAGCCGAGAAACCCTACGGAGGAACAGAACTGATCTCTTTGTGCTAATTTTGGAAGCCTTGTTATTTGTAATTCATGTATTGTATTGTGAGATATATGTATGTATCTTCTTTGTTTAGTGAATGTTAATATTCGTAATTATGTTCTTTCAGTGTCGCTTGACACTCATAAAATGTTTATGTGCTTTGGTGTGTTGTTCAGGGTTAATTGTTTAACCTTTGGACCTAGTTGGTTTAAGTTAGTGTCAGATTTCTATTGGGTTCTTAATCAAGGTTAGTCATCCCTTAATTCAGACTAGTGTTTAATCTGCATAGTTAGAGTAGTTAGAAGGTCCTATTTTATTCCTAGATTTTATTTGGCTCTAAACCTCTTTTCTAATGCTTAAAACATGATATAATTATACCCAAAGGGTATGGGTATGGGTTAGGGGTCTTTTCCAACCCCTAAGCCCCTTTTATTGACTTTTGAGGTCACTCTAAAAGTCTCTTTTTGCCTTTGTGCGAAAATTGACCATGGTTATCTTGAGTTACCTCACCTCATCTCCACTTAGGGTTTAACCATAGTGTAGGTTGAGTTAGTAGTTTCTAGATTTTCTAGTGGGTGAAAATAGTTATTGCTCCTTTTGGTGGTTGAGTTTGAGGCTTATTTAGAGGCCCTTCTTAGACTTGTGGAGGTTGTTACCCAATCTCTACATTTAGAGAGGAATTTGGAAGATTAAAGGAAGGAAGTGGAAACTCTACTCAAACTTGTTCACTGCCATTACCTCTTTGTGAAGGTTGGAATTCTCATCTCCCTTGTTCAGATTTCATTCTTGTTTCATGCTTATGCTACCTTGTTGTTGTTTCAATGTTTGAATGTTTGTGGGTATGTTGGGAAGCTTTCAAAAACCATGTTATTTTTGAATGATTTCCTTTCATGTTCATGTTTGCAATTTTGAGATTTTTCTTGCATGGGTGTTTTGGTATTACTCACCCTTAGAGAGGCCAGAAGTGACCAATTTTGGGAAAGGTTTGTTTAGTTGGACTCCAACCAGTGTAGAGTCTCTTCTCAAGATGAGAAGAGGGAGAAAGGGTAGGGTGTTATGGGCCCCTCCCTGTTAGCACAAACCTTGTATGTTTATGGTATGTTGAAATGGAAGAACGGAAGTTCTTGGTATATAGCCCCGATTGGGCATCTGTTTGGTGTTGTGCTTGACTTCTCCTGGTTGGAAGAATCCACCTTTCCCTAGTTTTGATTCATTTTGAATCCATTGTGTAAACCATGTATGATTATGCTTGTTTGATTGTCTCTTAGTTATGCTTGGTTGTCACCTGATCAGATATTTGTTCCCTCCATGGTTCTTGAATGTGTTGCAGAATTTATTTTGAATCCCTTGATGAGGGTCATGAAGAAAATTCAATTATATTGTTGAAATTTGAGATTGATATCCTATGTATATTGGTATTTCAAACTTTGTTGGATTGGCAACAAAGCCGAGTTTTCTTCCCAATTCTTTCCTGGCTGAGCCTTTGGATCAAGTTTGCCAATAAAATGGTGTTTGAGTAATATGCTTGCATTGAGTCTTATAGCTTGTTTTTAGTTTTGCATATGTAAGTTTAAAAAAATAAGAAAATTAGATGTGATGGTGTTATCTTACTGCACATTTTTATGATTGGTAATCACATTTGTTTAAATTAGATTAATCAGATGACATGTTGATATATACTTGGTTGTGCAATTTTTAAGTTTAAAATATGTTAAGAAAATTTGCATTTGAGTTGTGTTTAAATTTTATAGTTATACATGTGCGTGAGGAAGTTAAGTGAATTTATTTGAAAACTTGTTTAATACCTTTAATCCTATTATGGATTTTAAATATTAAAACATATCTGGTTGCCATTTTTGGGGCATGACAGATATGCTCTCATAATTACATTTTCTATTTAATTAAATGATCTTTATTTAATTAGACACTTTTCTTATTTAATTAAATAAGTTCATTTAATTAATTAGGAATGGCTTCTCATTTAATTAAATAACTTTGTTTAATTAGTTAGAAGTAAGTACTCAATTTAATTAAATAATTTCATTTAATTATTTCAAAATTCTTTTCAAAACTAGTCAACTCAAGTCAACCGTGCTTAAATCTGGTCAACTTTTGGTCAAACCTGATCTTTGCGTATGTGAATATGAGCAAATGTGAGTATGAATTCCAGCAACAATTTGATGCAAATTCTCATTCAACCCATCAAAATAAAGAGACGAGGGTCTCTTAAATAGACTTTCCTGAAATTCATCAACGGTTGAGATCGATTTCAATCAACGGTCAGGATTAAAGGTGAAGTTCAGTCATAAAAGAAGATTTCCAAATTAAAGGGAGTTAATAGATTTAAATTGAGTAAAATAAGGAGTTAGCTAATTTGATTTGAGTAGAAAAAGGAGTTAACTAATTTAACTCATTTTTTTATCAATAGTGAACTGGAAATTTCCCTTTTTGAACTGAAGAGTGATTTTGTTGAGATATTTAATTTAATAAAATGAGATATGCTCTCATAATTACTTTTTCTATTTAATTAAATAATCTTTAATTAATTAGAGACTCTTTTCTTATTTAATTAAATAACTTCATTTAATTAATTAGGAATGGCTTCTCATTTTATTAAATAACTTTGTTTAATTAGTTAAAAGTAAGTACTCTATTTCATTAAATAATTTCGTTTAATTATTTCAAAATTCTTTTCAAAACTAGTCAACTTAAGTCAACCATTGTTAAATCTGGTCAGCTTTTGGTCAAACTTGATCTTTGCATATGTGAATATGAGCAAATGTGAGTATGAATTCCAGCAACAATTCGATGCAAATTCTCATTCAACCTTTCAAAATGAAATGATGAGTGTCTCTTAAATAGACTTTCTTGGAATTCATCAATGGTTGAGATCGATTTCAATCAATGGTCAAGATTAAAAGTGAAGATCAGTCATAAAGGGAGATTTCCAAATTAAAGGGTGTTAACAGATTTAATTTGAGTAAAATAAGGAGCTAACTGATTCAATTTGAGTAGAAAAAGGAGTTAACAGATTTAAATCATTTTTGATCAATAGTGAACTAGAAATTTCCCTTTTTGAACTGAAGAGAGGTTTTGTTGAGATATTTAATTTAATAAAATGAAATATGCTCTCATAATTATTTTTTCTATTTAATTAAATAATCTTTAATTAATTAGAGACACTTTTCTTATTTAATTAAATAACTTTATTTAATTAATTAGGAATGACTTCTCATTTAATTAAATAACTTTGTTTAATAAATAAGAAGTAAGTACTCCATTTAATTAAATAATTTTGTTTAATTATTTTTAAAAAAAATTCAAAATTAGTCAACTCAAGTCAAACATGGTTAAATATGGTCAACTTTTTTTCAAATTTGATCGTTGCATATATGAATATGAGCAAATGTGAGTATAAATTACACCAACAATTCGATGCACATTCTCATTCAACCTTTCAAAATGAAGAGATGAGGGTCTCTTAAATAGACTTTCCTAGAATTCATCAACGGTTGAGATAGATTCCAATCAATGGTCAGGATTAAAGGTGAAGTTCACTCATAAAGGCAGATTTCCAAATTAAAGGGAGTTAACAGATTTAATTTGAGTAAAATAAGGAGTTAACTGATTCAATTTGAGTAGAAAAAGGAGTTAACTGATTTAACTCATTTTTTATCAATAGTGAACTAGAAATTTTCCTTTTTGAACTGAAGAGATATTTTGTTGAGATACTTAATTTAATAAAATGAGATATGCTCTCATAATTACTTTTTCTTTTTAATTAAATAATCTTTAATTAATTAGAGACAATTTTCTTATTTAATTAAATAACTTTATTTAATTAATTAGGAATGGCTTCTCATTTAATTAAATAACTTTGTTTAATTAGTTAGAAGTAAGTACTCCATTTAATTAAATAATTTTGTTTAATTATTTCAAAAAAAAATTTGAAACTAGTCAACACAAGTCAACTGTGGTTAAATATGGTCAACTTTTGGTCAAACTTGATCTTTGCGTATGTGAATATGAGCAAATGTGAGTATGAATTTCAGCAACAATTCGACGCAAATTCTCATTCAACCTTTCAAAATGAAGAGATGAGGGTCTCTTAAATAGACTTTCTTGGAATTCATCAACGGTTGAGATCGATTTCAATCAACGGTCAGGAATAAAGTGAAGTTCAGTTATAAAGGGAGAGTTCAGTGAAGTTAACTTATTTATATCATTTTTTATCAATATTGAACTAGAAATTTCCCTTTTTGAACTGAAGCGAGATTTTGTTCAGATATTTAATTTAATAAAATGAGATATGCTCTCATAATTACTTTTTCTATTTAATTAAATAATCTTTAATTAATTAGAGACACTTTTCTTATTTAATTAAATAACTTCATTTAATTAATTAGGAATGGCTTCTCATTTAATTAAATAACTTTGTTTAATTAGTTAGAAGTAAGTACTCCATTTAATTAAATAATTTTGTTTAATTATTTCAAAATTCTTTTTGAAACTAGTGAACTCAAGTCAACTGTGGTTAAATCTGGTCAACTTTTGGTCAAACTTGATCTTTGCGTATGTGAATATCAGAAAATGTGAGTATGAATGCTAAAAATAATTCAATGCAAATTCTTATTCAACCTTTCAAAATGAAAAGATGAGGGTCTCTTAAATAGACTTTCCCGAAATTCATCAACGGTTGAGATCGATTTCAATCAACGATCAGGATTAAGGGTGAAGTTCAATCATAAAGGGAGATTTTCAAATTAAAGAGATTTAACAGATTTAATTTGAGTAAGATAAGGAGTTAACTGATTCAATTTGAGTAGAAAAAGGAGTTAACTGATTTAACTCATTTTTTATCAATAGTAAACTGGAAATTTCCCTTTTTGAAATGAAGAGAGTTTTTGTTGAGATATTTAATTTAATAAAATGAGATATGCTCTCATAATTACTTTTTCTATTTAATTAAATAATCTTTAATTAATTAGAGACACTTTTCTTATTTAATTAAATAATTTGATTTAATTAATTAGAAATAACTTCTCATTTAATTAAATAACTTTGTTTAATTAGTTAGAAGTACTCTATTTAATTAAATAATTTCGTTTAATTATTTCAAAATTCTTCTCAAAACTAGTGAACTCAAGTCAACCGTGGTTAAATCTGGCCAAATTTTGGTCATACTCCATCTTTGCGTATGTGAATATGAGAAATTGTGATTATGAATTCTAAGAACAATTCGATGCAAATTCTCGTTCAAGCTTTCCAAATGAAGAGATGAGGGTATCTTAGATAGACTTTCCTGGAATTCATCAACAATTGAGATCGATTTCAATCAACGGTCAGGATTAAAAGTGATGTTTAGTCATAAAGGGAGATTTCCAAATTAAACGGAGTTAACAAATTTAATTTGAGTAAAATAAAGAGTTAACTGATTCAATTTGAGTAGAAAATGAAGTTGACTGATTTAACTCATTTTTTATCAATCATGAACTTGAAATTTCCCTTTTTGAACTGAAGGGAGATTTTGTGGAGATATTTAATTTAATAAAATGAGATATGCTCTCATAATTACTTTTTCTATTTAATTAAATAATCTTTAATTAATTAGAGACGCTTTTCTTATTTAATTAAATAACTTCATTTAATTAATTAAGAATGGTTTCTCATTTAATTAAATAACTTTGTTTAATTAGTTAGAAGTAAGTACTCCATTTAATTAAATAATTTCATTTAATTATTTCAAAATTCTTTTCGAAACTAGTCAACTCAAGTCAACCATGGTTAAATCTCGTCAACTTTTGGTCAAACTTGATCTTTGCGTATGTGAATATGAGCAAATGTGACTATGAATTCTAAAAACAATTTGATGCAAATTCTTATTCAACCTTTCAAAATGAAGAGATGACGGTCTCTTAAATAGACTTTTCTTGAATTAATCAATGGTTCAAATCGATTTCAATCAACGTTCAAGATTAAAGGAGAAGTTCAGTCATAAAAGGAGATTTCTAAATTAAAGGGAGTTAATAGATTTAATTTGAGTAAAATAAGGAGTTAACTGATTCAATTTGAGTAGAAAAAGGAGTTAACTCATTTAACTCATTTTTTATCAATAGTAAACAGGAAATTTCCCTTTTTGAATTGAAGAGAAATTTTTTTGAGATATTTAATTTAATAAAATGAGATATGCTCTCATAATTACTTTTTTTATTTAATTAAATAATTTTAATTAATTAAAAACACATTTCTTATTTAATTAATTAGAAATGGCTTCTCATTTAATTAAATAACTTTGTTTAATTAGTTAGAAGTAAGTACTCCATTTAATTAAATAATTTCATTTAATTATTTCAAAAAAAAAATTGAAACTAGTGAACTCAAGTCAACTGTAGTTAAATCTGGTCAACTTTTGGTCAAACTCCATCCTTGTGTATGTGAATATTAGCAAATGTGAGTATGAATTCTAAGAACAATTTAATGCAAATTCTCATTCAACCTTTCAAAATGAAGAGATGAGGGTCTCTTAAATAGACTTTCTTGAAATTCATCAATGTTTGAGATCGATTTCAATCAATGGTCAGGATTAAATTTGAAGTTCTGTCATAAAGGGAGATTTTCAAATTAAAAGGGAGTTAACTGATTTAATTTGAGTAAAATAAAAAGTTAACCGATTCAATTTGAGTACAAAAAGAGTTAACTGATTTAACTCATCTTTGATCAATAGTGAATTTTAAATTTTCCTTTTTGAACTAAAGATAGACTTTGTTGTGATATTTAATTTAATAAAATGAGATATGCTCTCATAATTACTTTTTCTATTTAATTAAATAATCTTTAATTAATTAGAGACACTTTTTTTATTTATTTAAATAACTTCATTTAATTAATTAGGAATGGCTTCTCATTTAATTAAATAACTTTTTTTAATTAGTTAAAAGGAAGTACTCCATTTAATTAAATAATTTCATTTAATTATTTCAAAATTCTTTTTGAAATTAGTCAACTCAAGTCAACCATGGTTAAATCTTGTCAACTTTTGATCAAACTTGATCTTTTCATATGTGAATATGAGCAAATGTGAGTATGAATTCTAGCAACAATTCGATGCAAATTCTTATTCAACCTTTCAAAACGAAGAGATGAGGGTCTCCTAAATAGACTTTCTTTGAATTCATCAACGGTTGAGATCGATTTCAATCAACAGTCAGGATTAAAGGTGAAGTTCAGTATTAAAGGGAGATTCTCAAATTAAAAGGATTTAACAAATTTAATTTGATTAAAATAAGGAGTAAACTGATTCAATTTGAGTAGAAAAAGGAGTTAACTGGTTTAAGTCATTTTTGATAAGTAGTGTACTAGAAATTTTCCTTTTTGAACTGAAGAGAGATTTTGTTGAGATATTTAATTTAATAAAATGAGATATGCTCTCATAATTACTTTTTCTATTTAATTAAATAATCTTTAATTAATTAGAGACACTTTTTTTATTTAATTAAATAACTTCATTTAAATAATTAGGACTGGCTTCTCATTTAATTCAATAACTTTGTTTAATTAGTTAGAAGTAAGTACTCCATTTAATTAAATAATTTTCTTTAATTATTTCAAAGTTCTTTTCGACACTAGTCAACTCAAGTCAACCGTGGTTCAATCTAGTCATCTTTTGGTCAAACTTGATCTTTGCGTATTGAATATGAGCAAATGTGAGTATGAATTTCAGCAACAATTCGATGCAAATTCTCATTCAACCTTTCAAAATGAAGAGATGAGGGTCTCTTAAATATACTTTCCTAGAATTCATCAACAGTTGACATCAATTTCAATCAACGGTCAGGATTAGAGGTGAAGTTCAGTCATAAAGAGTGATTTCCAAATTAAAGGGAGATAACAGATTTAATATGAGTAAAATAAGGAGTTAACTGATTCAATTCGAGTAGAAAAAAGAGTGAACTGATTTAACTCATTTTTTTATCCATAGTGAACTGGAAATTTCCCTTTTTAAACTGAAGAGAGATTTTGTTGAGATATTTGATTTCATAGAATGAGATATGCTCTCATAATTACTTTTTCTATTTAATTAAATAATCTTTAATTAATTAGAGACACTTTTCATATCTAATTAAATAATTTTATTTAATTAATTAGTAATGGCTTCTCATTTAATTAAATAATTTTATTTAATTAGTCAGAAGTAAGTACTCCACTTAATTTAATAATTGAATTTAATTATTTCAAAACTCTTTTCAAAAATAGTGAACTCAAGTCAACTGTGGTTAAATTTGGTCAACTTTTGGTCAAACTCCATCTTTGCGTATGTGAATATGGGCAAATGTGATTATGAATTCTAACAAAAATTTGATGCAAATTCTCCTTCAACCTTTCAAAATGAAGAGATGAGGGTCTCTTAAATAGACTTTCCTGAAATTCATCAACGGTTGAGATTGATTTCAATCAATGGTCAGGATCAAAGGAGAAGTTCAGTCATAAAGGGAGATTTCCAAATTAAAGGGAGTTAACAGATTTAATTTGAGCAAAATAAGGAGTTAACTGATTCAATTTGAGTAGAAAAAGAGTTAACTCATTTAACTCATTTTTTATCAATAGTGAACTGAAAATTTTACTTTTTGAACTGAAGACATATTTTTTTGTGATATTTAATTTAATAAAATGAGATATGCTCTCATAATTACTTTATTTATTTATTTAAATAATCTTTAATTAATTGGAGACACTTTTCTTATTTAATTAAATAACTTCATTTAATTAATTAGGAATGGCTTCTCATTTAATTAAATAACTTTGTTTAATTAGTTAGAAGTAAGTACTCCATTTAATTAAATAATTTTGTTTAATTATTTCAAAATTCTTTTTGAAACTAGTCAACTTAAGTCAACCATGGTTAAATCTAATCAATTTTTGGTCAAACTTGATCTTTGTGTATGTGAATATGAGCAAATGTGAGTTTGAATTCCAGCAACAATTCGATGCAAATTCTCATTCAACCTTTCAAAATGAAGAGATGAGGGTCTCTTAAATAGACTTTCCTGAAATTCATCAACGGTTGAGATCGATTTCAATCAACAGTCAGGATTAAAGCTGAAGTTCAGTCATAAAGAGAGATTTCCAAATTAAAGGGAGTTAATAGATTTAATTTGAGTAAAATAAGGAGTTAACTCATTGAATTTGAGTAGAAAAAAAAGAAAGCTGATTTAACTCATTTTTTATCAATAGTGAACTACAAATTTCCCTTTTTGAACTGATGAGTGATTTTGTTGAGATATTTAATTTAATAAAATGAGATATGCTCTCATAATTACTTTTTCTATTTAATTAAATAATCTTTAATTAATTAGAGACACTTTTTTTATTTAATTAAATAACTTGATTTAATTAATTAGGAATGGCTTCTTATTTAATTAAATAACTTTGTTTAATTAATTAAAAATAAGTACTCCATTTAATTAAATAATTTGGTTTAATTATTTCAAAATTCTTTTCGAAACTAGTCAACTCAAGTCAACCGTGGTTAAATCTGGTAAACTTTTGGACAAACTTGATCTTTGTATATGTGAATATGAGAAAATGTGAGTATGAATTCCAACAACAATTCGATGCAAATTCTCATTCAACCTTTCAAAATGAAGAGATCAGGGTCTCTTAAATAGACTTTTCTAGAATTCATCAATGGTTGAGATCGATTTCACTCAATGGTCAGGAGTAAAGCTGAAGTTCATTCATAAAGGGAGATTTCAAAATTAAAAGGAGTTAACAGATTTAATTTGAGTAAAATAAGGAGTTAACTGATTCAATTTGAGTAAAAAAAGGAGTTAACTGATTTAACACATTTTTGATCAATAGTGAAATGGAAATTTCCCTTTTTGAACTGAAAAGAGATTTTGTTGAGATATTTAATTTAATAAAATGAGATATGCTCTCATAATTACTTTTTCTATTTAATTAAATAATCTTTAATTAATTAGAGACACTTTTCTTATTTAATTAAATAACTTCATTTAATTAATTACGAATGGCTTCTCAATTAATTAAATAACTTTGTTTAAATAATTAGAAGTAAGTACTCCATTTAATTAAATAATTTTGTTTAATTATTTCAAAATTCTTTTCGAAATTAGTCAACTCAAGTCAACCATGGTTAAATCTGGTCAACTTTTGGACAAAGTTTATCTTTGCGTATGTGAATATGAGCAAATATGAGTATGAATTCCAGCAACAATTCGATGCAAACTCTCATTCAACCTTTCAAAATGAAGAGGTGAGGGTCTCTTAAATAAATTTTTCTGGAATTCATCAATTGTTTAGATCGATTTCAGTCAACGGCCAGGATTAAAAGTGAAGTTCAGTCATAAATGGAGATTTTCAAATTAAAGGGAGTTAATAGATTTAATTTGAGTAAAATAAGGAGTTAACTGATTCAATTTGAGCAGAAAAATGAGTTAACTGATTTGACTGATTTTTGATCAACAGTGAACTGGAAATTTCCCTTTTTGAACTGAAAAGATATTTTGTTGAGATATTTAATTTAATAAAATGAGATATGCTCTCATAATTACTTTTTCTATATAATTGAATAATCTTTAATTAATTAGAGACATTTTTCTTATTTAATTAAATAACTTCATTTAATTAATTAGAAACGGCTTCTCATTTAATTAAATAACTTTGTTTAATTAATTAGAAGTAAGTACTCCATTTAATTAAATAATTTTGTTCAATTATTTTTTTAAAAAAATTCGAAACTAGTCAACTCAAGTCAACCGTGGTTAAACCTGGTCAACTTTTGGTCAAACTTGATCTTTGTGTATGTGAATATGAGCAAATGTGAGTATGAATTCCAACAACAATTCGATGCAAATTCTCATTCAACCTTTCAAAATGAAGAGATGAGGGTCTCTTAAATAGACTTTCCTAGAATTCATCAACGGTTGAGATCGATTTCAATCAACAGCTAGGATTAAAGCTGAAGTTCACTCATAAAGGGAGATTTCCAAATTAAAGGGAGTTAACAGATTTAATTTGAGTAAAGTAAGGAGTTAACTGATTCAATCTGAATAGAAAAATGAGCTAGCTGATTTAACTCATTTTTGATCAATAGTGAACTACAAATTTCTCTTTTTGAACTGAAGAGAGATTTTGTTGAGATATTTAATTTAATAAAATGAGATATGCTCTCATAATTAATTTTTCTATTTAATTAAAAAATATTTAATTTATTAGAGACACTTTTCTTATTTAATTAAATAACTTTATTTAATTAGTTAAGAATGGCTTCTCATTTAATTAAATAACTTAGTTTAATTGATTAGAAGTACTCCATTTAATTAAATAATTTCGTTTGATTATTTCAAAAAAAAATTCAAAACTAGTCAACTCACGTCAGCCGTGGCTAAATCTGGTCAACTTTTGGTCAAACTTAATTTTTGCATAGTTGAATATGAGCAAGTTTGAGTATGAATTCTAGCAACAATTCGATCTAAATTGTCATTCAACCTTTCAAAATGAAGAGATGAGTGTCTCTGAAATAGACTTTCCTGAAATTCATCAATGGTTGAGATCGATTTCAATCAACGGTCAGGATTAAAAGTGAAGTTCAGTCATAAAGGGAGATATCCAAATTAAAGGGAGTTAACATATTTAATTTGGGTAAAAGAAGGAGTTAACTGATTCAATTTGAGTAGAAAAAGGAGTTGACTAATTTAACTCATTTTTTATCAACAGTGAACTGAAAATTTCCCTTTTTGAATTGAAGAGAGATTTTGTTGAGATATTTAATTTAATAAAATGAGATATGCTCTCATAATTACTTTTTCTATTTAATTCAATAATCTTTAATTAATTAGAGTCACTTTTCTTATTTAATTAAATAACTTCATTTAATTACTTAGGAATGGCTTCTCATTTCATTAAATAACTTTGTTTAATTAATTAGAAGTAAGTACTTCATTTAATTAAATAATTTTATTCAATTATTTCAAAATTCTTTTCGAAACTAGTCAACTCACAGCAACCGTGGTTAAATCTGGTCAACTTTTGGTCAAACTTAATTTTTGCATATGTGAATATGAGAAAATGTGAGTATGAATTCCAGCAACAATTCGATGTGAATTCTCATTCAACCTTTCAAAATGAAGAGATGAGTGTCACTTAAATAGACTTTCCTGAAATTCATCAACAGTTGAGATCGATTTCAATCAACGGTCAGGATTAAAAGTGAAGTTCAGTCATAAATGGAGATTTCCAAATTAAAGGGAGTTAACAGATTTAATTTGGGTAAAATAAGGAATTAACTTATTCAATTTGAGTAGAAAAAGGAGTTGACTAATTTAACTCATTTTTGATCAATAGTGAATATAAAATTTCCCTTTTTGAACTGAAGCGAGATTTTGTTGAGATATTTACTTTAATAAAATGAGATATACTCTCATAATTACTTTTTCTATTTAATTAAATAATTTTTAATTAATTAAAGACACTTTTCTTATTTAATGAAATAACTTCATTTAATTAATTAGGAATGGCTTCTCATTTAATTAAATAACTTTTTTTAATTAATTAGAAGTAAGTACTCTATTTAATTAAATAATTTTATTTAATTATTTCAAAATTCTTTTCGAAATTAGTCAACTCAAGTTAACCGTGGTTAAATCTGGTCAACTTTTGGAAAAATTTGATCTTTGCGTATGTGAATATGAGCAAATGTGAGTATGAATTTCAGCAACAATTCGATGCAAATTCTCATTCAACCTTTGAAAATGAAGAGATGAGGGCCTCTTAGATAGACTTTCCTAGAATTCATCAATGATTGAGATCGATTTCAATGAACAATCAGGATTAAAAGTGAAGTTCAGTCATAAAGGGAGATTTCCAAATTAAAGGGAGTTAACAGATTTAATTTGAGTAAAATAAGCAGTTAACTGATTCAATTTGAGTATAAAACACAGTTAACTAATTTAACTCATTTTTGATCAATAGTGAACTGGAAATTTACCTTTTTCAATTGAAAAGAGATTTTGTTGAGATATTTAATTTAATAAAATGAGATATGCTCTCATAATTACTTTTTCTATTTAATTCAATAATCTTTAATTAATTAGAGACACTTTTCTTATTTAATTAAATAACTTCATTTAATTAGTTAGCAATGGCTTCTCATTTAATTAAATAACTTTGTTTAATTGGTTAGAAGTAAGTACTTCATTTAATTAAATAATTTTATTTAATTATTTCAAAATTCTTTTCGAAACTAGTCAACTCACAGCAACCGTGGTTAAATCTGGTCAACTTTTGGTCAAACTTAATTTTTGCATATGTGAATATGAGAAAATCTGAGTATGAATTCCAGCAACAATTCGATGTAAATTCTCATTCAACCTTTCAAAATGAAGAGATGAGTGTCTCTTAAATAGACTTTCCTGGAATTCATCAACAGTTGAGATCGATTTCAATCAACGATCAGGATTAAAAGTGAAGTTCAGTCATAAATGGAGATTTCCAAATTAAAGGGAGTTAACAGATTTAATTTGGGTAAAATAAGGAATTAACTTATTCAATTTGAGTAGAAAAAGGAGTTGACTAATTTAACTCATTTTTTATCAATAGTGAATATGAAATTTCCCTTTTTGAACTGAAGCGAGATTTTGTTGAGATATTTAATTTAATAAAATGAGATATGCTCTCATAATTACTTTTTCTATTTAATTAAATAATTTTTAATTAATTAAAAACACTTTTCTTATTTAATGAAATAACTTCATTTAATTAATTAGGAATGGCTTCTCATTTAATTAAATAACTTTTTTTAATTAATTAGAAGTAAGTACTCTATTTAATTAAATAATTTTATTTAATTATTTCAAATTTTTTTTCGAAACTAATCAACTCAAGTCAACCGTGGTTAAATCTGGTCAACTTTTGGTCAAACTTGATCTTTGCGTATGTGAATATGAGAAAATGTGAGTAGGAATTCTAGCAACAATTCCATGCAAATTCTCATTCAACCTTTCAAAATGAAGAGATGATGGTCTCTTAAATAGACTTTCCTGGAATTCATCAACGATTGAGATCGATTTCAATCGACGGTCAGGATTAAAGGTGAAGTTCAGTCATAAAGGGAGATTTTCAAATTAAAGGGAGTTAATAGATTTAATTTGAGTAAAATAAAGAGTTAACTGATTCAATTTGAGTAGAAAAAGGAGTTAACTGATTTAACTCATTTTTGATCAATAGTGAACTGGAAATTTCCCTTTTTGAACTGAAGACAGATTTTGTTGATATATTTAATTTAATAAAATGAGATATGCTCTCATAATTACTTTTTTTATTTAATTAAATAATCTTTAATTAATTAGAGACACTTTTCTTATTTAATTAAATAACTTCATTTAATTAATTAGGAATGGCTTCTCATTTAATTAAATAACTTTGTTTAATTAATTAAAAGTAAGTACTCCATTTAATTAAATAATTTTGTCTAATTATTTTAAAATTCTTTTCGAAACTAGTCAACTGAAGTCAACCGTGGTTAAATTTGGTCAACTTTTGGTCAAACTTGATCTTTGCTTATGTGAATATGAGCAAATGTGAGTATGAATTTCTATAACAATTCGATGCAAATTCTCATTCAACCTTTCAAAATGAAGAGATGAGAGTCTCTTAAAAAGACTTTCTTGGAATTCATAACCGGTTGAGATCGATTTCAATCAATGGTCAGGATTAAAGGTGAAGTTTGGTCATAAAAAGAGATTTCCAAATTAAAGAGAGTTAACTGATTCAATTTGAGTAGAAAAAAGAGTTAACTGATTTAACTAATTTTTTATCAATAGTGAACTGGAAATTTCTCTTTTTGAATTGAAGAGAGGTTTTGTTGAGATATTTAATTTAATAAAATGAGATATGCTCTCCTAATTACTTTTTCTATTTAATTAAATAATCTTTAATTAATTAAAGACACTTTTCTTATTTAATTAAATAACTTCATTTAATTAATTAGGAATGGCTTCTCATTTAATTAAATAACTTTGTTTAATTAATTAGAAGTAAGTAGTCCATTTAATTAAATAATTTTGTTTAATTATTAAAAAATTCTTTTCGAAACTAGTCAACTCAAGTCAACCATGGTTAAATCTGGTCAACTTTTGGTCAAACTTGATCTTTACGTATGTGAATATGTGCAAATATGAGTATAAATTCCAGCAACAATTCGATGCAAATTCTCATTCAACCTTTCAAAATGAAGAGATGAGGGTCTCTTAAATAGACTTTCCTAGAATTCATGAACAGTTGCGATCGATTTCAATCAACGGTCAGGATTAAAGTTGAAGTTTCGTCATAAAGGGAGATTTCCAATTTAAAGGGAGTTAACAGATTTAATTTGAGTAAAATAAGGAGTTAACTGATTCAATTTGAATAGAAAAAGGAGTTAACTCATTTAACTCATTTTTTATCAATAGTGAACATAATATTTCCTTTTTTGAACTGAAGAGAGATTTAATTTAATAAAATGAGATATGCTTTCATAATTACTTTTTCTATTTAATTAAATAATCCTTAATTAATTAGAGACACTTTTCTTATTTAATTAAATAACCTCATTTAATTAATTGGGAATGGCTTCTCATTTAATTAAATAACTTTGTTTAATTAATTAGAAGTAAGTACTCCATTTAATTAAATAATTTTGTTTAATTATTTCAAAATTCTTTTCGAAACTAGTCAACTCAAGTCAACCATGGTTAAATTTGGTAAACTTTTGGTCAAACTTGATCTTTGCGTATGTGAATATGAGCAAATGTGAGTATGATTTCTAGCAACAATTCGATGCAAATTCTCATTCAACCTTTCAAAATGAAGAGATGAGGTTCTGTTAAATAGAGTTTCCTAGAATTCATTAACGGTTGAGATCGATTTCAATCAACAATCAGGATTAAAGGTGAAGTTCAGTCATAAAGGGAGATTTTCAAATTAAAGGGACTTAACGAATTTAATTTGAGTAAAATGTAACGCCCCGCTCGAAAACTCAAGAGAAATAAACCTAACATGTTACAATGTTTACTGAACTATTTTTCTTTTTTTTGAAGTTTAAACAACATCAAGATAACATTAATGCGGAAGCAATATGAACATACACAACGAATACACATATCTAAATATAGATACAGTTTCAATTCCTCAAGAGTTCCTTTACGTTGAGTTACATTTAATAATTTTAAATTATTTAGTTTAAGTTTCAAGTACAATGTCTCAAGATCATAAAGGAATAATAGATACATAATTGCATAAGCAAAGCATAAGTATAGCTAATACAATGCAAGTACATCCAATTAATAACAACCACTACACATGTCGCACGGTATGTGAAAATAGATACAATACATCAGAATACATGATAACATATATACATCATCTGAAAAGAAGTCTCTGAGATAAGAATGATAAAGGTGCATCTTCTGCAATGAACATCCAACAGCTAGCAATGTGAAGGGGAACCCAAATGGTAAGAAGACACTACCTCCCAACCACGTGGTTACCTAGTCAAGCTTCCACTCCCACCGTGCAAGGAAGATAATAAACGATCCACATATGGCTAATCAAACATAAAACATTCCTAGGCAAGGTACCCCTAAAAGCCAAAACTACCTCAAAGGTAACACATACTACTCAAGAAGATAAAATAATCCAAAAGTAAAAACACTCAATCCAATACCAACTCCACATAACCAACATCATAACGAACCAAGTATAAACCAAATACTAAGATCATAAGGTAAAGTCAACGAAAGATAATCACCTCAAGTCAAAAAGCACATATCAAGAGTACATAATCCATGAATCACCAATCATCCTCAATGAAAGTAATAACCACAATAAACACATCCAACAATAAATACACCACCAAAGCTATACAAAATCTACAGAGGAGACTCAGGCTACATACTAGGGAGTGTCATCACATGGTTGCTTTTGTTACCCTGGACTGATCTCTTAATAGACCTCAGACCCTCAAGCATTGAGTTACCCTGGACTGGTTACTCTGAACCCTGGACCCTCAACATCACACATATGGAAACTAGAAAGCCCTCTTAAGAAGATGAGGCACTCATCTCATTCCCATCCTTAGTCTATACAAGCACTCAAGGCATGGGTGGATCAAAAATCTCTAACTTATCTTTTTAGTGTGTTTTCCCCCCACAAGTTTTAATTACTAGATTATCACTTATTACATAACTTGCATTAGGTTACCCTGGCACTGACCACTTTGGGTCTCGGACCCCTGTGCAAGCCACTCCCAAAGTCATGTACCTAGACAACCTCTCCTAAGCACATAAATCCACAGTTGTGTCCCATACCACAACATCCATAAAGATCAAATTCGGTTCCTTAACAGGCAACTTGATAGTAAGCTGGTTCTCCCAACCCAAGTAAACATAATTGTTCCACAAAGCATATCTCATAAATGTAATTTCCAGCTTAAAACATAAGCCCATTACAACATCAAGAACAAATAAACATCATAAAAGAATCACAAAATCCTCTGGTGTATGCCTAGTTGGCCTGCTAAAGATAACTCAATAAAATTGTCATGAAGAAGGAAGAAAAGAAAACACCACAAGCCCCAATTAAGCACGTGGAAAACAAAGGGTTCCAGTCATTTAATAAAAATCATTTCATATCTTCTTAAATAATTTCCATTATTTAACATACTCAGACTCCATTAAAATAAAGTAATAACCACATTACTAACATTAATTAAATTGCTAAATTATTATATGCTAATAAAATTTATCAATAAATTTATTAACAATAATAATTTAAATTCAATAAAATCTAAACTTAATAATTTAAATTTAATATAATCTAAACTTGATAATTTAAATTTAATATAGTTTAAATTTAATAGTTTACAATTTTTTTTTAATATGATTTAAATTTAACAATTTAAATTTGGTATAATTTACATTTAATAATTTAAAATTAATATAATATAAATGTAATAATTTAAAAGTTTAATTTAATCAAAATTTAATAAAATGATAATAATAATTTTTTTTTATAAACATAGGACTTTATATTATAAAGCCGCTGGCTTTATATAGCCATGCAGTCAACCTTAATAAGGTTGCCGTAGGCTTTTAATAGCCCAAACCGTGCGACTATATTAAATACACAGGTACGTACAGTCGCAACATGTGGAAAGACCATCAGGGTTAAAATGGTAAGTTTTGTTTTATTGTTATATATATATATTTTAATTAATTCTTTATATATATATATATATAAATTTCATTAAAATTCTTTCTAACACTCTCTTAATTGATTATTACTATTATTATTATTTTAAAATTGATCCCCTTCAACTGTAATAAAATATATATTATTTTAAATTTTATTTTTAATAAAATTTAAGCTACTAAACCAATTCTCCTTTTTGATTTTAAATAGAACATCTATTTTATTTTTAAATAATAATTTTTTAATATTAATCTGATAAAGAAAATTTGCACAACCAATCGAATTTTTATTTATTTTTAAATTCTTAAATATCTTTTAACTTCAAGACCCACCCAAATTAAATACAATAAGTTCTTTAATCTAGAGAACCAATTTCATTTTCTCTTTAAATTTTCTTCTACAAAATAATGAGAGACTAATTACAATCAATCAGATCTAGAAAACAATCAAGACGACAGACATAATTTCAACCACCCAATCAAACACGGAGCAAACAGATATTTTCCAATTGAAAATGTATTCACAGGTTTTCAAACCCTACCTCGTACTAATGCTAAACTCGGATAGCTAGATGAAAATTCCTATGCAAGTGAAAACCTTCAAGCTACGAAAAATTCCTTTGTTCCCCTTCCAAAAGTGTGCTCCCTGAAACCTGTGTCTGAAAACTTGTGTCCGTAATAATGACCCGAAAACCCTCTAATATAGAATCTAATTATCTTTTATGGTTTCTGTCACCACCACTTTTAAATTAGAATAATTTTATTTAATTAATTCATTCATGCACAATTAATTTTTTTTTTAATTAAGATATTCTTTTATTATTCCTTTCATGCACGTTAAGTGAATTATTTAAATTACTTTATTTAATTTTCCACTTGACTTCACTTTAATAAATTTATAACTTTAATCTCATGTGCACTTTATTAAAATATCTTAATCAAGTTCACATATCTTTATTAAATTGACATATTTTATCTTTTAAATTAATTTCTATATTTTAAACTCATTCATGCAAACTTAAATCTTTTTCATAAATTAATATCTTTTCACTTCTTAATTTATTTTTGAACGTTTAATTTGATAAATATTTATTAACTTAAATAACAATAATATTTAGCATTTATTTAAAAATGAACTCTAAATATATTATTATTAAATTAAATAAATATTATCACGTTCTAAATTTAATCTTAGAAGTTTTATCTTCAAATTCAATTCTTTTGATTTAATTAATTTCACAATGAATTAAATATAATTAAATATTAAAATGTTATAATAATTCTCCATTGAATTAAATCATTAATTTAATCTTTAAATTAGACATAATTTATATAAAATTCATCAAAGACTCACAAAACAACATACGCACAAAATACTCACGGGTTTAAAAAGGGTAGATAGTATGTTATGAGTCCTCCTTGCAGGACAAGTATTTTAGGCTATGGATAGGATTGGACCTGATCATTATCTTCCCATTCTCACCATTTGAGTATTTGTAATAAGGCACGCTCATCCTAGAAATTCAGGGAAGTCGATGCCCGGTACCTGCATCCTGCATAAAAGACGAGAATGTACATATATATAATATATCTAAACTAAACAGCCAATGGCGGAGAGTGGTTCATTGTGTAGATCCTGACTAGCAGGTGACTACGACTCCCTCCCTTAACCATATCCAACATGTCATACAGAAAGATAAAATAAACACGCGCACCATACACATGCAAGTATGGGGTAAGTATCGTAAAAATCACAAGGATAACATCAAATGCGTACATATAATAATGCATCTCTATCAATACAACATAATCATCATTAAAGACATCATGTTAACATTTTTATGAAAGAAACCACACTTACTAACTAGGAATCGTCATTAAAGTCATGTGAAATGAAATCAACTAAACAATTATAACTGATATATTTGTAATCAAAGTCATGAAATAATATCATAATATTGTAAATCCAGTATCTCTAAAACTAATCAATGCATAAAATCAGCCTAAGGAATTTGACAATGATAACAGAAATGCGATCTAGGGGCAGGCACTACATAAAATAAGGAGTTAACTAATTCAATTTGTGTAGAAAAAGGAGTTAACTGATTTAATTCATTTTTTTATCAATAGTGAACTGGAAATTTCCCTTTTTGAATTGAAGAGAGGTTTTGTTGAGATATTTAATTTAACAAAATGAGATATGCTCTCATAATTACTTTTTCTTTTTAATTAATTACAGACACTTTTCTTATTTAATTAAATAACTTCATTTAATTAATTAGGAATGACTTCTCATTTAATTAAATAACTTTGTTTAATTAATTAGAAGTAAGTACTCCATTTAATTAAATAATGTCGTTTAATTATTTCAAAATTCTTTTCGAAACTAGTCAACTCAACTCAACCATGGTTAAATCTGATCAACTTTTGGTAAAACTTGATCTTTGTGTATGTGAATATGAGAAAATGTGAGTTTGAATTCTAGCAACAATTCAATGCAAATTCTCATTCAACCTTTCAAAATGAATAGATGAGGGTCTCTTAAATAGACTTTCCTGTAATTCATCAACGGTTGAGATCGATTTCAATCAACAGTCAAGATTAAAGGTGAAGTTCAGTCATAAAGGGAGATTTACAAATTAAAGGGAGTTAACGGATTTAATTTGAGTAAAATAAGGAGTTAACTGATTCAATTTGAGTAGAAAAAGGAGTTCACTAATTTAATTCATTTTTGATCAATAGTGAATTGAAAATTTTCCTTTTTGAACTGAAGAGAGGTTTTGATGAGATATTTAATTTAATAAAATGAGATATGCTCTCATAATTACTTTTTCTTTTTAATTAATTAATCTTTAATTAATTAGAGACAATTTTCTTATTTAATTAAATAACTTCATTTAATTAATTAGGAATGGCTTCTCATTTAATTATATAACTTTATTTAATTAATTAGAAGTAAGTACTCCATTTAATTAAATAATTTTTTTTAATTATTTCAAAATTCTTTTCGAAACTAGTCAACTCAAGTCAAACGTGTTTAAATCTGGTCAACTTTTGGTCAAACTTGATCTTTGCGTATGTGAATATGAGCAAATGTGAGTATGAATTCAAGCAACAATTCGATGCACATTCTCATTCAACCTTTCAAAATGAAGAGATGAGGGTCTCTTAAATAGACTTTCCTGGAATTCATCAATAGTTGAGCTTGATTTCAATCAACGGTCAAGATTAAAGGTGAAGTTCAGTCATAAAGGGAGATTTCCAAATTAAAGGGAGTTAACAGATTTAATTTGAGTAAAATAAGGAGTTAACTGATTCAATTTGAGTAGAAAAAGGAGTTAACTGATTTAACTCATTTTTTATCAATAGTGAACTAGAAATTTCCCTTTTTGAACTGAAGAGAGATTTTGTTGAGATATTTAATTTAATAAAATGAGATATTCTCTCATAATTACTTTTTTTATTTAATTAAATAATTTTAAATTATTTAGAGACACTTTTCTTATTTAATTAAATAACTTTATTTAATTAATTAGGAATGACTTCTCATTTAATTAAATAACTTTGTTTAATTAAGTAGAAGTAAGTACTCCATTTAATTAAATAATTTCATTTAATTATTTTAAAATTCTTTTCAAAACTAGTCAACTCAAGTAAACTGTGGTTAAATTTGCTCAACTTTTGGTCAAACTTGATCTTTGCGTATGTGAATATGAGAAAATGTGAGTATGAATTCCAGCAACAATTCAATGCAAATTATCATTCAACCTTTCAAAATGAAGAGATGAGGGTCTCTTAAATACACTTTCCTAGAATTCATCAAAAGTTGAGATCGATTTCAATCAATGGTCAGGATTAAAGGTGAAGTTCAATCATAAAGGGAGATTTTCAAATTAAAGGGAGTTAACAGATTCAATTTGAGTAAAATAATGAGTTAACTGATTCAATTTGATTAGAAGGAGTTAACTGATTTAACTCATTTTTGATCAAAAGTGAACTTGAAATTTCATTTTTTGAACTGAAGAGAGATTTTATTGAGATATTTATTTTAATAAAATGAGATATGCTCTCATAATTACTTTTTCTATTTAATTAAATAATCTTTAATTAATTAGAGACACTTTTCCTATTTAATTAAATAACTTCATTTAATTAATTAGGAATGGCTTCTCATTTAATTAAATAACTTTTTTTAATTAATTAGAAGTAAGTACTCCATTTAATTAAATAATTTTGTTTAATTATTTCAAAACACTTTTCGAAACAAGTCAACTCAAGTCAATCGTGGTTAAATTTGGTCAACTTTTGGTCAAACTTGATCTTTGCATATGTGAATATGAGCAAATGTGAGTATGAATTTCAGTAACAATTCGATGCAAATTCTCATTGAACCTTTCAAAATGAAGAGATGACGGTCTCTTAAAAAGACTTTCCTGGAATTCATAAACGGTTGAGATCGATTTTAATCAACGGTCAGGATTAAAGGTGAAGTTTAGTCATAAAAGGAGATTTCCAAATTAAAGGGAGTTAACTGATTTAATTTGAGAAAAATAAGGAGTTAACTAGTTCAATTTGAGTAGAAAAAGGAGTTAACTGATTTAACCCATTTTTTATCAATAGTGAACTGGAAATTTCGCTTTTGAATTGAAGAGAGATTTTGTTAAGATATTTAATTTAATAAAATGAGATATGCTCTCCTAATTACTTTTTATATTTAATTAAATAATCTTTAATTAATTAAAGATACTTTTCTTATTTAATTAAATAACTTCATTTAATTAATTAGGAATGGCTTCTCATTCAATTAAATAATTTTTTTTAACTAATTAGAAGTAAGTACTCCATCTAATTAAATAATTTCATTTAATTATTTCAAAATTCTTTTCGAAACTAGTCAACTCAAGTCAACCGTGGTTAAATCTGGTCAACATTTGGTCAAACTTGATCTTTACATATGTGAATATGTGCAAATGTGAGTATAAATTCTCGCAACAATTCGATACAAATTCTCATTCAACATGTCAAAATGAAGAGATTAGGGTCTCTTAAATAGACTATCTTGGAATTCGTCAACAATTACGATCGATTTCAATCAACGATCAGGATTAAAGGTGAAGTTCAGTCAGAAAGGGAGATTTCCACATTAAAGGGAGTTAACATATTTAATTTGAGTAAAATAAGGAATTAACTGATTCAATTTGAGTAGAAAAAGGAGTTAACTGATTTAACTCATTTTTTATCAATAATGAACAGCAAATTTCCTTTTTTGAACTAAAGAGAGATTTTGTTGAGATATTTAATTTAATAAAATGAGATATGCTCTCATAATTACTTTTTCTATTTAATTAATTAATCCTTAATTAATTAGAGACACTTTTCTTATTTAATAAAATAACTTCATTTAATTAATTAGGAATGGTTTCTCATTTGATTAAATAACTTTATTTAATTAATTAGAAGTAACTACTCCATTTAATTAAATAATTTAGTTTAATTATTTTAAAATTCTTTTCGAAACTAGTCAATTCAAGTCAACCATGGTTAAATTTGGTCAACTTTTGGTCAACCATGATCTTTGCGTATGTGAATATGAGCAAATGTGAGTATGAATTATAGCAACAATTCGATGCAAATTCTCATTCAACCTTTCAAAATGAAGAGATGAGGGTCTTAAATAGACTTTCCTGAAATTCAGTAATGGTTGAAATTGATTTCAAGCAACAATCAGGATTAAAGGTGAAGTTCAGTCATAAAGAGAGATTTTCAAATTAAAGGGAGTTAACGGATTTAATTTGAGTAAAATAAGGAGTTAACTGATTCAATTTGAGTAGAAAAAAGAGTTAATTCATTTAATTCATTTTTGATCAATAGTGAACTGTAAATTTCCTTTTTTGAACTAAAGAGAAGTTTTGTTGAGATATTTAATTTAATAAAATGAGATATGCTCTCATAATTACTTTTTCTTTTTAATTAATTAATCTTTAATTAATTAGAGACACTTTTCTTATTTAATTAAATAACTTCATTTAATTAATTACGAATGGCTTCTCATTTAATTAAATAACTTTGTTTCATTAGTTAGAAGTAAGTAATCCATTTAATTAAATAATTTCGTTTAATTATTTCAAAATTCTTTTCGAAACTAGTCAACTCTAGTCAATCGTGGTTAAATTTGGTCAACTTTTGGTCAAACTTGATCTTTGCGTATGTGAATATGAGCAAATGTGAGTATGAATTCCAGCAATAATTCGATGCAAATTTTCATTCAACCTTTCAAAATGAAGAGATGAGGGTCTCTTAAATAGACTTTCCTGTAATTCATCAACGGTTGAGATTGATTTCAATCAACGGTTAGGATTAGAGGTGAAGTTCAGTAATAAAGGAGATTTTCAAATTAAAGGGAGTTAACGGATTTAATTTGAGTAAAACAAGGAGTTAACTGATTCAATTTGAGTAGAAAAAGGAGTTAAATGATTTAATTCGTTTTTGATCAATAGTGAATTGGAAATTTCCCTTTTTAAATTGAAGGGAGGTTTTGTTGAGATATTTAATTTAATAAAATGAGATATGCTCTCATAATTACTTTTTCTATTTAATTAATTAATTAGACACACTTTTTTTCTTTAATTAAATAACTTCAATTAATTAATTAGGAATGAGTTCTCATTTAATTAAATAAATTTTTAAAATTAATTAGAAGTAAGTACTCCATTTAATTAAATAATTTCGTTTAATTATTTCAAAATTCTTTTCGAAACTATTCAACTCAAGTCAATCGTAGTTAAATCTGGTCAACTTTTATTAAAACTTGATCTTTGTGTATGTGAATATGAGCAAATGTGAGTATGAATTCCAGCAACAATTCGATGCAAATTCTCATTCAACCTTTCAAAATGAATAGATGAGGGTCTCTTAAATAGACATTCTTATAATTCATCAACGGTTGAGATCGATTTCAATCAATCGTCAGGATTAAAGTTGAAGTTAAGTCATAAAGGGAGATTTTCAAATTAAAGGGAGTTAACGAATTTAATTTGAAAAATAAGGAGTTAACTCATTCAATTGGAGATAAAAAATGAGTTAACTGATTTAACTCATTTTTTATCAATAGTGAAATGGAAATTTCTCTTTTTGATCTGAAGAGAGATTTTGTTGAGATATTTAATTTAATAAAATAAGATATGCTCTCATAATTACTTTTTCTATTTAACTAAATAATCTTTAATTAATTAGAGACACTTTTCTGATTTAATTAAATAACTTCATTTAATTAATTAGGAATGGCTTCTCATTTAATTAAATAACTTTGTTTAATTAATTAGAAGTAAGTAATCTATTTAATTAAATAATTTCATTTAATTATTTCAAAATTCTTTTCGGAACCAGTCAACTCAAGTCAATCGTGGTTAAATCTGGTCAAGTTTTGGTCAAACTTGATCTTTGCATATGCGAATATGAGCAAATGTGAGTATGAATTCCAGCAACAATTTCATGAAAATTCACATTCAACCTTTCAAAATGAAGAGATGAGGGTCTCTTAAATAGACTTTCCTGGAATTCATCAACGACTGAGCTTGATTTCAATCAATGGTCAGGATTAAAGGTGAAGTTCAGTCATAAAGGGAGATTTTCAAATTAAAGGTAGTTAACAGATTTAATTTGAGTAAAATAAGGAGTTAATTGATTCAATTTGAGTAGAAAAAGGAGTTAACTGATTTCACTCATTTTTGATAAATAGTGAACTAAAAAGTTCCCTTTTTGTATTGAAGAGAGATTTTGTTGAGATATTTAATTTAATAAAAGGAGATATGCTCTCATAATTACTTTTTTGATTTAATTAAATAATCTTTAATTAATTAGAGACACTTTTCTTATTTAATTAAATAACTTCATTTAATTAATTAGGAATTGGTTTTCATTTAATTAAATAAATTTGTTTAATTAATTAGAAGTAAGTACTCCATTTAGTTAGATAATTTTGTTTAATTATTTTAAAATTCCTTTCGAAACTAATCAACTCAAGTCAACCATGGTTAAATTTGGTGAACTTTTGGTCAAACTTGATTTTTGCGTATGTAAATATGAGCAAATGTGAGTATGAATTCCAACAACAGTTCGACGCAAATTCTCATTCAACTTTTCAAAATGAAGAGATGAGGGTCTCTTAAATAGACTTTTCTGAAATTCATCAATGGTTGAGATCGATTTCAATCAACGGTCAGGATTAAAGGTGAAGTTTAGTCATAAAGGGAGATTTTCAAATTAAAAAGAGTTAATAGATTTAATTTGAGTAAAATAAGGAGTTAACTGATTCAATTTGAGTAGAAAAAGGAGTTAACTAATTTAACTCATTTTTTATCAATAGTGAACTAGAAATTTCCCTTTTTGAACTGAAGAGAGATTTTGTTGAGATATTTAATTTAATAAAATGAGATATGCTCTGATAATGACTTTTTCTATTTAATTAAATAATCTTTAATTAATTAGAGACACTTTTCTTATTTAATTAAATAACTTCATTTAATCAGTTAGGAATGGCTTCTCATTTAATTAAATAACTTTATTTAATTAATTATAAGTAAGTACTCCATTTGATTAAATAAATTTTTTTTATTATTTCAAAATTATTTTCTAAACTAGTCAACTCAAGTCAACCATGGTTAAACTTGATCAACTTTTGGTCAAACTTGCTCTTTACGTATGTGAATATGAGAAAATATGAGTGTGAAATCGAGCAACAATTCGATGCAAGTTCTCGTTCAACCTTTCAAAATGAAGAGATGAGGGTCTCTTAAATAGACTTTCTTGGAATTCATCAACGGTTGACATCAATTTCAATCAGCGGTCAGGATTAAAGGTCAAGTTCAGTCATAAATGGAGAATTCCAAATTAAAGAGAGTTAACGAATTTAATTTGAGTAAAATAAGGAGTTAACTGATTCAATTTGAGTAGAAAAAGGAGTTAACTGATTTAACTCATTTTTTATCAATAGTGAACTGGAAATTTCCCTTTTTGAACTAAAGAGAGATTTTGTTGAGATATTTAATTTAATAAAATGAGATATGCTCTCATTATTTTCTTTTTTTATTTAATTAAATAATCTTTAATTAATTAGAGACACTTTTCTTATTTAATTAAATAACTTCATTTAATTAATTAGGAATGGCTTCTCATTTAATTAAATAACTTTGTTTAATTAATGAGAAGTAAGTACTCCATTTAATTAAATAATTTCATTTACTTATTTCAAAATTCTTTTCGAAATTAGTCAACTCAACTCAATCGTGGTTAAATCTGGTCAACTTTTGGTCAAACTTGATCTTTGCGTATGTGAATATGAGAAAATGTGAGTATAAATTCCAGCAACAATTCGATGCAAATTCTCATTCAAAATTTCAAAATGAAGAGATGAGGGTGTCTTAAATAGCCTTTCCTGGAATTCATCAATGGTTCACATCGATTTCAATCAGCGGTCAGGAGTAAAGGTGAAGTTGAGTCATAAATGGAGAATTCCAAATTAAAAGGAGTTAATGGATTTAAATTGAGTAAAATAAGGAGTTAACCTATTCAATTAGAGTAGAAAATGGAGTTAACTCATTTAACTCATTTTTGATCAATAGTGAACTGGGAATTTCCCTTTTTGAACTGAAGAGAGATTTTTTAGAAATATTTAATTTAGTAAATTGAGATATGCTCTCATAATTACTTTTTCTATTTAATTAAATAATCTTTAATTAATTAGAGATACTTTTCTCATTTAATTAAATAACTTCATTTAATTAATTAGGAATGGCTTCTCATTTAATTAAATAACTTTGTTTAATTAATTAGAAGTAAGTACCCCATTTAATTAAATAATTTTGTTTAATTTTTTCAAAATTCTTTTCGAAACTAGTAAACTCAAGTCAACTGTGGTTAAATCTAGTCAACTTTTGGTCAAACTTGATCTTTACGTATGTGAATATGAGCTAATGTGAGTATGAATTTCGGCAACAATTCGATGCAAATTCTCATCCAACCGTTTAAAATGAAGAGATAAGGGTCTCTTAAATAAACTTTCCTAGAATTCATCAACAGTTGAGATGGATTTCAAATAGCGGTCAGGATTAAAGGTGAAGTTCAGTCATGAAGGGAGATTTCCAAATTAAAGGGAGTTAACAGATTTAATTTGAGTAAAATAAGGATTTATCTAATTCAACTTGAGTAGAAAAAAGAGTTAACTCATTTAACTCATTTTTGATGAATAATGAACTGGAAATTTTCTTTTTTTGAACTGAAGAGAGATTTTGTTGAGATATTTAATTTAATAAAATGAGATATGCTCTCATAATTACTTTTTCTATTTAATTAAGTAATCTTTAATTAATTAGGAATGGCTTCTCATTTAATTAAATAACTTTGTTTAATTAGTTAGAAGTAAGTACTCCATTTAATTAAATAATCTTATTTAATTATTTCAAAATTCTTTTCGAAACTAGTCAACTCAAGTCAACTATTGTTGAATCTGGTCAACTTTTGGTCAAACTTGATCTTTGCATATGTGAATATTGGCAAATGTGAGTATGAATTCCAGCAACAATTCGGTGCAAATTCTCATTCAAGTTTTCAAAATGAAGAGATGAGGGTTTCTTAAATATACTTTCCTTGAATTCATCAACGGTTGAAATCGATTTCAATCAGTCGTCAGGATTAAAGGTGAAGTTCACTCATAAAGGGAGATTTCCAAATTAAAGGAAGTTAACAGATTTAACTCATTTTTGATCAATAGTGAACTGAAAATTTCCTTTTCTGAATTGAAGAGAGATTTTGTTGAGATATTTAATTTAATAAAATGAGATATGCTCTCATAATTACTTTTTCTATTTAATTAATTAATCTTTAATTAATTAGAGACACTTTTCTTATTTAATTAAATAACTTCATTTAATTAATTAGGAATGGCTTCTCATTTAATTAAATAAATTTTTTTAATTATTTAGAAGTAAGTACTCCATTTAATTAAATAATTTCATTTAATTATTTTAAAATTGTTTTCGAAACTAGTCAACTCAAGTCAACTGTAGTTAAATCTAGTCAACTTTTCATCAAACTTGATCTTTGCGTATGTGAATATGAGAAAATGTGAGCATGAATTCCAGCAACAATTCGATGCAAATTCTCGTTCTACCTTTCAAAATGAAGAGATGAGGGTCTCTTAAATAGACTTTCCTGGAATTTATCAATGGTTGAGATCGATTTCAATCAACGGTCAGGATTAAAGGTGAAGTTCAGTCATAAAGGAAGATTTCTAAATTAAAGGGAGTTAACAGATTTAGTTTGAGTAAAATAAGGAGTTAACTGATTCAATTTGAGTAGAAAAAGGAGTTAACTGATTTAACTCATTTTTTATCAATAGTCAACTGGAAATTTCCGTTTTTGAACTGAAGAGTGATTTTGTTGAGACATTTAATTTAATAAAATGAGATATGCTCTTATAATTACTTTTTCTATTTAATTAAATAATCTTTAATTAATTAGAGACACTTTTCTTATTTAATTAAATAACTTCATTTAATTAATTATGAATGGCTTCTCATTTAATTAAATAACTTTGTTTAATTAATTAGAATTAAGTACTCCATTTAATTAAATAATTTCGTTTAATTATTTCAGTATTATTTTCAAAACTAGTCAACTCAAGTCAACTGTGGTTAAATCTGGTCAACTTTTGGTCAAACTTGATCTTTGCGTAAGTGAATATGAGCCAATGTGAGTATGAATTCCAGCAACAATTCGATGCAAATTCTCATTCAACCTTTGAAAATGAAGAGATGAGGGTCTTTTAAATAGACTTTCCTAGAATTCATCAATGGTTGAGATCGATTTCAATCAGCGGTCAGGATTAAAGGTGAAGTTCAGTCATAAAGGGAGATTTCCAAATTAATAAGAGTTAACAGGTTTAATTTGAGTAAAATAAGGAGTTAACTGATTCAATTTGAGTAGAAAAAGGAGTTACCTGATTTAACTCATTTTTGATTAATAGTGAACTGAAAATTTTCCTTTTTGAACTGAAGAGAGATTTTGTTGAGATATTTAATTTAATAAAATGAGATATGCTCTCATAATTAATTTTTCTATTTAGTTAAATAATCTTTAATTAATTAGAGACACTTTTCTTATTTAATTAAATAACTTCATTTAATTAATTAGGAATGGCTTCTCATTTAATTAAATAACTTTGTTTAATTAATTAGAAGTAAGGACTTTATTTAATTAAATAATTTCGTTTAATTATTTCAAAATTCTTTTCGAAACTAGTCAACTCAAGTCAACCGTGGTTAAATTTGGTCAACTTTTGGTCAAACTTGTTGTTTGCGTGTGTGAATATGAGCCAATGTGAGTATGAATTCTATGAACAATTTGATGCAAATTCTCATTCAACCTTTCAAAATGAAGAGATGAGGGTCTCTTAAATAGACTTTTCTTGAATTCATCAACGGTTGAGATCGATTTCAATCAGCGGTCAGGATTAAAGGTGAAGTTCAGTCATAAAGGGAGATTTCCAAATTAAAGAGAGTTAACAAATTAAAGGGACCTTTCAAAATGATGAGATGAGGGTATCTTAAAAGTTAAGTTTAGTGATAAAGGGAGTTAATGGATATAATTTGAGTAAAATAAGGAGTTAACTGATTCAATTTGAGTAGAAAAAGGAGCTAACTGATTTAACTCATTTTTGATCAATATTGAACTAAAAACTTTCCTTTTTGAACTGAAGAGAGATTTTGTTGAGATATTTAATTTAATAAAATGAGATATGCTGTCATGCCCAAAATTAAGGGAAAAAATACACAATTTTTTTTTTGAACTAGTTAAGATGATTGGGTCGACAATGTTCATATGATAATATAAGATTAAATAAGATAACATGGTCGCAGAAGTTTTAAAGGTTAACTAATGGAATTAATCATGATCAATTGCTACAACCTTAAGGATGATCTAATTAACTAGGTCCTTGATACTAAATTAATAAATTGAACATCACTACAACTTAATCATTTGTTGTAGGCTTAACATTAATTAATTAACTTCTTTCAACTTCATTCTCGTTTTGTTATAAAATTTTAATCCAAATTCCAACTAATCTTTAATGTACACATCATAGGGATAACAATATTATCGACTATACAATCTACGTATTAATTATCCAATTTATTTCCTTGTTCTCATATCAATCTAATTTATATCAATCTATTGTTCACTATAGGAACTGGAGGCAGGAATTATTTCAACTAAATCCATAAGTAGGACTAAACTTAATTTGAACTATATTAAATTTTTTATCACGTTAATAATGCCAATACTAAAGTCCACCTAACTGATTTTTTTTTATAAAAAAACATTATGATGCTAACACAAATATACTTGAATCTTGAATACTCTAATTTGAATTGTTATTGAGTTAAACTAATTTATAGATAATGCAAATTTCAAATCTGACTTTTAAATTAGAACAATTAAGATTATCTAACAACTAGTTACCACTCTAAACTAACATCATTTAAAACATTAGACTTAAAGTTTAACTAACCTAACTTAAGTATTTAGGTTTAAAACAATATTACTACACTAATCAACTACTAAAAAACATTATACCACCTTCTAAGAATCCCACATATATATAAAACTACTTATTAATATAAACAAAATTACAATCAAAACTAAAGAGAATAACTAAATTTAATCTATCTAATTTGGTGCCATCCTATCTTACACTAGCTCCCTACTAATGATACACCCAACAACTAACTAGTACCCTAATTAACAATCTAATTCTAAACTCATTTAAATCTATTAATAAAATTATCTATTAACTCAAGTAAATCTTATACTATCCTAACTAACTTACTAATACAACTTACTAACAAAACATGCATAAAGGAGAGGCAATAATAACCTACACTACCCTACTCATAACCTACGCTACCCCACCCTAGGCCTGCCCCATGCGCTGCCCAATGCCTGCGCGTGGCAGGCCTGTTCCCCATCCATGTGGGAAAATGTCATGCAGGGGAAAGACTTTGTGATTGGAAAAGATCATGGGGGACAGGGAGTATAAACGTCCCTCCCCAAAATTTAAAACCTTACTTGCCCCCCCCTCTGACAGAAGCAAGGTCAGCATTAAGTGTGGAGGAGACGTGAGTTGCATAAAGGAGTTTTTTTTTTTTTTTTTCTTTTAAACATATTACTACCCTCCCTTATGAAGGATCGACCCTCTGTACTAGCAGTACTTACTGACAAGTGGGTGGAAGTTGTAATATGCATATATATATATATATATATATATATATATATATATATATATATATATAATTTTATTTTAATTTTTTTTTTTGAATTTCCTATATGATTCGACTTGCATCATAAGTTCTAAGGAATTAAATGCCAAAAGTTTTATAGTTGGGGTGTTGAATTTAAAAGTATTTTATATATATCTTTAGGTGTTATATATTGAAATTTATATAAGTCATTTTATTTAATGAATTAACAATGATTTTTGATTTGCAATTCAAGGGGAATATCTCATGGAATATTCTCTGTGACAAGGGAGTGGAAATAAACTTTCCCATACATTTTCCAGAGAGGTCTTTTAGGCCTGGAGGTGCACTTTTTTTGAAAGCCAATTTTGGCTAAGAGTTGGCATTTTTTTTTGATATATATCTTTATCTCAATAATGCATTCCAATCTAATGACAACATGAATTGTTACAACCAGCATCAAATTCCAAGGTTATGCAAGGGTATATTTGTGTCTTACATCTCATAATTTTGATTTATATGTTCACTACATCACAATGGTGAATCTTCCTTCTATTTGAATTTAAGGAATGCATGATCTTTAGATCAATTGTTTATATTCAACATGAAACTTGGCAATGAAGGAGTTAACTTGTGGATCTTATCAAGGAATCATGAACCTAAATTTTGAAATACAAAAAAAAGGTGATGAATAATTCTTATCAAATTCAATTGTATCATTATTGTAACTTATCAATGCAAATGCTAGCTTGGTGATCACAATATAGGATTGATATTATAACAAAGTAATGTTCAACATTGAATTGAAATTTCAACACATCCAATTTGCCTTTTTACTATTATAATTGAAACTCATATTTCCCATTTCTAAACATTTACTACCATTCTAATTTTCTCACAACATATGCAAAAATTGAAATCACATGAGATCAAAATGAGGAGGTATTCATGATCATATTCTTTCTCTATTATTCATCCTGATTCAAGGCTCCATCGGGAAAGAACCAGTAAGAAAATCTGATGTCTTTGCCACTACATCAAAATCAATTACAATTTACATAATATCACAACTCATTGAGTTTTCTTCAAGGCTTCCACAAGAGACTTTTATCAAATGACTTCATTGCATCAAGAGTAAACATGGAAGATACAAGAAACAACATGGAGATAACAACACAAGGAGATAAGAAAAATGAACATACATTCCCACCCGGTTGCACAATAGGTCCAACAATGAACCAATATAGGGGAAAGGTGGATTTTCTCAATAGGAGAAGTCAATCACCATACCTTCACTTAGCCCTTTCGGGGCTTAAAACTTCAAGAATTCCCATTCTTTCTTAAGGCCCTTTCGGGGCTATATCCACAAGAAATTTCATTCTTTACCACATTCAAGAATTCTCAATAACAACAAGGTATGGGATGACAAGTAGGTTCCTATGCACCCTACCCTTTTTCCCTCCTCTCTCCATGAGAGGAGACTCTACACTATTGAGGTCCAACTAATGCCCTTTCCCCAAGCATGTCCACTTCTTCCCTATCCAAGGGTGAGTGTTGCCAAATACATCCCCATGAAGATCTCTCAAAAAAACAATCAACACACCAAGAAGGCATAAGAATAACATCAAAGAAAACAAGATAAAATCCCTCCCAATACCACCCTCAACACACAAGTAAGGAATGCATATCTACACAATGTCTCCAACATGATTCAACAAGATTCAAAGCATGAACACATAGAAAGAACCATTCATGGAGTAAAGAACTCCTACCTTCATAAAAGAGTTATGGCTATGGTGGTTTGAGAAGAGCTTCCCTTTTTCTTTCTTCAATCTTCAAGGCTTCCTCCAAAACTAGAGGATTGGGTGACCAAAAATTAAAGTTCCCCCAAAAGGCCTCTAAGTATGGTCCTTAACTCCACTAAGATTCAAGTAACTCAAGATGGAGGTTGGTTTTACTAACCCAAGTAAAGAACAACCCATTTTCGAAATTAGCCTATAATAAGGTTTTTAAGAGACCCTAAGAGTCAACCTAGGAGGTTAAAGGGTTGGAAAGTACCCCCACTCATACCCTTACCCATAGGGGTACTTAAATTTAATGTTTCTAAGCTTTTAAAGGCTTATTAGGAACAATTAAAAGTTAGGAGAATAGTAAGATCAAATTACATCTTTTAAAGAATTACAATATAAGGCTAGCACAAAATTAACAAGTAGTTTAGCTCCACTTTTATATTTTATTTTATTTTTTTGTCATCTCGGCTAATTTTTCTACACACTCATTGCACACATCAGTAGATCCAAAACCACATGCATAATGTGAATTACATGTTAGAGGAATAATATAAATTAAAGCATCCATTTCCTAATAAATAGTTGTTTATCAAATTCTACTCATATTTCTAACCTGTCGACTTGCATAACCAAATGTGTTAGCATTGCATACATTTTCTTTCATCATTATACATATTTATAAGCATTAAATGACAAAATCAAATAACTGAAGTAAGCATCACACATCGCAAAATAGCATAACAATGTTTAGTGTTTCCAATAATGTTCTGACATGCCAGCATGAGTATCAAAATAACAATGTATCATTGGTGCTAGGATGGGTCGGGGTGAGGCCTCACATATGCTCTCATAATTACCTTTTCTATTTAATTAAATAATCTTTACTTAATTGGAGACACTTTTCTTATTTAATTAAATAACTTCATTTAATTAATTAGGAATGGCTTCTCATTTAATTAAATAACTTTGTTTAATTAATTAGAAGTAAGTACTCCATTTAATCAAATAATTTCATTTAATTATTTAAAAATTCTTTTCGAAAATAGTCAACTGAAGTCAACCTTGGTTAAATCTGGTCAACTTTTGGTCAAACTTGATCGTTGCTTATGTGAATATGAGCAAATGTGAGTATGAATTTCAGTAACAATTCGACGCAAATTCTCATACAACCTTTCAAAATGAAGAGATGATTGTCTCTTAAATAGACTTTCCTCAAATTCATCAATGGTTGAGATCGATTTCAATCAATGGTTAGGATTAAAGGTGGACTTCAGTCATAAAGGGAGATTTCCAAATTAAAAGGTGTTAACAAATTTAATTTGAGTAAACTAAGGAGTTAACTGATTCAATTTGAGTAGAAAAAGGAGTTAACTGATTTAACTCATTTTTTATCAATAGTGAACTAGAAATTTTCCTTTTTAAACTGAAGAGAGATTTTGTCGAGATATTTAATTTAATAAAATGAGATATGCTCTCATAATTACTTTTTCTATTTAATTAAATAATCTTTAATTAATTAGAGATACTTTTCTTATTTAATTAAATAACTTCATTTAATTAATTAGGAATGGCTTCCCATTTAATTAACTTTTTTTAATTAATTAGAAGTCAGTACTCCATTTGATTAAATAATTTTGTTTAATTATTTTAAAATTCTTTTCGAAACTAGTCAACTTAAGTGAACCGTGGTTAAATCTAATCAACTTTTGGTCAAACTTGATCTTTGCATATGTGAATATGAGCAAATGTGAGTATGAATTCCAGCAACAATTCGATGTAAATTCTAATTCAACCTTTCAAAATAACGAGATGAGGGTCTCTTAAACAGACTTTCCTGGAATTCAACAACGGTTCTGCTCGATTTCAATCAACGGTCAGGATTAAAGGTGAAGTTCAGTCATAAAGGAAGATTTCCAAATTAAAGGGAGTTAACAGATTTAATTTGAGTAAAATAAGAAGTTAACTGATTCAATTTGAGTAGAAAAAGGAATTAACTGATTTAACTCATTTTTGATCAATAGTGAACTGAAAATTTCCCTTTTTGAACTGAAGAGAGATTTTGTTGAGATATTTAATTTAATAAAATGAGATATGCTCTCATAATTACTTTTTCTATTTAATTAAATAATCTTTAATTAATTAGAGACACTTTTCTTATTTAATTAAATAACATCATTTAATTAATCAGGAATGGCTTCTCATTTAATTAAATAACTTTGTTTAATTAATTAGAAGTAAGTCCTCCATTTAATTAAATAATTTTGTTTAATTATTTTTAAAAAAAATTCGAAACAAGTCAACGCAAGTCAACCGTGGTTAAATTTGGTCAACTTTTGGTCAAACTTGATATTTGCGTATGTGAATATGAGCAAATGTGAGTGTGAATTCTAGCAAAAAGTCGATGCAAATTCTCATTCAACATTTCAAAATGAAGAGATGAGGATCTCTTAAATAGACTTTCCTAGAATTCATCAATGGTTTAGATTGATTTCAATCAATAGTCAGGATTAAAGGTGAAGTTCAGTCATAAAGGGAGATTTTCAAATTAAAGGGAGTTAACAGATTTAATTTGAGTAAAATAAGGAGTTAACTGATTCAATTTGAGTACAAAAAGGAGTTAACTAATTTAACTCATTTTCGATCAATAGTGAATTGGAAATTTTCCTTTTTGAACTAAAGAGAGATTTTGTTGAGATATTTAATTTAATAAAATGAGATATGCTTTCATAATTACCTTTTCTATTTAATTAAATAATCTTTAATTAATTAGAGACACTTTTCTTATTTTATTAAATAACTTCATTTAATTAGTTAGGAATGGCTTCTCATTTAATTAAATAACTTTGTTTAAATAATTAGAGGTAAGTACTCCATTTAATCAAATAATTTCGTTTAATTATTTCAAAATTCTTTTTGAAACTAGTCAACTCAAGTCAATCATGGTTAAATCTAATCAACTTTTGGTCAAATCTGATCTTTGCATAAGTGAATATGAGAAAATCTGAGTATGAATTCCAGCAACAATTCGATGCAAATTCTGATTCAACCTTTCAAAATGATTTGATGAGGGTCACTTAAATAGACTTTCCTATAACTCATCTACGGTTGAGATCGATTTCAATCAGCGGTTAGGATTAAAGGTGAAGTTTAGTCATAAAGGGAGATTTCCAAATTAAAGGGAATTGACAGATCTGATTTGAGTAAAATAAGGAGTTAACTGATTCAATTTGATTAGAAAAAAGAGTTAACTGATTTAACTCATTTTTGATCAATAGTGAACTGAAAATTTCTCTTTTTGAACTGAAGAGAGATTTTGTTGAGATATTTGATTTAATAAAATGAGATATGCTCTCATAATTACTTTTTCCATTTAATTAAATAATCTTTAATTAATTAGGAATGACTTCTCACTTAATTAAATAACTTTGTTTAATTAATTAGAAGTAAGTAATCATTTAATTAAATAATTTTGTTTAATTATTTCAAAATTCTCTTCGAAGCTAGTCAACTCAAGTCAACCGTACTTAAATCTGGTCAACTTTTGGTGAAACTTGATCTTTGCGTATGTGAATATGAGCAAATGTGAGTATGAATTCCAGCAACAATTCGATGCAAATTCTCATTCAAACTTTCAAAATGAAGAGATGAGGGTCACTTAAATAGACTTTCCTATAACTCATCAACGGTTGAGATCGATTTCAATCAGCGATTATGATTAAAGGTGAAGTTCAGTCATAAAAGGGAGATTTCCAAATTAAAGGGAGTTCACAGATTTAATTTGAGTAAAATAAGGAGTTAACTAATTCAATTTGAGTAGAAAAAAGAGTTAAATGATTTAACTCATTTTTGATCAATAGTGAACTGAAAATCTCTCTTTTTGAACTGAAGAGAGATTTTGTTGAGATATTTGATTTAATAAAATGATATATGCTCTCATAATTAATTTTTCCATTTAATTAAATAATCTTTAATTAATGAGTGACACTTTTCTTATTTAATTAAATAACTTCATTTAATTAATTAGGAATGTCTTATCATTTAATTAAATAACTTTGTTTAATTAATTAAAAGTAAGTACTCCATTTAATTAAATAATTTCATTTAATTATTTCAAAATTCTTGTCGAAACTAGTCAACTCAAGTCAACCGTGGTTAAATATGGTCAACTTTTGGTCAAACTTGATCTTTGCGTATATGAATATGACCAAATGTGAGTATGAATTTCAGCAACAACTCGATACAAATTCTCATTCAACCTTTCAAAATGAAGAGATGAGGGTCTCTTAAATAGACTTTCTTGGAATTCATCAACGGTATTGATCAATTTCAATCAGCGGTCATGATTAAAGATGAAGTTTAGTCATAAAGGGAGATTTCCAAATTAAACTGGAGTTAACAAATATAATTTGAGTAAAATAAAGAGTTAACTAATTCAATTTGAGAGGAAAAAGGAGTTAACTAATTTAACTCATTTTTTATCAATAGTGAACTAGAAATTTCCCTTTTTGAACTGAAGAGAGATTTTGTTGAGATATTTAATTTAATAAAATGAGATATGCTGTCATAATTACTTTTTCAATTTAATTAAATAATCTTTAATTAATTAGAGACACTTTTCTTATTTAATTAAATAACTTAATTTAATTAATTTGGAATGGCTTCTCAGTTAATTAAATAAATTTGTTTAATTAATTAGATGTAAGAACTCCATTTAATTAAATAATTTTGTTTAATTATTTCAAAATTCTTTTCAAAATTAGTCAACTCAAGTCAATCGTGGTTAAATTTGGTCAACTTTTTGTCAAACTTGATCTTTGCATATGTGAATACGAGCAAATGTGAATATGAATTTCAGCAACAATTCAATAAAAATTCTCAGTCAACCTTTCAAAATGAAGAAATGAGGGTCTCTTAAATAGACTTTCTTGGAATTCATCAATGGTTGAGATCGATTTCAAGCAGTGCTCAGCATTAAAGGTGAAGTTCAGTCATAAAAGTAGATTTCCAAATTAAAGGGAGTTAACAGATTTAATTTGAGTAAAATAAGGAGTTAACTGATTCAATTTGAGTAGAAAAAAGAGTTAACTCATTTAACTCATTTTTTATCAATAGTGAACTACAAATTTTCATTTTTCAACTAAAGAGAGATTTTGTTTAAATATTTAATTTAATAAAATGAGATATGCTCTCATAATTTCTTTTTCTATTGAATTAAATAATATTTAATTAATTGGAGACACTTTTCTTATTTAATTAAATAACTTCATTTAATTAATTAGGAATGACTTCTCATTTAATAAAATAACTTTGTTTAATTAATTAGAAGTAAATACTCCATTCAATTAAATAATTTCATTTAATTATTTCAAAATTCTTTTCAAAAGTAGTCAACTCAAGTCAACTGTGGTTAAATCTTGTCAACTTTTGGTCAAACTTGATCTTTGCGTATGTGAATATGAGCAAATGTGAGTATAAATTCCAACAACAATTCGATGCAAATTCTCATTCAACCTTTGAAAATGAAGAGATTAGGGTCTCTTAAATAGACTTTCCTAGAATTCATAAATGGTTGAGATCGATTTTAATCAGCGATTAGGATTAAAGGTGAAGTTTAGTCATAAAGGGAGATTTTAAAATTAAAGGGAGTTAAAAGATTTAATTTGAGTAAAATAAGCAGTTAACTGATTCAATTTGAGTAGAAAAAGGAGTTAAATCATTTAACTCATTTTTTTATCAATAGTGAACTGAAAATTTCTCTTTTTGAACTAAAGAGAGATTTTGTTGAGATATTTAATTTAATAAAATGAGATATGCTCTCATAATTATTTTTTCTATTTAATTAAATAATTTTTAATTAATTAAAGACACTTTTCTTATTTAATTAAATAACTTCATTTAATTAATTAGGAATGGCTTCTCATTTAATAAAATAACTTTATTTAATTAATTAGAAGTAAGTACTTCATTTAATTAAATAATTTTGTTTAATTATTTCAAAATTCTTTTCGAAACTAGTCAACTCAAGTCAACCATGGTTAAATCTGGTCAACTTTTGGTCAAACTTGATCTTTACGTATGCGAATATGAGCAAATGTGAGTATGAATTCCAGCAACAATTTGATGAAAATTCACATTCAACCTTTCAAAATTAAGATATTAGGGTCTCTTAAATAGACTTTCTTGAAATTCATCAAAGGTTGAGCTTGATTTCAATCAATGGTCAGGATTAAAGGTGAAGTTCACTCATAAAGGGAGATTTCCAAATTAAAGGTAGTTAACAGATTTAATTTGAGTAAAATAAGGAATTAATTGATTCAATTTGAGTAAAAAAAGGAGTTAACTGATTTAACTCATTTTTGATCAATAGTGAACTGAAAAGTCCCTTTTTGAACTGAAGAGAGATTTTGTTGAGATATTTAATTTAATAAAAGGAGATATGCTCTGATAATTACTTTTTTTATCTAATTAAATAATCTTTAATTAATTAGAGACACTTTTCTTATTTAATTAAATAATTTCATTTAAATAATTAAGAATGGTTTCTCATTTAATTAAATAAATTTGTTTAATTAATTAGAAGTAAGTACTGTATTTAATTAAATAATTTTGTCTAATTATTTTAAAATTTCTTTCAAAACTAGTCAACTTAAGTCAACCGTGGTTAAATTTGGTAAAATTTTGGTCAAACTTGATTTTTGCATATGTAAATATGAGCAAATGTGAGCATGAATTCCAACAACAATTCGATGCAAATTCTCATTCAACTTTTCAAAATGAAGAGATGAGGGTCTCTTAAATAGACTTTTCTGGAATTCATCAACTGTTGAGATCAATTTCAATCAACGGTCAGGATTAAAGGTGAAGTTTAGTCATAAAGGGAGATTTTCAAATTAAAGGGAGTTAATAGATTTAATTTGAGTAAAATAAGGAGTTAACTGATTCAATTTGAGTAGAAAAAGGAGTTAACTGATTTAACTCATTTTTGATCAATAGTGAACTAGAAATTTCTCTTTTTGAACTGAAGAGAGATTTTGTTGAGATATTTAATTTAATAAAATGAGATATGCTCTCATAATTACTTTTTCTATTTAATTAAATAATCTTTAATTAATTAGAGACAGCTTTCTTATTTAATTAAATAACTTCATTTAATCAATTAGGAATGGCTTCTCATTTAATTAAATAACTTTGTTTAATTAATTAGAAGTAAGTACTCCATTTAATTAAATAATTTCATTTTATTATTTCAAATTTTTTTTGAAACTAGTCAACTCAAGTCAACCATGGTTAAATTTGGTCAACTTTTGGTCAAACTTGCTCTTTGTGTATGTGAATATGAGAAAATGTGAGTATGAAATCGAGCAACAATTCGATGCAAGTTATCGTTCAACCTTTCAAAAAGAAGAGATGAGGGTCTCTTAAATAGACTTTCCTGGAATTCATCAACGGTTGACATCAATTTCAATCAGCGGTCAGGATTAAAGGTCATGTTCAGTCATAAATGGAGAATTCCAAATTAAAGAGACTTAACGGATTTAATTTGGGTAAAATAAGGAGTTAACTGATTCAATTTGAGTAAAAAAAGGAGTTCTGATTTAACTCATTTTTTATCAATAGTAAACTGAAAATTTCCCTTTTTCAACTGAAGAGATATTTTGTTGAGATATTTAATTTAATAAAATGAGATATGCTCTCATAATTACTTTTTCTATTTAATTAAATAATCTTTAATTAATTAGAGACACTTTTTTATTTAATTAAATAAATTCATTTAATTAATTAGGAATGGATTTTGATTTAATTAAATAACTTTGTTTAATTAATTAGAAGTAAGTACTCCATTTAATTAAATAATTTCGTTTAATTATTTCAAAATTCTTTTCGAAACTAGTCATCTCAAGTCAACTATAGTTAAATCTGGTCAAATTTTGGTCACACTTGATTTCTGCGTATGTGAATATAAGAAAATGTGAGTATGAATTCCAGCAACAGTTCGATGCAAATTCTCATTCAACCTTTCCAAATGAAGAGATGAGGGTCTCTTAAATATATTTTTTTGGAATTCATCAATAGTTGAGATCGAGTTCAATCAACGGTCAGGATTAAAGGTGAAGTTCAGTCATAAAAGGAAATTTTTAAATTAAATGGAGTTAACAGATTTAATTTGAGTAAAATAAGGAGTTAACAGATTAAATTTGAGTAGAAAATGTAGTTAACTCATTTAACTCATTTTTTATCAATAGTGAACTAGAAATTTGCCCTTTTTGAACTGAAGAGAGATTTTGTTGAGATATTTAAGTTAATAAAATGAGATATGCTCTCACAATTAATTTTTTTATTTCATTAAGTAATCTTTAATTAATTAGAGAGTTTTTTCTTATTTAATTAAATAACTTCATTTAATTAATTAGGAATGGCTTCTCATTTAATTAAATAACTTTGTTTAATTAATTAGAAGGAAGTACTCCATTTAATTAAATAATTTTGTTTAATTATTTCAAAATTCTTTTCGAAACTAGTCAACTAAAGTCAACCGTAGTTAAATTTGGTCAACTTTTGGTCAAACTTGATCTTTGCGTATGTGAATATGAGAAAATGTGAGTATAAATTCCAGCAACAATTCAATACAAATTCTCATTCAACTTTTCAAAATGAACAGATGAGGGTCTCTTAAATAGACTTTCCTGAAATTCATCAACAATTTAGATCTATTTCAATCAACGGTCAGGATTAAAGGTGAAGTTTAGTCATAAAGGGAGATTTCCAAATTAAAGGGAGTTAACAGCTTTAATTTGAGTAAAATAAGGAGTTAACTGATTCAATTTGAGTAGAAAAAAGAGTTAACTGATTTAACTCATTTTTTATCAATAGTGAACTGTAAATTTCTATTTTTGAACTGAAGAGAGATTTTGTTGATATATTTAATTTAATAAAATGAGATATGCTCTCGTAATTACTTTTTCTATTTCATTAAATAATCTTTAATTAATTAGAGAGACTTTTCTTATTTAATTAAATAACTTCATTTAATTAATTAGGAATGGCTTCTCATTTAATTAAATAACTTTGTTTAATTAATTAGAAGTAAGTACTCCATTTAATTAAATAATTTCGTTTAATTATTTCAATTTTTTTTTTCAAAACTAGTCAACTCAAGTCAACCATGTTTAAATATTGTCAACTTTTGGTCAAACTTTATCTTTGTGTATGTGAATATGAGCAAATGTGAGTATGAATTCAAGCAACAATTCGATGCAGTTTCTCATTCAACCTTTCAAAATGAAGAGATGAGGTTCTCTTAAATAGACTTTCCTAAAATTCATCAACGGTTGAGATCGATTTCAATCAACGGTCATGATTAAAGGTGAAGTTCAGTCGTAAAGGGAGATTTCCAAATTAAAGGGAGTGAATAGATTTAATTTGAGTAAAATAAGGAGTTAACTGATTCAATTTGAGTAGAATAAGGAGTTAACTCATTTAACTCAGTTTTGATCAATAGTGAACTGAAAAATTTCCCTTTTTGAACTGAAGAGAAATTTTGTTGAGATATTTAATTTAATAAAATGAGATATGCTCTCATAATTACTTTTTCGATTTAACTAAGTTATCTTTAATTAATTAGAGACACTTTTCTTATTTAATTAAATAACTTCGTTTAATTAATTAGGAATGGCTTCTCATTTAATTAAATAACTTTTTTTAATTAATTAGAACAAAGTACTCCATTTAATTAAATAATTTTGTTTAATTATTTTAAATTTTTTTTCCAAACTAGTCAACTCAAGTTAACCGTGGTTAAATTTGGTCAACTTTTGTTCAAACCTGATCTCTGTGTATGTGAATATGAGAAATTGTGAGTATGAATTTCAGCAACAATTCGATGCAAATTCTCATTCAACCTTTCAAAATGAAGAGATGAGGGTCTCTTAAATAGACTTTCCTAGAATTCATCAACGGTTGAGATCGATTTCAATCAATGGTTAGGATTAAAAGTGAAGTTCAGTCATCAAGGGAGATTTCTAAATTAAAGGGAGTTAACGGATTTAATTTAAGTAAAATAAGGAATTAACTGATTCAATTTCAGTAGAAAAAGGAGTTAACTCATTTAACTCATTTTTGCTCAATAGTGAACTGAAAATTTATCTTTTTGAACTAAAAAGAGATTTTGTTGAGATATTTAATTTTATAAATTCAGATATGCTCTCATAATAACTTTTTTTATTTAATTAAATAATCATTATTTAAATAAAGACACTTTACTTATTTAATTAAATAATATCATTTAATTTATTAGGAATGGCTTCTCATTTAATAAAATAAATTTGTTAAATTAATTAGAAGTAAGTACTCCATTTAATCAAATAATTTTGTTTAATTATTTCAAAATTCTTTTCAAAACTAGTCAACTCAAGTCAACTGTGGTTAAATTTGGTCAACTTTTGGTCAACCTTGATCTCTGCGTATGTGAATATGAGCAAATGTGAGTATGAATTCCAGTAACAATTCGATGCAAATTCTCATTCAACCTCTCAAAATGAAGAGATAAGGGTCTCTTAAATAGACTTTCCTCGAATTCATCAATGGTTGAGATCGATTTCAATCAACGGTCAGAATTAAAGGTGAAGTTTAGTCATAAAATAAGATTTCCAAATTAAAGAGAGTTAACAGATTTAATTTGAGTAAAATAAGGAGTTAACTGATTCAATTTGAGTAGAAAAAGGAGTTAACTAATTTAACTCATTTTTGATCAATAGTGAATTGGAAATTTTCCTTTTTGAACTGAAAAGAGATTTTGTTGAGATATTTAATTTAATATAATCAGATATGCTCTCATAATTACTTTTTCTATTTAATTAAAAAATCTTTAATTAAGTAGAGACACTTTTCTTATTTAATTAAATAACTTCATTTAATTAATTGAGAATGGCTTCTCATTTAATTAAATAACTTTGTTTAATTAATTAGGAAAATGTACTCCATTTAATAAAATAATTTCGTTTAATTATATCAAAAAAAAATTTGAAACTAGTCAACTCAAGTAAACCGTGGTTAAATCTCGTCAACTTTTGGTCAAACTTGATCTCTGCATATGTGAATATGAGCAAATGTGAGTATGAATTCCAGCAACAATTCGACGCAAATTCTCATTCAATCCTTCAAAATGAAGAGATGAGGGTCTCTTAAATAAACTTTCTTTGAATTCATCAATAGTTTAGTTCGATTTCAATCAACGGTCAAGATAGAAGGTGAAGTTCAGTCATAAAGGGAGATTTCCAAATTAAAGGGAGTTAACAGATTTAATTTGAGTAAAATAAGGAGTTTACTGATTCAATTTGAGTAGAAAAAGGAGTTAACTGATTTAACTCATTTTTTATAAATAGTGAATTGGAAATTTCCCTTTTTGAACTGAAGAGAGATTTTTTTGAGATATTTAATTTAATAAAATGAGATATGCTCTCATAATTACTTTTTCTATTTAATTAAATAATCTTTAATTAATTAGAGACAATTTTCTTATTTAATTAAATAACTTCATTTAATTAAGTTGGAATGCTTCTCATTTAATTAAATAACTTTGTTTAATTAATTAGAAGTAAGTACTCCATTTAATTAAATAATGTCGTTTAATTATTTCAAAATTCTTTTCAAAACTAGTCAACTCAAGTCAACCATGGTTAAATCTTGTTAACTTTTGGTCAAACTTGAGTTGTGCGTATGTGAATATGAGCAAATGTGAGTATGAATTCCAGCAATAATTCGATGCAAATTTCCATTCAACCTTTCAAAATGAAGAGATGAGGTTTTCTTAAGTGGACTTTCCTAGAATTCATCAACGGTTGAGATCGATTTCAATCAACGGTCAGGATTAAAGGTGAATTTCAGTCATAAAGGGAGATTTCCAAATTAAAGGGTGATAACAGATTTAATTTGAGTAAAATAAGGAGTTAACTGATTCAATTTGAGTAGAAAAAGGAGTTAACTGATTTAACTCATTTTTTATCAATAGTGAATTAGAAATTTCCCTTTTTGAACTGAATAGAGATTTTGTTGAGATATATAATTTAATAAAATGAGATATGCTCTCCTAATTACTTTTTCTATATAATTAAATAATCTTTAATTAATTAGAGACACTTTTCTTATTTAATTAAATAACTTCATTTAATTAATTAGGAATGGCTTCTCATTTAATTAAATAATTTTGTTTAATTAATTAGAAGTAAGTACTCCATTTAATTAAATAATTTCATTTAATTATTTCAAAAAAAAATTCAAAACTAGTCAACTAAAGTCAATCGTGGTTAAATTTGGTAAACTTTTGGTCAAACTTGATCTTTGTGTATGTGAATATGAGCATATGTGAGTATGAATTTCAGCAACAATTTGATGCAAATTCTCATTCAACCTTTCAAAATGAAGAGATGAGGGTCTCTTAAATAGACTTTCCTAAATTCATCAATGGTTGAGATCGATTTCAATCAACGATTAGGATTAAAGGCGAAGTTCAGTCATAAAGGGAGATTTCCAAATTAAAGGGAGTTAACAGATTTAATTTGAGTAAAATAAGGAGTTAACTGATTCAATTTGAGTAGAAAAAGGAGTTAACTGATTTAACTAATTTTTTATCAAGTCAATCATGGTTAAAATTGGTCAACTTTTGGTCAAAGTTGATCTTTGTGTATGTGAATATGATCAAAGGGGAGTCTGAATTCCACCAACAATTCGATGCAAATTCTCATTCAACCTTTCAAAATGAAGAGATGAGGGTCTCTTAAATAGACTTTCCTGGAATTCATCAACGGTTGAAATCAATTTCAATTAATGGTCAGGATCAAAAGTGAAGCTCAGTCATAAAGGGAGATTTCCAAATTAAAGGGAGTTAATAGTATTAATTTGAGTAAAATAAGGAGTTAACTAATTAATTAGAAGTAATTACTCTATTTAATTAATTAATTTCGTTTAATTATTTCAAAATTCTTTTCGAAACTAGTCAACTCAAGTCAACCATGGTTAAATCTGGTCAACTTTTAGTGAAACTTGATCTCTACGTATGTGAATATGAGCAAATGTGAGTATGAATTCTAGAAACGTTTCGATGCAAATTCTCATTCAACCTTTGAAAATGAAGAGATGAGGGTCTAATAAATATACTTTCCTTGAATTCATTAACGGTTGAGATCGATTTCAATCAATGGTCAGGATTAAAGGTGAAGTTCAGTCATTAAGGGAGATTTTCAAATTACAGGGAGTTAACAGATTTAATTTGAGTAAAATAAGGAGTTAACTGATTCAATTTGAGTAGAAAAAGGAGTTAACTGATTTAACTCATTTTTGATCAATAGTGAACTGGAAATTTCCCTTTTTGAACTGAAGAGAGATTTTGTTGAGATATTTACTTTAATAAAATGAGATATGCTATCATAATTACTTTTTCTATTTAATTAAGTAATCTTTAATCAATTAGAGACACTTTTCTTATTTAATTAAATAACTTCATTTAATTAATTAGGAATGCCTTCTCATTTAATTAAATAACTTTGTTTAATTAATTAGAAGTAAGTACTCCATTTAATTAAATAATTTTGTTTAATTATTTCAAAATTCTTTTCGAAACTAGTCAACTCAAGTCAACCGTGGTTAAATATTGTCAACTTTTGGTCAAACTTGATCTTTGCGTATGTGAATATGAGAAAATGTGAGTATGAATTCCAGCAACAATTCGATGCAAATTCTCATTCAACCTTTCAAAATGAAGAGATGAGGGTCTCTTAAATAGACTTTCCTTGAATTCATCAACGATTGAAATCGATTTCAATCAACGGTCAGGATTAAAGGTGAAGTTCAATCATAAAGGGAAATTTTCAAATAAAAAAGAGTTAACAAATTTAATTTGAGTAAAATAAGGAGTTAACTGATTCAATTTGAGTAGAAAAAGGAGTTAACTAATTTAACTCATTTTTGATCAATAGTGAACTGGAAATTTCCCTTCTTGAACTGAAGAGAGATTTTGTTGAGATATTTAATTTAATAAAATGAGATATGCTCTCATAATTACTTTTTCTATTTAATTAAATAATCATTAATTAATTAGAGACACTTTTCTTATTTAATTAAATAACTTCATTTAATTAATTAGGAATGGCTTCTCATTTAATTTAATTACTTTGTCTAATTAAGAACTCCATTTAATTAAATAATTTCGTTTAATCATTTCAAAATTCTTTTCGTAACTAGTCAAGTCAAGTCAACTGTGGTTAAATCTGGTCATCTTTTGTTCAAACTTGATCTTTGTGTATGTGAATATGAGAAAATGTGAGTATGAATTCCAGCAACAATTCGATGCAAATTCTGATTCAACCTTTCTAAATGAAGAGATGAGGGTCTCTTAAATAGACTTTCTTGGAGTTCATCAATGGCTGAGATCGATTTCAATCAACGGTCAAGATTAAAGGTGAAGTTCAGTCATAAAGTGTGAGGCCTCACCCCGACCCTTCGTAGCCTTAGATGTTACTTTATCATTTTGATACTCACGACTCGAGATGTCGAGACATTATCTAATGCTTAGAACATATTATATTATTTCATGTTGTGTGATGTCACTTTTAGATATTGGATGTTGTCATTAATGTTTTATATATGTATGTCAATGAATTAAGTAAGAGGTAGGATTAACATTTTGGTTTAAGTTATTTTAAATGGTTAAGAATTGAATAGGATTAAGAGGAACCCTGATTGATGTATGTTTTAATTTATGTGAAATTTTGATACGTATATATGTACATCTGATTTTTGAGACTACTGATGTGTGCAATGAGTGTGCAGATATTTAGCCAAGAAACCCTACGAAAGAACAAAACTGATCTCTATGTGCTAATTTTGGAAACCTTGTTGTTCATAATTCACGTATTGTATTATGAGATATATGTATGTATCTTTCTATGTTCTGTGAATGTTAATGTTTGTAACTATGTTTTGTTAGTGTCACTTGACACTCGTGAATTGTTTGTGCTCCTCAGCATGCTAGTTAGGGCTAGCTGTGTAACCCATGAACCTAAGTCGGTTTAAGTTAGTGTTAGTTTGCTAATTGAGTTGTTAATTGAGTTTAGTCATCCCTAATCCAAATTAGTGCTTTATCTGCATTGTTAGAGTTGTTAGTTGGTCCTAATTAATTCTTAGCTTATTGGTTGGCTCTAAACCTATTCCTAAGACTTCAAAACATGTAATAATTATACCCAAGGGGTATGGGTATGGGTTAGGGGTTTTTTCCAACCCCTAAGCCCTTTTTTTTGACTTTTGAGGTCACTCAAAAGTCCCCTTTTTGCCTTTGTGCGAAAATTGCTAGTGGTTGTCATGAGTTGTTTTACCCCACCTCCTTTTAGGGTTTAACCATAGTAAGGGTAGAGTTAAGAGTTTCTAGAATGGCTAGATGGTGGGAGTAGTTATTGATCCCCTTTGGTGGTTGAGTTGGAGGCTTATTTAGAGGCCTTCCTTGGACTAGTGGGGGGTGACCCAATCTCTACATTTAGAGAGGAATTCTTGAAGATTGAAGGAAGGAAAAGGGATACTCTACTCAAACTTGTTCATTGCCATTACCTCTTTGTGAAGGTTGGAATTCTCATCTCCCTTATTCAGTTTTTATGTTTTGTTTCATGTTCATGTTACCTTGTTGTTGTTTCATTGTTGTATGGTTGTGGGTATGTTGGGAAGATTTGAAAACCATGTCATTTTGGTTGTTTTTCTTTCTTGTTTATGTTTGCAATTTTGAGTTTTTTTTTCCTTGCATGGGTGTTTCAGTATTACTCACCCTTGGAGACGGCAGAAGTGACCAATTTTGGGAGAGGTCTATTTAGTCGGACTCCAACCAGTGTAGAGTCTCTTTTCAGGATGAGAAGAGGGAGAAAGGGTAGGGTGTTATGGGCCCCTACCTGTCAGCACAAACCTGGTATGATTATGGTATGTTGAAATGGAAGAACGAAAGTTCTTGGTATATAGCCCCGATTGGGCATTTGTTTGGTGTTGTGCTTGACTTCTCCTGGTTGGAAGAATCCACCTTTCCCTAGTGTTGATTTATTGTGAATCATATTGTGAAAACCATGTATGAATATGTATGTTCGATTGTCTCTTGGTTATGTTTTGTTGTCACCCGATCAGAATTTTGTTTCCTCCATGGTTCTAGAAGTGAGTTACATAAAATATTATAAATCCCTTGATTAGGGTCATGAAGAAAATTTGATTAAATTGTTGAAATTAGATGGAAACCCTATGTAACTTGTAATTTCAATTTTGATTGTGAAGTGGCCATGATGCCGGGTTTTCTTCCTGGTTCTTTCCTAGCTGAGCCCTTGAATTAGGTTGATAATAAAATAAGTGATTGAGTAAATTTTGCTTGTCTCAAAATTTTTGTATTCTATGTTGTTATATGAATGTTTATCAAAGATGAGATGAAACAATGTTGTGCAATTATGCAAGATTCAATTGTAAATGTATGGTATCTCCTTTGAGTTTGGTATGTTTTAGTTTATGGATGGTTGTGTTGAAAGTGAATTTGCAAGAACATGTAGGAAAGAATTATGTTAAGTTATCCAAACTTAAATTTAAAAGCATGATAGAGGACAGAACTTGGTGTGTCTTGATACTCCCATCAAAATGAATAGAGCATTATCATTTTGATCTCTTTATTTTCTCAATTGCCTTAAGATTAGTTAAATGAATATGTAGATGGTTATTTCATGTAATGTGGTTTCATTGAAATGCATGGCCATTTGAGGTTCATGGAAATAATAAATTAGAAATTCATAAGAGAATGCATACACCTATTGTTGTAATATAGTTGCAAAAAAATTTACAATGAGTTTCAAGAGAGAGAGAGAAGACAAATTATCAAATATCCACCTACAGGATGCTGGAGTTTGTATGAGAGAATGTAATAATTCTTGATTTGAAACAAAGAATATTCTAAGAATCTTTTAGTGTTTAAAATTAGAAATATATATATATATATATATATATATATATATATATATATATATATATATATATATATAAATGATATCTAATAAAATGCATAAGTTATTAAACCTTTATAACTTAAATATCCTAAATATCTATCATCTACCTAATAAACTTTATGCCTTAAATTCTTACCCAAGTCCCCTTGGGCGTCAGCTTTTTGGTTGTTTATTTTTAATTGTTTTTTTGTTTTAGCAAGGTCTTTTGCTATGATGGGAGGGTGACGTCACCCATCACCACACCCCATCCCCATCTGCTTGTGGAAGCGCGCAGTTATTTTATGTTAAAGGCAAACTTGTTTAAAGTTTTTCCCCCAACCATTCTTTCTTCCAACGCTTTTTTTTTTCTCTCCTTGTGTTAGGCTTTAACCATGGGCATGTCATATCTCTTAATGAGACCTGCGCTCCTTTCCTGGTGAGTCAGTACTAATGCGGCGTCAGTAGTATGAAAAAAAAGCGTGTTGGGCATTGGAAAACGCATGGGTTAGAGTAGGGTGTAGGGAGAGTTGGCGGGGGGAGGGGGGGGTGGTTAGCATTGTGTTAGGGGGTTAGTATAGGGGTTAGTCTTAGTAATTAGTTTTAATTTATTGTAATTGTAAGTTAGTTCAGGTTAGCATGTAAGTCATAAATTGGTTTAAGTTACTAAAATTGTTTTTAGTTAGTTTATTAATATGTTGTTTTGTTAATTTTAGATAGTATTAATTTTTAAGTTTGTTCAGTATTTAGTTTTAATTGTAGTTTAGGTTAGTTAAAATTTTATGTTATTAAATGGTAGGTTATATTTTTTTCATTTCCAGTTTTAGTGCTAGTTCTATAAAGCAATGTTAAAAGTAAGTTGGCAATAAATATTATAGTAGTGTTAATAAATTTGTATATTAGTTGAAGTTTCAATTAAAATTGTTTAGATATGGTTGTTTAGAATATAGACCTTAAATTTAGTAATTTAGATTTAATTTAGTTAAGTATTTTAATATACATAACTTAGTTTAGCTTTGAAGATGATATTTAAATTAGAGTTAGTTAATTTAGTTACTAAAAAGTTTTAAATTAAGTCTTGTATAAAAAATATAAAAAAATTTAGGATAGAAATTAGATTGAAGTTAGTTTAGTCTAGCATTAAATTTAGTTGTTTAATTAATTTAAAAAGCTTTAAATTAGTTAGAAATTAGTTAGTTGTTAATTAATTTTTTAGTAGGTTTTTGATAGTTAATGATTATGTCAAAGTAGTCGAAATAATTTTAAGTTAATAAATTATATATATGTTATGTTAATTGTTTTTCTTAAGTGTCTTTTAAATATCGATTATGTTGTCAATCGATAATTGTCTAAGAGTTCTATAGTTGATTTTGATTATGTACTTTCAATAAATCTAAACTCGAATACATTACATTATCTTTTAAATAATTGTTCCTTATTGTTGGAAGTTAATGTAGGAACATGAGTTTATCTATATCAATCTTAATGATGTAATCGTCCTCATGTTTGTAATCTTAAGACGTAATGTAGAGAACCGATACTAAAACTATTATCAATCTTTTCAACTTAGAGCATGTTTAATTATTAATCTAAAAAAAAAAAAAAAAATTGTGTGTGTTTTTGCCTAAGTAGTTTGGGCATGACATAAAGGGAGATTTCCAAATTAAAGGAAGTTAATAGATTTAATTTGAGTACAATAAGGAGTTAACTGATTCAATTTGTGTAGGAAAAGGAGTGTACTGATCTAACTCATTTTTGATCAATAGTGAACTCGAAATTTCCCTTTTTGAACTGAAGAGAGATTTTATTGAGATATTTAATTTAATAAAATGAGATATGCTCTCATAATTACTTTTTCTATTTAATTAAGTAATCTTTAATTAATTAGAGAGACTTTTCTTATTTAATTAAATAACTTCATTGAATTAATTAGGAATGGCTTCTCATTTAATTAAATAACTTTGTTTAATTTATTAGAAGTAAGTACTCCATTTAATTAAATAATTTCGTTTAATTATTTCAAAATTCTTTTCGAAACTAGTCAACTCAAGTCAACCGTGGTTAAATATTGTCAACTTTTGGTCAAACTTGATCTTTGCGTATGTGAATATGAGCAAATGTGAGTATGAATTCCAGCAACAATTTGATGCAATTTCTCATTCAACCTTTCAAAATGAAGAGATAAGGTTCTCTTAAATAAACTTTCCTGAAATTCATCAACGGTTGAGATCGATTTCAATCAACGGTCAGGATTAAAGGTGAAGTTCAGTCATAAAGGGAGATTTTCAAATTAAAGGGAGTTAACAGATTTAATTTGAGTAGAAAAAGGAGTTAACTGATTTATCTCATTTTTTATCAATAGTGAACTGAAAATTTCCCTTTTTGAACTGAAGAGACATTTTGTTGAGATATTTAATTTAATAAAATGAGATATGCTCTCATAATTACTTTTTCTATTTAATTAAATAATCTTTAATTAATTAGAAACACTTTTCTTATTTAATTAAATAAATTCATTTAATTAATTAGGAATGGATTTTCATTTAATTAAATAACTTTTTTTAATTAATTAGAAGTAAGTACTGCATTTAATTAAATAATTTTGTTTAATTATTTTAAAATTCTTTTCGAAACTAGTCATCTCAAGTCAACTATAGTTAAATCTGGTCAACTTTTGGTCAAACTTGATCTCTACATATGTGAATATAAGAAAATGTGACTATGAATTCCAGCAACAGTTCGATACAAATTCTCATTCAACCTTTCAAAATGAAGAGATGAGGGTCTCTTAATTAGATTTTCCTAGAATTCATCAATAGTTGAGATCGATTTCATTCAATGGTCAGGATTAAAGGTGAAGTTCAGTAATAAAGGGAGATTTCCAAATTAAAAGGAGTTTACAGATTTAATTTGAGTAAAATAAGGAGTTAACTGATTAAATTTGAGTAGAAAATGTAGTTAACTGATTTAACTCATTTTTGATCAATAGTGAACTGGAAATTTCCCCTTTTTGAACTGAAGAGAGATTTTATTGAGATATTTAATTTAATAAAATGAGATATGCTCTCATAATTACGTTTTTTTATTTAATTAAGTAATCTTTAATTAATTAGATACATTTTTCTTATTTAATTAAATAACTTCATTTAATTAATTAGGAATGGCTTCTCATTTGATTAAATAACTTTGTTTAATTAATTAGAAGTAAGTACTCCATTTAATGAAATAATTTTATTTAATTATTTCAAAATTCTTTTCGAAACTAGTCAACTCAAGTTAACCGTGGTCAAATTTGGTCAACTTTTGGTCAAACTTGATCTTTGCATATGTGAATATGAGAAAATGTGAGTATAAATTTTAGCAACAATTCGACGCAAATTCTCATTCAACTTTTCAAAATGAAGAGATGAGGGTCTCTTAAATAGACTTTCCTGAAATTCATCAACAGTTTAGATCGATTTCAATCAACGGTCAGGATTAAAGGTGAAGTTCAGTAATAAAGGGAGATTTCCAAATTAAAGGGAGTTAACAGATTTAATTTGAGTAAAATAAGGAGTTAACTGATTCAATTTGAGTAGAAAAAAGAGTTAACTGATTTAACTCATTTTTTATCAATAGTGAACTATATATTTCTCTTTTTGAACTGAAGAGAGATTTTGTTGAGATATTTAATTTAATAAAATGAGATATGCTCTCGTAATTACTTTTTCTATTTAATTAAATAATTTTTAATTAATTAGAGAGACTTTTCTTATTTAATTAAATAATTTCATTTAATTAATTAGGAATGGCTTCTCATTTAATTAAATAATTTTGTTTAATTAATTACAAGTAAGTACTCCATTTAATTAAATAATTTCATTTAATTATTTCAAAATTTTTTTCAAAACTAGTCAACTCAAGTCAACTGTGGTTAATTATTGTCAACTTTTGGTCAAACTTGATCTTTGCGTATGTGAATATGAGAAAATGTGAGTATGAATTCCAGCAACACTTTGATGCAATTTCTCATTGAACCTTTCAGAATGAAGAGATGAGGTTCTCTTAAATAGACTTTCTTGAAATTCATCAACGGTTGAGATCAATTTCAATCAACGGTCAAGATTAAAGGTGAAGTTCAGTCATAAAGGAAGATTTCCAAATTAAAGGGAGTTAACAGATTTAATTTGAGTAAAATAAGGAGTTAACTGATTCAATTTGAGTAGAAAAATGAGTTAACTCATTTAACTCAGTTTTGATCAATAGTGAACTGGAAATTTCCCTTTTTGAACTGAAGAGAAATTTTGTTGAGATATTTAATTTAATAAAAATAGATATGCTCTCATAATTACTTTTTCTATTTAACTAAGTAATCATTAATTAATTAGAGACACTTTTCTTATTTAATTAAATAACTTCTTGTAATTAATTAGAAATGGCTTCTCATTTAATTTAATTACTTTATCTAATTAATTAGAAGTAAGTACTCCATTTAATTAAATAATTTCGTTTAATCATTTCAAAATTCTTTTCGTAACTAGTCAACTCAAGTTAGTCGTGGTTAAATCTGGTCAACTTTTGTTCAAACTTGATCTTTGTGTATGTGAATATAGGCAAATGTGAGTATGAATTCCAGCAACAATTCGATGCAAATTCTCATTCAACCTTTCTAAATGAAGAGATGAGGGTCTCTTAAATAGACTTTCTTGGAACTCATCAATGGTTGAGATCGATTTCAATCAACGGTCAAGATTAAAGGTGAAGTTCAGTCATAAGGGAAGATTTCCAAATTAAAGGGAGTTAATAGATTTAATTTGAGTAAAATAAAGAGTTAACTGATTCAATTTGTGAGAAAAGGAGTGTACTGATTTAACTCATTTTTTATCAATAGTGAACTCGAAATTTCCCTTTTTGAACTGAAGAGAGATTTTATTGAGATATTAAATTTAATAAAAGTAGATATGCTCTCATAATTACTTTTTCTATTTATGTCATGCCCAAAATATATAGGGCATGAACACACCAACAATTTTTTTTTAAAAATTTTTTGCCCTTATAAAGTGATAATATGATTAAATGCAATACATAAGTATTCAAATAGAACTACTTTACTTCCTAACACTCATGGATAATTATGAAAGTTAAGTACATATCAAATGTGAATTATCTTCACATAATTGAAAGCTTGAACATTCATAATTCAAAGACATTATCTATCATTCTATTTTCTCACATCCATAAGCAAAGTTTGAAACCACATAAAAATAATGCAAGGAGATTTTCATAAACTTATTTTTCTTCTCTATTATTCATCCTGGTTCAAGGCTCCATCGGGAAAGAACCAGTAAGAAAACCCGATGTCTTTGCCACTACATCAATTTCAATTACAAATTTACATAATATTATAATTCATTGAATTTTCTTCAAGGATTCCACAAAAGAACTTTTATCAAATGTCTTCATTACATCAAGGGTAAACATAGAAGAGATAAGAACCAACATGGAGATAAACAACACAAGGAGATAAGCAAATTAAACATGCATTCCCACCCGGTTGCACAATAGGTCCAACAATGAACCAATATAGGGGAAAGGTGGATTTTCTCAATAGGAGAAGTCAATCACCATACCTTCACTTAGCCCTTTCCATTCTTTCACAAGGCCCTTTCGGGGCTATATCCACAAGGATTTTCATTCTTTTCCACATTCAAAAATTCTCAATAACAACAAGGTATGAGATGACAAGTAGGGGCCCATACACCCTACCCTTTCTCCCTCCTCTCTCCATGAGAGGAGACTCTACACTATTGAGGTCCAACTAATGCCCTTTCCCCAAGCATGGCCACTTCTTCCCTATCCAAGGGTGAGTGCTGTCAAAAACATCCCCATGAAATCTCTCAAAAAAACAATCAACACACCAAGAAGGCATATGAATAACATCAAAGGAAACAAGATAAAATCCCTCCCAAATCCACCCCCAACACTCAAGAAAGAAATGCATAACTACACAATGTCTCCAACATGATTCAAGCAAGATTCAAAACATGAACACACATAGAGAACCATTCATGGAGTGAAGAACTCCTACCTTCATAAAAGAGTTATGGTAATGGCGATTTGAGAAGAGCTTCCCTTCCTTCCTTCAATCTTCAAGACTTCCTCCAAAACTAGAGGATTGGGTGACAACCAAAACTTCACCAAAAATCCCCTATGTAAGATCCTAACTCAGCTAGACATTAGGTAAACCTCAAGGTAGAGTCAAGGTTACCAACTCAAGAAGGAAGCAATCAATTTTCGCACTCAAGCAAAAATGGACTTTTTGAGTGACCATAAAAGTCAACCAAAGGAGTTAAGGGGGTGGAGAATGTCCCCAACCCTTACCCATACCCCTTAGGTACTTAGATTTAATGGTTTTAGGCTTTTAGGATTAATTTGAGACCTATCAAAACTAAGAATAAATGGACATACTAACAACCTTAAAATGCAAAAATAAACATTAAACTAGATTTGGGGTAATTAATCTCAATTATAATTGATTAGTAAGAAAAAGGTCACTAACTTAGTCCGACTTAGATCTTTAGGTTACTCAGTGAATCCTAACTACATTTTGAAATGCATACACAATTCACAAGTGTCAAGCGACACTATAAAAACACTGTTACGAAACAATAACATTTACTGATTACAGAATGCTACATTCATTCAAACCATGACACAAATAGAATACGAACAATGGGGTTTGCATCTTTCATCAGATTTAACCCCGATTTTCACAATTGATACATAGGGTTCAGTTTCTTTTCTCCATTAAATCTCCCAACTAAAATATCCTACACACTCATTGCACACATTAGTAGCTCAAGAAAATCATATACATATATTCAAAACTTATTTGTATAGTTACGTAAATCAAAATATGAATCTTTCATAGAATCAACTATTTAATTCATTTCTACTCACATTTGACCATCCAAATCACATAATCAATATAACATAACTTATTCGTTAATTCAGATTAAAGTACCTGAGTAATCATCTTTAGGCATGCATAAACCTAATCATAACAACACTGAATTAAAGAATATTGAACTATATGAAGCATAAAACTTAATCATTAGGATACCGAAATCCACACCCTTATCATCAGGTGAAAATGCCTTATATCATCGTTAATGAAATTTCAATGCTTGAACAGTTGAGATAATGAAAAAGTTCTCAAATCATTGAGGATTTAAATCATGGATGTATTAACTGATCCCAATCTCATTAGGGCATTCACAACATAACATGTTACATCTTATCCATTTCAATCTCCTATAGCAGTTTTAACAAAGCATTCGTATTGATAATTACATATAAGAAGGGGTCTCACAAAATGGTAAAACATTTCAATAATGGATTCCAACAAAAAAAAACATATCTATTACAATAGTTAAGTTTAATATAAAATACATTGTAACATTGACTTCTTTTGATATTAATCTTACTCTAGTTCAAGCTTGATCTTATCAAATGTAAAATCTAATCTTAAGCAAATCTGCATCTTAAACTTAACTAGAATTAAAAGATGGTACATTTTATTAATTATGACAAATATTGAACATACTTATATATGATAATCTAAACATTATAAAAAATATTTTTTTAAAAAATATATATATATATATTTTTCAAATGATATAATTATTAACTAATTTACAATTTTATCAAATTTTAAGAAATTATAAATAAACATAAATTTTTTTTTAATCCTTTTTTTTTTTGAAATGTTAGCGATGAACTTATAAATTTAGTAAATAGAATTTTAGATTCACAAATTTATTTAATTAGTTAAATCATTAGGTCAAGCTAAAATAAATAAGTATGTATTTGGATATTTTAAATAATAAGATAGTTTCCAAGAAGGGGTCTCACAATTTAATTAAGTAATCTTTAATTAATTAGAGACACTTTTCTTATTTAATTAAATAACTTCATTTAATTAATTAGGAATGGCTTCTCATTTAATAAAATAACTTTGTTTAATTTATTAGAAGTAAGTACTCCATTTAATTAAATAATTTCGTTTAATTATTTTAAAAAAAATTCGAAACTAGTCAACTCAAGTCAACCATGATTAAATCTGGTCAACTTTTGGTCAACGTTGATCTCTGCGTATATGAATATGAGCAAATGTGAGGATGAATTCTAGTAACAATTCGATGCAAATTCTTATTCAACCTTTCAAAATGAAGAGATGAGGGTCTCTTAAATAGACTTTCCTCGAATTAATCAACGGTTGAGATCGATTTCAATCAACGGTCAGGATTAAAGGTGAAGTTTAGTCATAAAGGAAGATTTCCAAATTAAAGAGAATTAACAGATTTAATTTGAGTAAAATAAGGAGTTAACTGATTCAATTTGCGTAGAAAAAGGAGTTAACTGATTTGACTCATTTTTGATCAATAGTGAACTGGAAATTTTCTTTTTTGAACTGAAAAGAGATTTTGTTGAGATATTTAATTTAATATAATGAGATATGCTCTCATAATTACTTTTTCTATTTAAATAATTTTTTTTAATTAATTAGAGACAATTTTCTTATTTAATTAAATAACTTCATTTAATTAATTGAGAATAGCTTCTCATTTAATTAAATAACTTTGTTTAATTAATTAGAAATAAGTACTCCATTTAATTAAATAATTTCGTTTAATTATATCAAATTATTTTCAAAACTAGTCAACTCAAGTAAACCGTGGTTAAATCTGGTCAACTTTTGGTCAAACATGATCTCTGCGTATGTGAATATGAGCAAATGTGAGTATGAATTCCAGCAACAATTTGATGCAAATTCTCATTCAACCTTTCAAAATGAAGATATGAGGGTCTCTTAAATAGACTTTTTTGGAATTCATCAACGGTTTAGATCGATTTCAATCAACGGTCAGGATAGAAGGTGAAGTTCAGTCAAAAAGGAAGATTTCCAAATTAAAAAGAGTTAACAGATTTAATTTGAGTAAAATACGGAGTTAACTGATTCAATTTGAGTAGAAAAAGGAATTAACTGATTTAACTCATTTTTTATCAATAGTGAACAGGAAATTTCCCTTTTTGAACTGAAGAGAGATTTTGTTGAGATATTTAATTTAATAAAATGAGATATGCTCTCATAATTACTTTTTCTATTTAATTAAATAATCTTTAATTAATTAGAGACACTTTTCTTATTTAATTAAACAACTTCATTTAATTAATTAGGAATGGCTTCTCATTTAATTAAATAACTTTGTTTAATTAATTAGAAGTAAGTACTCCATTTAATTAAATAATTTTGTTTAATTATTTTAAATTTTTTTCAAAACTAGTCAACTCAAGTCAACCGTGGTTAAATCTAGTGAACTTTTGGTTAAACTTGATCTCTGCATATGTGAATATGAGCAAATGTGAGTATGAATTCCAGCAACAATTCGATGCAAATCCTCACTAAACCTTTCAAAATGAAAAGATGATGGTCTCTTAAATAGACTTTCCTAGAATTCATCAATGGTTGAGATCAATTTCAATCAACGGTCAAGATTAAAGGTGAAGTTCAGTCATAAAGGAAGATTTCCAAATTAAAAGGAGTTAACAAATTTAATTTGAGTAGAAAAAGGAATTAACTGATTTAACTCATTTTTTATCAATAGTGAACTAGAAATTTTCCTTTTTGAACTGAAGTGAGATTTTGTTGAGATATTTAATTTAATAAAATGAGATATGCTCTCATAATTACTTTTTCTATTTAATTAAATAATTTTTAATTAATTAGAGACACTTTTCTTATTTAATTAAATAACTTCATTTAATTAATTAGGAATGGCTTCTCATTTAATTAAATAACTTTATTTATTTAATTAGAAGTATGTACTCCATTTAATTAAATAATTTCATTTAATTATTTCAAACTTCTTTTCGAAACTAGTCAACTCAAGTCAACCGTGGCTAAATCTGGTCAACTTTTTGTCAAACTTGATCTCTGTGTATATGAATATGAGCAAATGTGAGTATGAATTCCAGCAACAATTTGATGCAAATTCTCATTCAACCTTTCAAAATGAAGAGATGAGGGTCTCTTCAATAGACTTTCCTGAAATTCATCAACGGTTGAGATCGATTTCAATCAACGGTCAGGATTAAAGGTGAAGTTTACTCATAAAGGCAGATTTGCAAATTAAAGGTAGTTAACAGATTTAATTTGAGTAAAATAAGGAACTAACTGATTGAATTTGAGTAGAGAAAGGAGTTAACTAATTTAACTCATTGTTGATCAATAGTGAACTGAAAATTTCCCTTTTTCAACTGAAGAGAGATTTTGTTGAGATATTTAATTTAATAAAATGAGATATGCTCTCATAATTACTTCTTCTATTTAATTAAATAATTTTTTATTAATTAGAGACACTTTTTTTTATTTAATTAAATAACTTCATTTAATTAGTTAGGAATGGCTTCCCATTTAATTAAATAACTTTGTTTAATTAATTAGAAGTAAGTACTCAATTTATTTAAATAATTTCGTTTAATTATTTCAAAATTCTTTTTGAAAGTAGTGAACTCAAGTCAATCGTGGTAAAATGTGGTCAACTTTTGGTCAAACTTGATATCTACGTATGTGCATATGAGCAAATGTGAGTATGAATTCCAGCAACAATTTGATGCAAATTCTCATTCAACCTTTCAAAATGAAGAGATGAGGGTCTCTTAAATAGACTTTCTTAGAATTCATCAACGATTGAGATCGATTTCAATCAACGGTTAGGATTAAAGGTGAAGTTCAGTCATAAAGGGAAATTTAAAAGGAGTTAACAGATTTAAGTTGAGTAAAATAAGGAGTTAACTGATTCAATTTGAGTAGAAAAAGGAGTTAACTAATTTAACTCATTTTTGATCAATAGTGAACTGAAAATTTCCCTTTTTGAACTGAAGAGAGATTTTGTTGAGATATTTAATTTAATAAAATGACATATGCTCTCATAGTTACTTTTTCTATTTAATTAAATAATCTTTTATTAATTAGAGACACTTTTCTTATTTAATTAAATAACTTTATTTAATTAATTAGGAATGGCTTCTCATTTAATTAAATAACTTTGTTTAATTAATTAGAAGTAAGTACTCCATTTAATTAAATAATTTCATTTAATTATTTGAAAATTCTTTTTTAAACTAGTCAACTTAAGTCAACCGTGGTTAAATTTGGTCAACTTTTGGTCAAACTTGATATCTGTGTATGTGAATATGAGCAAATGTGAGTATGAATTCCAGCAACAATTTGATGCAAATTCTCATTCAACTTTTAAAAATGAAGAGAAAAGGGTCTCTTAAATAGACTTTCCTAGAATTCATCAACTGTTGAGATCGATTTCAATCAACGATCAGGATTAAAGGTGAAATTTCATCATAAATGGAGATTTCCAAATTAAAGGGAGTTAACAGATTTAATTTGAGTAAAATAAGGAGTTAACTGATTCAATTTGAGTAGAAAAAGAACTTAACTGATTTAACTCATTTTTGAGGAATAGTGAACTGAAAATTTTCCTTTTTGAACTGAAGAGAGATTTTGTTGAGATATTTAATTTAACAAAATGAGATATGCTCTCATAATTACTTTTTCTATTTAATTAAATAATCTTTAATTTATTAGAGACACTTTTCTTATTTAATTAAATAACTTCATTTAATTAATTAAGAATGACTTCTCATTTAATTAAATATCTTTGTTTAATTAATTAGACGTAAGACCTCCATTCAATTAAATAATTTTGTTTAATTATTTTAAAATTCTTTTCAAAACTAGTCAACTCAAGTCAACGGTGGTTAAATCTGGTCAACATTTGGTCAAACTTGATCTTTGCGTATGTGAATATGAGCAAATGTCAATATGAATTCCAACAACAATTCGATGCAAATTCTTATTCAACCTTTCAAAATGAAGAGATTAGGGTCTCTTAAATAGACTTTCTTGGAATTCATCAAGAGTTGAGATCGATTTCAATCAACGGTCAGGATTAAAAGTGAAGTTCAGTCATAAAGGGAGATTTCCAAATTAAAGGGAGTTAATAGATTTAATTTGAGTAAAATAAAGAGTTAACTGATTCAATTCGAGTAGAAAAAGGAGTTAACTGATTTAACTCATTTTTTATCAATAGTGAACTGGAAATTTCTCTTTTTGAACTGCAGAGAGATTTTGTTGCAATATTTAATTTAATAAAATGAGATATGCTCTCATAATTATTTTTTCTATTTAATTAAATAATCTTTAATTAATTACAGACACTTTTCTTATTTAATTAAATAACTTCATTTAATTAATTAGGAATGACTTCTCATTTAATTAAATAACTTTGTTTAATTAATTAGAAGTGAGTACTCCATTTAATTAAATAATTTCCTTTAATTATTTCAAAATTCTTTCTCAAACTAGTCAACTAAAGTCAACAATGGTTAGATCTGGTTAACTTTTGGTCAAACTTTATCTTTGCGTATGTGAATATGAGAAAATGTGAGTATAAATTTCAGCAACAATTCGATATAAATTCTCATTCAACCTTTCAAAATGAAGAGATGAGGGTATCTTAAATAGACTTTCCTAGAATTCATCAACGGTTGACATTGATTTTAATCAACGGCCAGGATTAAAAGTGAAGTTCAATCATAAAGGGAGATTTCCAAATTAAAGGGAGTTAACACATTTAATTGGAGTAAAATAAGGAGTTAACTGATTCAATTTGAGTAGAAAAAGGAGTTAACTGATTTAACTCATTTTTGATGAATAGTGAATTGAAAATTTCCCTTTTTGAATTGAAGAGAGATTTTTTTGAGATATTTAATTTAACAAAATGAGATATGCTCTCATAATTAATTTTTCTATTTAATTAAATAATCTTTAATTAATTAGAAACAATTTTCTTATTTAATTAAATAATTTTATTTAATTAATTAGGAATGGCTTCTCATTTAATTAAACAACTTTGTTGAATTAATTAGAATTAAGTACTCCATTTAATTAAATAATTTTTGAAAATTATTTTAAAATTCTTTTCGAAACTAGTCAACTCAAGTCAACCGTGGCTAAATCTGGTCAACTTTTAGTCAAACTTGATCTCTGTGTATGTGAATATGAGCAAATGTGAGTATGAATTCCAGCAACAATTTAATGCAAATTCTCATTCAACCTTTCAAAATGAAGAGATGACGGTCTCTTAAACAGACTTTCCATGAATTCATCAACGGTTGAGATCGATTTCAATCAATGGTCAGGATTAAAGGGGAAGTTCAGTCATAAAGGGAGATTTCACAATTAAAAGGAGTTAACATATTTAATTTGAGTAAACTAAAGAGTTAATTGTTTCAATTTGAGTAAAAAAAGGAATTAACTGATTTAACTCATTTTTGATCAATATTGAACTGGAAATTTCCCTTTTTGAACTGAAGAGAGATTTTGTTGAGATGTTTAATTCAATAAAATGAGATATGCTCTCATAATTACTTTTTCTATTTAATTAAATAGTCTTTAATTAATTAGAGACACTTTTCTTATTTAATTAAATAATTTCATTTAATTAATTAGGAATGGCTTAACATTTAATTAAATAAATTTGTTTAATTAATTAGAAGTAAGTACTCAATTTATTTAAATAATTTCGTTTAATTATTTCAAAATTCTTTTCGAAACTAGTCAACTCAAGTCAACCATGGTTAAATCTGGTCAACTTTTGATCAAACTTGATATCTGCGTATTTGAATATGAGCAAATATGAGTATGAATTCCAGCAACATTTCGATGCAAATTCTCATTCAACCTTTCAAAATGAAGAGATGAAGGTCTCTTAAATAGACTTTCTTAGAATTCATCAATGATTGAAATCAATTTCAATCAACTGTCAGGATTAAAGGTGAGGTTCAGTCATAAAAGGGATATTTCTAAATTAAAGGGATTTAACAAATTTAATTTGAGTAAAATAAGGAGTTAACTGATTCAATTTGAGTAGAAAAAGGAGTTAATTGATTCAACTCATTTTTTATCAATAGTGAACTGGAAATTTTTTTTTTTGAACTGAAGAGAGATTTTGTTGAGATATTTAATTTACTAAAATAAGATATGCTCTGATAATTACTTTTTCTATTTAATTAAATAATCTTTTATTAATTAGAGATACTTTTCTTAATTAATTAAATAACATCATTTAATTAATTAAGAATGGCTTCTCATTTAATTAAATAAATTTATTTAATTAATTAGAAGTAAGTACTCCATTGAATTAAATAATTTTGCTTAATTATTTAAAATTCTTTTCGAAACTAGTCAACTCAAGTCGATCATGGTTAAATCTGGTCAATTTTTTATCAAACTTGATATCTGCGTATGTGAATATGAGAAAATGTGAGTATGAATTCCAGCAACAATTCGATGCAAATTCTCATTCAACCTTTCAAAATGAAGAGATGAGGGTCTCTTAAATAGACTTTCCTGGAATTCATCAACGATTGAAATCTATTTCAATCAACGGTTAGGATTAAAGGTGAAGTTCAATTATAAAGGGAGATTTCTAAATTAAACGAAGTTAACAAATTTAATTTCAGTAAAATAAAGAGTTAACTGAATCAATTCAAGTAGAAAAGGAGTTAGTTGATTTAACTCATTTTTTATCAATAGTGAACTGAATTTTTTTATTTTTGAACTGAAGAGAGATTTTGTTGAGATATTTAATTTAATAAAATGAGATATGCTCTCATAATTACTTTTTCTATTTAATTAAATAATCTTTAATTTATTAGAGACACTTTTCTTATTTAATAAATAACTTCATTTAATTAATTAAGAATGGTTTCTCATTTAATTAAATATCTTTGTTTAATTAATTAGAAGTAAGTACTTCATTTAATTAAATAATTTCGTTTAATTATTTCAATTTTTTTTTCAAAACTAGTCAACTCAAGTCAACGGTAGTTAAATCTGGTCAACTTTTGGTCAAACTTGATCTTTGCGTGTATTTCCTGCCTCTAGTTCGCATTTTGTTATCATTATTGAACTCTTTTGGAGCTAGTTTCATATTGATGGTTAGCAACATTGTGTTGAGACTATCAGATATTGTGCTATAGATTCAGTTTATTATGTGATGGGATTACTTAGACTCTATATTTCATGTATGTATGATGATTATTTTCAGTATTTGCAGATATTAATGATTATTAGTAAGATGATTTATTATCATATGTGTTTTATTATAGATACTTACCCCATACTTGCATGCATATGGTGTGCATGTTTGCTTTGCGTGTTTGCTTTTGTATGGCGTGTCTGATGTGGTTAAAGAAGGGAGTCATAGTCACCTATTAGTCGAGATCTACACGATGCACCACTTCTTGTCATTTCCTGTTTAGTTTAGTATATATTGTGCTTGTACATGCGTGGTTTTTATGCAGGTTGCAAGTACCGAGTATCGACTTCTCTGAATTGTCAGGATGAGTGTACCCTATCACATTATCTCAATGATAAGAGAGGGGAGATAAATTTTCAAGTCCAAATCCCAACCCTTGAAGCCATTTGTTCTAATTGGAAAATTAGGACAAGTATCTGAGTTAAGTACCCTTCGAATACGTTGGATAATGTAATTCGTGATATTAACCCTTAGTTTGATTTTGTATGTATTTTGACAATGATAGATTTTCATATTTTTACCTTGTGAGTCTTTGATGTATTTTCTATTAATTAAGCCTAATTAAAACATTTAATTAATAGTTTAATTTAATGAAAAATTAATATGATATTTTAATATTTATTTTATTTAATTAATTGAGAAATTAATTAAATAAAATAATTAAATGTGAAGATAAAAGTTATAATTTGGAATGTGAGAATATTTATTTTAATAATAATATATTTGGAGTTCATTTTTAAATAAATGACTAAATAATATTACTATTAAAGCTAATAAATATTTTAGCAATTAAGTTTTGTAAAATGAAATTTAAAAGTGAAAAATATCGTAAAATTATTAAAAGATTCTAAATCTCATATGATTAAAATATAAATATATTATGATTGAAAAGTGGAGTTATTAAAGTTAGTGCATTAGACTTAATAAATAGATAAATTAAATTGGAAAGAGTAAAGTAGATTGGAGTTATAAGCTTGCGTGAGAATTAACATGTTTCAACAACATGAGGGTTAGTGCATCAATTAAGCACAAGGTGTCTACAACTCTATGACTCATCAAAAAGGTTGGAAAAGACCCATGCTTAGTTGGTGACACCTTCCAGCTGTTTCAAGAAGTATTCCAAAAGTTTCTTGAGAGCTCTTGATATTCAGGCATTCATAGAAGATTAAATGAAAAGCTTAAGAAGAGCTACAAGATAAAATAGAAGCTTCAAAAGCTTACATGCATGGGAGAAGATTGATATGCTCATATATTTTCTACTTGCTTTTATGCTCCTTCTAGCACTTCTAATCACTTGGAGGATTCGATCGGCTTGGATTCTTGAAAGAATTGTGAATGATGGAGAAGGAAGAGATTTTCTATAGACTTCTGAGGCATGACAAATTAGCATCAGTGTCCAAGTGCACTCGTGATATTCTCATATTTCCTTTGCACTCTTTCTCTTCCTGTCTTCATCATATATGTTTTATGTGTCTAAATACTCTCTGTATTTAAAATTGGAATTTAGATATTTTATTTGGATGAGAAGAAAATAATAGAAAAACCCTAGTTCCAAATGAGAAATAAATTAGATCTTAATCGGGTTTGGGTTCGAATTTATATTGTAAAATTAGATAGACAAAATTTAGAATTAAAATAAAAAATTTATAGTGAAAATTTGAATGATTAGATGTAATCTTTCTATCAATTATATTTTTAGATGCATATGAACAAACTCTTTTATGGTTAAATTTAGAGAACAATTATTTTAACAGAAAATTCTTAATTCATCACAAATTGTCCTGTCGATGCCCCTTGGATAGACCCGAATTCAGTCATTCATATCTTTTTATTGTGATCTAATTTATTCGATCACTCCTGTCAGAATCAGCACAACTTGGCCCTTTCCAACATATTTAAATTTCAGCTAGATCCAATAGTTCATTAGGGAGATATGGCCATTGTACTGGGACTGTTTTATTCAAGAACGGATATCTCTTCATTTCCCATAGCCAAAAGTTCTTTATGCTTAAAATTCACAAAAATAATATATCAAAGTAAAATAATTAAAATTTAATAATTATTTAATTAGTCTAAAGACTAATAAGAATGTTCTAAATGAATTAATGAAGATTTTTAATGGAAAGTTTGTAGATAGAGCTGATGGATAGAGATATTAAATTCAATAGAGAATGGATGACTTTTAATATTAATTATTTAATGTATATTAAATAATATTTAATATATAGTTAAGAGGTGGTAATTTATAAAAGTGTTTAATGATGATTATTAAGAGACTCAAATTTTAATGATATTAGATTTAGATTTAAATAAAAATTATTATATTGACAAAGAGTCATAGTTACATTATAACATTGTTATAACATAGCTACAATTTGACTTATTGATATGCCTTAAAAATTAGTTAAATAATAACTAATGGAACTTATGAAAATATAGTTTGATGAGTTTATTATTTATTAATGTTTGTTGGGTTTAAAAAACTATTAATAAATAATGGTTTAAATAGTTATCAACAAATTTGATTAGAGATAATCTAGTGAAGATTATTTAATGAATTAAAGATATTAATGCAATCTTTCCTTATTAAAATCTTATTAATATGCATTAATTGTATATGGTCTATTATCTAATCTAATTAAATCAAATTTAATTAAGATTAGTTAATAGTAGAAGAAATGTAGTTAATTATTAGTCAATCCAAGTAAATGGATTAAAAGAAAAGAGATTTTAATATAGTTTATATAGTGGACTTTTTATAATGTATATTGAATACTATTAAATAATTTTAGAGTTGTTTAATGAAGATGATAATGCTAAAAATTTGAAAATTATTCATGTTAAAATTTACAATGAGTCTTATTGGTTTGTGATAGGGATCTTTTTCAAACAACTTTTATATAGACAAAATATTATTAGAACAATTAGAAAATGGAGTCTAATAGTTGATTTTAATATTGATTAAATAATTGTAAGATGATAATTTATATTATGCTGATTTAAATTTAGAAACTCTAAATGATATTGGATTAAGATTGAATTATTATGTTATTAGTTAATACGTTTGAATACCTTAATGGTATTAAGAGTTAGCTAATGAGGTTCTATGTAAAAGTTCTCTAGATTGATTATTTATAGTTGTGATAAGTTTTTTATTTATTAATGTTTGTTGGGTCTAACAAACTATTAATAAATAATAGTATAAATAGTTTAAATAGTTATCAATTAATACGAACAGAGTTACTCTAAAGGAGATTAGTTAATGATTGAAGTACTGTAAAAGATATTAATCAAATTGAATTGGTTAATAATTTGGAGGATTATCAATTAACTGAATCAACGTACATAGGAAAAACTTATTTGAGATAATAATACTTGGTATTGAGGATTTATTATAACTTGTTATTATTAAATATAAATGAGAACATTGTTGCAGAGTGATGTATGTGATCATTAAAAGATTTCCAATATAGCTTGTCATTAAATATTAACAAGTTATTATTATTGAATTATTAATATGATCATTTGAGTATTGAATTATAGTTGACTTTTAACTTACAAAATTCTAGTTAGTTATCAGTCAGCAGATGTTAATTAGAACGTTGCTATGGTTATACAATTATTAATTAAATCAATTAATGAGAGTTAATTAGATTTAATTAATAGTTAAGTTATGTAATAGAGATTTATTTGATATAATTCTTTTAACAAGATTGTAGATTATCTATGTTGAAGTTGATAGGTCTTATTCTTATGACTTTAGATATTGTATAGTTGTCAGTGATGGTGACGATTAAATTCAAAGACTCAAACTTTACTAATACTTAATTAAGTTTCTAATTGAAAACTAATCAGATGTTAATAGGTCATGGATGGTGTACCTATGTTAATGGATTGATATAAATAAAGTTATAATCTCTTATTCGAAGAATGATAATTGGTCCTCTTATAATATAATGAATAATGATCTTTAAAAAGTTGAAAGGTTAATCAATTAAAATATGGATCATAGATAAATTAAGAAAATTTAATAATAATCAATTTAATGAGTAAATAGTTATCCTTAAGTTATTCTTAGAATGTAATTCGTAATAATGGAAGGATAATGCTATCAGAGAAAAAATGGGTTGACTTGTAGGTCAAAGGATGAAACTTAGACATTTGAAGTATACTTGAAAATGAAAACTGAAACCCCTACACTTGAAAATAGAAAATGAAACCCCTACACATTATTCAACTATGTGAATTTAGTTAACCAAAACATGTGTCTGCATCGTGTATTCAATATACTTCTTGTTTTGGGTTTTGGATTAACTAGTGTTGACCAGTCCTAGGTTGTTACCAGAGGCTCGGAGGTTATGAGATATGATGGCATGTTGATCTTATTTGGTCTCGATCTTTATAAGCCCAACTATGGTAATGTGATCGTATGCTCTATGAAATGTTTGTATTTGTTCATCAGTCTTCATATGTGAAGCTAAGAGGTATGTGTATGAGACACTCGAGCTAACCATTTTTGGTCATCGATCAGTTATCCTTGGTTTATTTTCTAGTCGCCATGATGGGACTAAAATGTTGATTTATTTCTTGATGATGTAATGTTGTGACATGTTTGACTCAACCATTTTGGAGTCTTCAATCAGTATGATTTTGAGATATATTTTGGTTATTGAGAACCAATGGATATTGTGATTTATTTTGAGATATATTTTGGTTATTGAGAACCAATTGATACTTATGATTATCAGTAATACTTCAGTTGCCGATAGAGAACTGTTGTGGTCATGATTTTCTATGAATACTTTTCAGATGCTCATGGATATTTGATGATTCTTTTTTATGGATTATCTTTTGGATTTTCTTTATAGTCGCTTGTACAGGACTGTGGTGATTTATGATTCCATGAGCTTAGGGTAGGTAATCTACTTGTGGTGTTGGAAAGTGGCTTGCAATGGGGGTTGGGGCCCTAAGTGGCTGCCAGGGTAACTCATTGTAAGTTTTGTTAATAAATGATAACATTCACACACTAAATGGGGATTAAGTGAACTTAAAAAGATAATTATTTTGGTTCTCGCCCATGCCTTGAGTGCTTGTATAGGATAGGATGGGAGTAGTGAGAACGCATGGTTGCGACCGTGCATTCCATAGTATGTCTCGTCAGTATGAGAAGATACTAGTGGCCACATGAGATCAGTATGGACCCATGGAGTTTAGCTAACTACCAGGGTAACTTGTATGTGATAAATGTGATGACACTTTCTTGCTTGCAGAGTAGGTTTCCTACATGTCTTTGTGTGCCTCTAAAAATTAGATGTCAATTTTGTGTGTGATTGGAACCTTCAAGTTAGTATACTTTTAGGATTCCTGGACTATAGAGATTTGTGCTATGTGTTATGGATAGCCTGTTTGGGACTTGAGATTATCTCCTCAGCACGGTGGGAGTGGACCCCTTAGGTTCCATGTTGTCGGGTGGTAGTGTTTTATCACTCTTATCATTTGAGATCCGTCGAAGACACCGTGGTTGGAGCATTCTTGGTTGCTATTTATCTTCATTATGTTCTTGGAGCATTATGATAGATGATATACCTTATGATGGATGTATTTGCTGGTATGTTTCTTATATTGATAATTTGCATATGTTAGATGATGGTATCTTATGCTTTACTTTGCATGTTAGTAAGATGTTTTAGGAGTGACATTCCTACTATATTAAAACCGATAATCTCTTCGGTGCTTTGGAATGTTACGCACGGAGGGATGGCTAGGATCCACGATGGTCTAATGATGCTATTAATGGTTGGGAGGAACCGTGCACTTAGTTTATTTTGTTTGATCTTTATGATAGATGTATATGTCTTCTATGATGATGTATCATGTGATTATCTCTACTTTGATGTACCATGGATTGGAATAGAATGATGTACCTTATTTCACATATGTATATTTTTTAAAGCCTTCATACCCTGTGACACGTATAGTGGATGATTGAGCATTTGGAAATGTAATGTATGATAATTGGACTTATCATTATTATTAATGTGGATGTTGTACTAGATGGATTTATGTATGTTAGTTAGTTTAGATGTAACTCAATGTTAAGGGATTCTTAAAGAATGAAATCAGTTATGTATGTTATGTTTACTTTTAGATGAACATTGCTATTGCTTCCATTATTATGTACAAGTTATATGTGGTATTTACTTTCATGTTATAAAAAAAAAATTGTTTGGTAAACTTAGTGAAATTCTTTGGATCCCTTGGCGGGGCATTACATTACGTATGTGAATATGAGCAAATGTCAGTATGAATTTCAACAACAATTTGATGCAAATTCTCATTCAACCTTTCAAAATGAAGAGATGAGGGTCTCTTAAATAGACTTTCGTGAAATTCATCAACAGTTGAGATCGATTTCAATCAACGGTCAAGATTAAAGCTCAAGTTCAGTCATAAAGGGAGATTTCTAAATTAAAGGGAGTTAACAAATATAATTTGAGTAAAATAAGGATTTAACTGATTCAATTCGAGTAGAAAAAGGAGTTAATTCATTTAACTCATTTTTGATCAATAATGAACTGGAAATTTTCCTTTTTGAACTAAAGAGAGATTTTGTTGAGATATTTAATTTAATAAAATGAGATATGCTCTCATAATTACTTTTTCTATTTAATTAAATACTCTTTAATTAATTAGAGACAGTTTTCTTATTTAATTAAATAACTTCATTTAATTAATTAGGAATGACTTCTCATTTAATTAAATAACTTTGTTTAATTAATTAGAAGTAAGTACTCCATTTAATTAAATAATTTTGTTTAATTATTTCAAAATTCTTTTCGAAACTAGTCAACTGAAGTCAACTATGGTTAAATTTGGTCAACTTTTGGTAAAATTTGATCTTTGCATATGTGAATATGAGCAAATGTGAGTATTAATTCTAGCAACAATTCGTTATAAATTCTCATTCAACTTTTTAAAATGAAGAGATGAGGGTCTCTTAAATAGACTTTCCTGAAATTCATGAACGGTTGAGATCGATTTCAATCAACGGTCAGGATTAAAGGTGAAGTTCAGTCATAAAGAAAAATTTGCAAATTAAAGAGAGTTAACAGATTTAATTTGAGTAAAATAAGGAGTTAACTGAGTCAATTCAAGTAGAAAAAAGAGTTAACTCATTTAACTCATTTTTGATCAATAGTGAATTGAAAATTTCTCTTTTTGAACTGAAGAGAGATTTTGTTGAGATATTTAATTTAATAAAATGAGATATGCTCTCATAATTACTTTTTCTATTTAATTAAATAATCTTTAATTAATTAGAGACACTTTTCTTATTTAATTAAATAACTTCATTTAATTAATTAAGAATGGCTTCTCATTTAATTAAATAATTTTGGTTAATTAATTAGAAGTAAGTACTCCATTTATTTAAATAATTTTATTTAATTATTTCAAATTTATTTTCAAAACTAGTCAACTCATGTCAATCGTGGTTAAATCTGGTCAACTTTTGGTCTAACTTGATCTTTGTGTATGTGAATATGAGCAAATGTGAGTATGAATTCCAGCAACAATTCGGTGCAAATTCTCATTCAACCATTCAAACTGAAGAGATGAGGGTCTCTTAAATAGACTTTCCTAAAATTCATCAACGGTTGAGATTGATTTTAATCAACGGTCAGGACTAAATGTGAATTTCAGTCATCATAGGGAGATTTTTAAATTAAAGGGAGTTAATATATTTAATTTGAGTAAAATAAGGAGTTAACCGATTCAATTTGAGTAGAAAAAGGAGTTAACTAATTTAACTCATTTTTTATCAATAGTGAACAGGAAATTTCCCTTTTTGAACTAAAGAGAGATTTTGTTGAGATATTTAAATTAATAAAATGAGATATGCTCTCATAATTACTTTTTGTATTTAATTAAATAATCCTTAATTAATTAGAGACACTTTTCTTATTTAATTAAATAACTTTATTTAATTAATTACGAATGGCTTCTCATTTAATTAAATAAATTTGTTTAAATAATTAGAAGTAAGTACTCCATTTAATTAAATAATTTCATTTAATTATTTCTAAATTCTTTTCAAAACTAGTCAACTCAAGTCAACCATGGTTAAATTTGGTCAACTTTCTGTCAAACTTGATCTTTGCGTATGTGAATATGAGCAAATGTGAGTGTGAATTCCAGCAACAATTCGATTCAAATTCTCATTGAACCTTTCAAAATGAAGAGATGAGGGTCTCTTAAATAGACTTTCTTGGAATTCATCAAAAGTTGAGATCGATTTCAATCAACTATTAGGATTAAAGGTGAAATTCAGTCATAAAAGAAAATTTCCAAATTATAGGGAGTTAACCGATTTAATTTGAGTAAAATAAGGAGTTAACTGATTCAATTTGAGTAGAAAAAAGAGTTAATTGATTTAACTCATTTTTTATCAAAATTGAACTGAAGAGAGATTTTGTTCATATATTTAATTTAATAAAATGAGATATGCTCTCATAATTACTTTTTCTATTTAATTAAATAATCTTTAATTAATTAGAGACACTTTTCTTATTTAATTAAATAACTTCATTTCATTAATTAGGAATGGCTTATCGTTTAATTAAATAACTTTCTTTAACTAATTAGAAGTAAGTACTCCATTTAATTAAATAATTTCGTTTAATTATTTCAAAATTCTTTTCGAAACTAGTCAACTAAAGTCAATCGTGGTTAAATCATGTCAACTTTTGGTCAAACTTGATCTTTGCATATGTGAATATGAACAAATGCGAGTATGAATTCCAGCAACAACTCGATGCAAATTCTCATTCAACCTTTAAAAATGAAGAGATGAGGGTCTTTTAAATAGACTTTCCTAGAATTCATCAACGGTTGAGATCGATTTCAATCAACGGTCAAGATTAATGGTGAAGTTCAGTCATAAAGGGAGATTTTCAAATTAAAGGGAGTTAATAGATTTAATTTGAGTAAAATAAAGATTTAACTAATTCAATTTGAGTAGAAAAAAGAGTTAACTAATTTAACTCATATTTTATCAATAGTGAACTGGAAATTTCCCTTTTTGAACTGAAGAGAGATTTTGTTGAGATATTTAATTTAGTAAAATGAGATATGCTCTCATAATTACTTTTTTTATTTAATTAAATAATCTTTAATTAATTAGAGACACTTTTCTTATTTAATTAAATAACTTCATTTAATTAATTAGGAATGGCTTCTCATTTCAATAAATAACTTTGTTTAATTAATTAGAAGTAAGTACTACATTTAATTAAATAATTTTGTATAATTATTTCAATTTTTTTTTTTAAACTAGTCAATGCAACTCAACCGTGGTTAAACTTGGTCAACTTTTGGTCAAACTTGATCTTTGCGTATGTGAATATGAGCAAATGTGAGTATGAATTCTAGCAAAAATTTCATGTAAATTCTCATTCAACCTTTCAAAATGAAGAGATGAGGGTCTCTTAAATAGACTTTCCTGAAATTCATCAACGGTTGAGATCCATTTCAATCAATGGTCAGGACTTAAGGTGAAGCTCAGTCATCAAGAGAGATTTCCAAATTGAAGGGAGTTAACAGATTTAATTTGAGTAAAATAAAGAGTTAACTGATTCAATTTGAGTAGAAAAAAAGAGTTAACTGATTTAACTCATTTTTTATCAATAGTGAATTGAAAATTTCCCTTTTTGAACTGAAGAGAGATTTTGTTGAGATATTTAATTTAATAAAATGAGATATGCTCTCATAATTACTTTTTCTATTTAATTAAATAAACTTTAATTAATTACGGACACTTTTTTTATTTAATTTAATAAATTCATTTAGTTAATTAGGAATGGCTTCTCATTTAATTAAATAACTTTGTTTAATTAATTAGAGGTAAGTACTCCATTTAATTAAATAATTTCGTTTAATTATTTCAAAATTCCTTTCAAAACTAGTCAACTCAAGTCAACTGTGGTTAAAGTTGGTCAACTTTTGGTCAAACTTGATATTTGCATATGTGAATATGAGCAAATGTGAGTATGAATTTCAACAACAATTCGATGCAAATTCTCATTCAACTTTTCAAAATGAAGAGATGAGGGTCTCTTAAATAGACTTTCCTGAAATTCATCAACGATTGAGATCGATTTCAATCAACGGTCAGGATTAAAGGTGAAGTTTAAACATAAAGAGAAATTTTCAAATTAAAGGGAGTTAATAGATTTAATTTGAATAAAATAAGGAGTTAACTGATTCAATTCGAATAGAAAAAATAGTTAACTGATTTAACTCATTTTAGATCAATGGTGAACTGAAAATTTCTCTTTTTGAATTGAAGAGAGATTTTGTTGAGATATTTTATTTAATAAAATGAGATATGCTCTCATAATTACTTTTTCTATTTAATTAAATAATCTTTAATTAATTAGAGACACTTTTCTTATATAATTAAATAACTTCATTTAATTAATTAGGAATGGCTTCCCATTTAATTAAATAACTTTGTTTAATTAATTAGAACTAAGTACTCCATTTAATTAAATAATTTCATTGAATTATTTCAAATTCTTTTGGAAACTAGTCAACTCAAGTCAACCATGGTTAAATCTCGTCAACTTTTGGTCAAACTTGATCTTTGCGTATTTGAATATGAACAAATGTGAGTATGAATTCTAGCAACAATTCGATGCTTATTCTCATTCAACCTTTCAAAATGAAGAGGTGAGGGTCTCTTAAATACACTTTCCTTGAATTCATCAATGGTTGAGATCAATTTCAATCAACAGTCAGGATTAAAGGTGAAGTTAAGTCATAAAGGGAGATTTCCAAATTAAAGAGAGTTAACAGATTTAACTTGAGGAAAATAAGGAGTTAACTGATTCAATTTGAGTAGAAAAAAGAGTTAACTGATTTAACTCGTTTTTGATCAATAGTGAACAGGAAATTTCCCTTTTTGAACTGAGGAGAGATTTTGTTGAGATATTTAATTTAATAAAATAAGATATGCTCTCATAATTACTTTTTCTATTTAATTCAATAATCTTTAATTAATTAGAGACACTTTTCGTATTTAATTAAATAATTTCATTTAATAAATAGGAATGGCTTCTCATTTAATTAAATAACTTTGTTTAATTAATTAGAAGTAAGTTCTCTATCTAATTAAATAATTTCGTTTACTTATTTCAAAATTCTCTTCGAAACTAATCAACTCAAGTCAATCGTGGTTAAATTTGGTCAACTTTTGGTCAAACTTGATCTTTGCGTATGTGAATATGAGCAAATGTGAGTATGAATTCCAGCAACAACTCGATGCAAATTCTCATTCAACCTTTTGAAATGAAGAAATGGGTGTCTCTTAAATTGACTTTCTTGTAATTCATCGACGGTTGAAATCGATTTCAATCAACGATCAGGATTAAAGGTGAAATTCAGTCATAAAGGGAGATTTCCAAATTAAAGGGAGTTAAGAGATTTAATTTGAGTAAAATAAGGAGTTAACTGATTCAATTTGAGTAGAAAAAGGAGTTAACTGATTTAACTCATTTTTGATCAATAGTGAACTGAAAATTTGGTCAATTTTTGGTCAAACTATATTTTTATGTATGTGAATATGAGCAAATGTGAGTATGAATTTCAGCAACAACTTGATGCAAATTTTCATTCAACCTTTAAAAATGAAGAGATGAGGGTCTCTTAAAAATACTTTTTTAGAATTGATCAATGGTTGAGATCGATTTCAATCAATGGTCAAGATTAAAGGTGAAGTTCAGTCATAAAGGGAGATTTCTATATTAAAGGAAATTAACAAATTTAATTTGACTTAAATAATGAGTTAACTATTTCAATTTGAGTAGAAAAAGGAGTTAACTGATTTAACTTATTTTTTATGAATGGTGAACTGGAAATTTTCCTTTTTGAACTGAAGAGAGATTTTGTTGAGATATTTAATTTAATAAAATGAGATATGCTCTCATAATTTATTTTTCTATTTAATTAAATAATCTTTAATTAATTAGAGACACTTTTTTTATTTAATTCAATAACTTCATTTAATTAATTAGGAATGGCTTCTCATTTAATTAAATAACTTTTTTTAATTAATTATAAGTATGTACTCTATTTAATTAAATAATTTCGTTTAATTATTTCAAAATTCTTTTTCAAACTAGTCAACTCAGGTCAACATTGGTTAAATCTGGTCAACTTTTGGTGAAACTTGATTTTTGCGTATGTGAATATGAGAAAATGTGAATATGAATTCCAGCAAGAACTCGATGCAAATTCTCATTCAACCTTTCAAAATGAAGAGATGAGGGTCTCTTAAATAGACTTTCTTAGAATTCATCAATTGTTGAGATCGATTTCAATCAACGGTTAGGATTAAAGGTGAAGTTCAGTCATAAAGGGAGATTTCCAAATTAAAGGGAGTTAACAGATTTAATTTGAGTAAAATAAGGAGTTAACTGATTCAATTTTAGTAGAAAAAGGAGTTAATTGATTTAACTCAGTTTTGATCAATAATGAAATCGAAATTTCTTTTTTTGAATTGAAGCGAGATTTTGTTTTGATATTTAATTTAATAAAATGAGATATGCTCTGATAATTACTTTTTCTATTTAATTATATAATCTTTAATTAATTAGACACACTTTTCTTATTTAATTAAATAGCTTCATTTAATTAATTAGGAATGGCTTCTCATTTAAATAAATAACTTTTTTTAATTAATTAGAAGTAAGTACTCTATTTAATTAAATAATTTCATTTAATTATTTCTAAATTCTTTTCGAAACTAGTCAACTCAAGTCAACTGTGGTTAAATCTGGCCAACTTTTGGTCAAACTTGATCTTTGCGTATGTGAATATGAGAAAATTTGAGTATGAATTCCAACAACAATTCAATGTAAATTCTCATTCAACCTTTCAAAATGAGGAGATGAGGGTCTCTTAAATAGAGTTTCTTAGAATTCATCAATGGTTGAGATCGATTTCAATCAATGGTTAGGATTAAAGGTGAAGTTCAGTCATAAAGGGAGATTTCAAAATTAAAAAGAGTTAACAGATTTAATTTGAGTAAAATAGGGAGTTAACTGAGTCAATTTGAGTAGAAAAAAGAGTCAACTGATTTGACTCATTTTTAATCAATAGTGAACTGGAAATTTCTCTTTTTGAACTAAAGAGAGATTTTGTTGGGATATTTAATTTAATAAAATGAGATATGCTCTCATAATTACATTTTTTATTTAATTAAATAATCTTTAATTAATTAGAGACACTTTTCTTATATAATTAAATAACTTCATTTAATTAATTAGGAATGGCTTCTCATTTAATTAAATAACTTTGTTTAATTAATTAGAAGTAAGTACTCCATTTAATTAAATAATTTTGTTTAATTATTTCCAAATTCTTTTCGAAACTAGTCAACTCAAGTCAACTGTGGTTAAATCTGGTCAACCTTTGGTCAAACTTGATCTCTACGTATGTGAATATGAGCAAATGTGAGTATGAATTCCAGCAACAATTCGATGCAAATTCTCATTCAACCTTTCAAAATGAAGAGATGAGGGTTTCTTAGATAGACTTTCTCGGAATTCATCAACGATTGCGATCGATTTCAATCAACAGTCAGGATTAAAGGTGAAGTTCAGTCATAAAGGGAGATTTCCAAATTAAACGGAGTTAACAGATTTAATTTGAGTAAAATAAAGAGTTAATTGATTCAATTTGAGTAGAAAAAGGAGTTAACTAATTTAACTCATTTTTTATCAATAGTGAACTGAAAATTTCTCTTTTTGAACTGAAGAGAGATTTTGTTGAGATATTTAATTCAATAAAATGAGATATGCTCTCATAATTACTTTTTCTATTTAATTAAATAATCTTTAATTAATTAGAGACACTTTTCTTATTTAATTAAATAACTTTATTTAATTAATTAATAATGGCTTCTCATTTATTTAAATAAATTTTTTTAATTAATTAGAATTAAGTATTCCATTTAATTAAATAATTTCATTTAATTATTTCAAACTTCTTTTCGAAACTAGTCAACTCGAGTCAACCGTGGTTAAATTTGATCAACTTTTGGTCAAACTTGATCTTTGCGTATGTGAATATGAGCAAATGTGTGTATGAATTCCAGCAACAATTCGATGCAAATTCTCATTCAACCTTTCAAAATGAAGAGATGAGGGTCTCTTAAATAGAGTTTCTTGGAATTTATCAACGATTGAGATCGATTTCAATCAACAGTCAGGATTAAAGGTGAAGTTCAGTCATAAAAAGAGATTTCCAAATTAAAGGGAGTTAACAGATTTAATTTGAGTAAAATAAGGAGTTCACTGATACAATTTGAGTAGAAAAAAGAGTTAACTGATTTAACTCATTTTTGATCAACAGTGAACTGAAAATTTCTCTTTTTAAACTGAAGAGAGATTCTGTTGAGATATTTAATTTAATAAAATGAGATATGCTCTCATAATTACTTTTTCTATTTAATTAAATAATCTTTAATTAATTAGAGACACTTTTCTTATTTAATTAAATAACTTCATTTAATTAATTAGGTATGGCTTCTCACTTAATTAAATAACTTTGTTTAATTAATTATAAGTAAGTACTCCATTAAATTAAATAATATTATTTAATTATTTCAAAATTCTTTTGGAAACTAGTCAACTCAAGTCAACCGTGGTTATATCTGGTCAACTTTTGGTCAAACTTGATTTTTGCATATGTGAATATAAGCGAATGTCAGTATGAATTCGAGCAACAATTCGATGCAAATACTCATTCAACCTTTCAAAGTGAAGAAATGAGGGTCTCTTAAATAGACTTTCTTAGAATTCATCAACGGTTCAGATCGATTTCAATCAACGGTCAGGATTAAAGGTGAAATTCAGTCATAAAGGGAGATTTCCAAATTAAAGGGAGTTAACAGAATTAATTTGAGTAAAATAAGGACTTAACTTATTCGATTTGAGTAGAAAAAAGAGTTAACTAATTTAACTCATTTTTGATCAATTTTCATTTGGAAATTTCCCTTTTTGAATTGAAGAGAGATTTTGTTGAGATATTTAATCTAATAAAATGAGATATGCTCTAATAATTACTTTTTCTATTTAATTAAATAATTTTTAATTAATTAGAGACACTTTTCTTATTTAATTAAATAACTTCGTCTAATTAATTAGGAATGGCTTCTCATTTAATTAAATAACTTTGTTTAATTAGTTAGAAGTAAGTACTCCATTTAATTAAATAATTTATTTTGATTATTTTAAAATTCTTTTCGAAACTAGTCAACTCAAGTCAACCGTGGTTAAATCTGGTCAACTTTTGGTCAAACTTGATCGTTGCATATGTGAATATGAGAAAATGTGAGTATGAATTCCAACAACAATTCGATGCAAATTCTTATTCAACCTTTCAAAATGAAGAGATGAGGGTCTCTTAAATAGACTTTCTTAGAATTCATCAATGGTTGAGATCAATTTCAATCAACAGTCAGGATTAAAGGTGAAGTTCAGTCATAAAAGGAGATTTCCAAATTAAAAGGAGTTAATAGATTTAATTTGAGTAAAATAAGGAGTTAACTAATTCAATTTGAGTAGAAAAAGGAGTTAACTCATTTAACTCATTTTTGATCAATAGTGAACTAGAAATTTCCCTTTTTGAACTGAGGAGAGATTTTGTTGAGATATTTAATTTATTAAAATGAGATATGCTCTCATAATTACTTTTTCTATTTAATTAAGTAATCTTTAATTAATTAGAGACACTTTTCTTATTTAATTAAATAACTTCATTCAATTAATTAGGAATGGCTTCTCATTTAATTAAATAACTTTGTTTAATTAATTAGAAGTAAGTACTCTATTTAATTAAATAATTTCATTTAATTATTTCAAAATGCTTTTCGAACCTACTCAACTGAAGTCAACTGTGGTTAAATCTTGTCAACTTTTGGTCAAACTTGATCTTTACGTATGTGAATATGAGCAAATGTGAGTATGAATTCCAGCAACAATTCGATGCAAATTCTCATTCAACCTTTCAAAATGAAGAGATGAGGGTCTCTTAAATAGACTTTCCTGGAATTCATCAACGGTTGAGATCGATTTCAATCAACGGTCAGGATTAAAGGTAAAGTTTAGTCATAAAGGGATATTTCCAAATTAAAGGGAGTTAACAGATTTAATTTGAGTAAAATAAGGCGTTAACTAATTCAATTTGAGTAGAAAAAGGATTTAACTGATTTAACTCATTTTTTATCAATAGTGAAATTGAAATTTCTCTTTTTGAACTGAAGAGAGATTTTGTTGAGATATTTAATTTAATAAAATGAGATATGCTATGATAATTACTTTTTCTATTTAATTAAATAATCTTTAATTAATTAGAGACACTTTTCTTATTTAATTAAATAACTTCATTTAATTAATTAAGAATGGCTTCTCATTTAATTAAATAACTTTGTTTAATTAATTAGAAGTAAGTAGTCCATTTAATTAAATAATTTTGTTTAATTATTTTAAAATTCTCTTCGAAACTAGTCAACTCAAGTAAACTATGGTTAAATTTGGTCAACTTTTGGTCAAACTTGATCTTTGCGTATGTGAATATGAGCAAATGTGAGGATGAATTCCAGCAACAATTCAATACAATTTCTCATTCAACCTTTCAAAATGAAGAGATGAGGGTCTCTTAAATAGACTTTCCTAAAAAATTTCAACGTTTGATATCGATTTCAATCAACGGTCAAGATTAAAGGTGAAGTTCACTCATAAAGGGAGATTTCCAAATTAAAGGAAGTTAACAGATTTAATTTGAGTAAAATAAGGAGTTAACTGATTCAATTTGATTAGAAAAAGGAGTTAACTGATTTAACTCATTTTTGATTAATAGTGAACTGAAAATTTCCCTTTTTGAACTGAAGAGAGATTTTGTTGAGATATTTAATTTAATAAAATTAGATATGCTCTCATAATTACTTTTTCTATTTAATTAAATAATCTTTAATTATTTAGAGACACTTTTCTTATTTAATTAAATAACTTCATTTATTTAATTAAGAATGGCTTCTCATTTAATTAAATAACTTATTTTAATTAATTAGAAGTAAGTACTCCATTTAATTAAATAATTTCATTTAATTATTTCAAAATTCTTTTCGAAACTAGTCAACTCAAGTCAACCATGGTTAAATTTGGTCAATTTTTGGTCAAACTTGATCTTTGCGTATGTGAATATGAGCAAATGTGTGTATGAATTCCAACAACAATTCGATGCAAATTCTCATTCAACCTTTCAAAATGAAGAGATGAGGGTCTCTTAAATAGACTTTTTTGGAATTCATCAACGGTTGAGATCGATTTCAATCAACGGTCAGGATTAAAGGTGAAGTTCAGTCATAAAGGGAGATTTCCATATTAAAGGGAGTTAACAGATTTAATTTGAGTAAAATAAGGAGTTAACTGATTCAATTTGAGTAGAAAAAGGAGTTAACTGATTTAACTCATTTTTTATCAATAGTGAACTGGAAATTTCCCTTTTTGAACTGAAGAGAGATTTTGTTGAGATATTTAATAAAATGAGATATGCTCTCATAATTACTTTTTCTATTTAATTAAATAATCTTTAATTAATTAGAGACACTTTTCTTATTTAATTATGTCATGCCCTAAATTTACCCTAAATGTACATTAAGCACAATTTTTTTTTTTAAATTATTATTATTATTATTCTTAATTAATTAATTTCATAAACCTAAATAACCTCCAAAAGACATATGTGTGTTACAACTATATTATCACTGAGTTGGACATCCCTCTGACATCTACTAACCCAGTGTTTGGAAAGAGAATACTCATACCTACTACTTCAATCTATACTCCACATTTTAATGTCATCTTTACTAATTTGTCATATGAGTTAACATTTCTTCAATGCATGTAACCCTCGATTAAGAATCCATTAGAACTATCATCAACTTTGATGCCAACTATGCTACTCTAGGCAATCGATTCAAATAACGATATATACATAATTAACACTTTTCTAGAGTATTTAAAATGTTCCCAAAATCAATGGCTGTATATTTTTATTTTTTTAATATCCCAAATTATATCTTTCATTGACATAGTTATTAAGATTGAATTATCTATTTATTATTCATATTATATCTCTAATGCAAGCGACATCACATTTTAATATTAGGGTCAATACCTACTACAATTGAAATTGTAGTGAAAAGAATGATCAATTCATTTATATAAACATATATCATAAAAGAATGATTTTAAAAGATAATCTATCCTTACTAATACTAAGGTAACAAAATGAATGCATATGAACATATTAACTATCCATCTATCTAAAATACCCTATTAGTCATAGTCCATTAACTTGACCCGACTCACATTTCTTTTAAGAAGATGAAATACTTTTTCTCTAGCAAAGTTCCAAATCACCCTACTACCCATGTGCTACTATCCCATAATCTTCTTCACTTACCCATAGACCAAGAGAATTCCTTGGGTTTCTCTCCATGGTGGACTCACTTGCCAAAGTTTTGGCCAAGACAAGCATAGGCACCCTTTCCATGAGTCAAATCCTATTAATTTTGAGCTAGAAGATATGCATTTCGAATTCCCATGTTAAATCGACTTGCTACTTGGTCCCATATTGTTGGCAGCATGGAGTTTATCCTAGTCTTAATTAGGTGGGTGAAGAAAGAAATATAAAATGCCATAACTTCTTCCAAGGCAAATGCCATGCCCAAACTATGGGGGCAAAACACACACACACACATACATTTTTTTAAAAGTTAATAATTAAAATTTATTAAGTAGATAATTTTGCGATCACAGTCAAAGTAAAGGTTCTCTATATTTCATCTCAAATAAGGTTAACATAATAAAAAGAAATTTTAATCAAGTTAACCTAGATCAAGTTCAATTACAATTCTCTTAGACAATTATCAATTGACAATCTAATCAATATTGAAAAGTCACTTAAGAAAAATGATCAACTAGAATTAAAAAATATATATATATAAGCATTATAATGGTAGGGGTCTAAGGAAAATTTGAGACTATGATCAACATGGAATCTTTGGTTTTCAAGACTAAATTATCTATTGACATTGCCATTTCTAGCATTATTTCATTTGCTAGTTGTTATGATAAGTTGTTCATTACTTTAAATATTTTATTTGATCTCCTACACATCTTTTAAGTTATTGCTTACAATATTATATTTTTACCACTAATATAATAATTACTTCCTCCAAAAATCCTATGTTGATGTTAAGTAAATAGTTACAACATCTAGTTAAATTAATTTTATGCAAATAAAAACATATAATTAGATTATAAATATATTGACTCCAATATTTAGATAATTATACTACCCTTAATACCACTATGTGTTTTTCTCTCTAGTTTCGTTTAGTATTTATCCTAGGTATGAGTTACATCTAGCCAAATAAAACTAAATGGTATAACATTATGTAAGTCCACTACGTATTAATATTCTAAACAATATTATCCCCCTTTGTATAAATATTTCTCCTTATTTTCCTTTAAGCCCCATTAAAACATTATTGTAATACTTTAGTCTTATTTTCCTTACACTGAAATTAGATCCTAAATCTAACTAATCATTTTCCTATTATAACATATCAACTTATTTTACTAATATTTTATTTCATCATAGGCTATATGCTACTCCAACTCCCTAGGTCCTAGCTAGGGAGCTTTTCCACTTACCAATAACTTTCAGCCCATGAGTCTTCTAGCTGCATGTGCAAGACTTCTCCTTGAGGCGTGAGTGGGGAAAGAGGGTTTAATTTATGTTCACTACCCAAGACATGGACAAGACATTGGGAAAGATTTCCTTTCGTTGAGTCTACTTAAAACTTTCACCCTCCTCATTAATGGTCGCCTTATGCTAAATCTGCTGCCATATTTTTTTTCAACATGACTTAGAGAACAATGAATATATGAGGCACGATAAGACATCCCCAACTACTTTCTTTTTGTGAGTTTGAAAGTTGTGAATGCAAAAGTAAGGAGAAGGTTTGATGTGATCCCAAGGTGATGTCACCATATTGACTTGAGAAAACTTTTGTAAGATACTCTCCATTCGACCTAGGAGCATGGAGTAAGATGTGACCACTTCACATCATTAAATTAATGGTTTTAGATTTATTCTATTCTTTCTAAAGACAAATTCTGACACCTCGTAATATCCTGGCCGCCCTCCTAAGGAAAGTTTATGATATCCTTGTCATTATGAATTGAATTTGGTTATAGGTTTTATTTTATTTTATTGTGATGTGAATATTTTAATTGTCTGTAATTGGAGAGGGGCTTTTTTTTTTTGTTCATATATTTTTCAGAGAGTTATGTGCATCTATAGGCTTATGTTTTTTTTCTGAGTCTTCTTTTTGTTGCATCCCTTAAGATTATTTGGGTTATATGGTAAGAAAAGACATTAGTAGCTTGGATATAAAGATTTTTATAAAGTATTGGTTTTTATTTCATTGAGGGTCTATTATTTTATTAGTCTGTAATAGTATCAACTAAATTTTGTGTTTGCCATACAATTTCTAGAATGAAAATGTGCTACTACAGGCCTTTTTACATGCAATTTGAAACTTACTTGATTGGTTTGAGTCTTACTATGGAGTCTTAAAGGGTTTTTGTTCTAATGATTAATAATATTAACTAATCATCTATTATACAACATACTCAACAAAACAACTATTGCAAGATCATCAAAATCTACTTAAACCTCTTATGAGTTCCTGGTTAATAATTTTCACGAACCCCAAATGCTATGCATTTCAATGATACCCACATTACAAGGAACAATCATCTACATATTCATTAAACATCTATTATAACTGATGGAGCACAAATTGAATAACATAGTGACTAAACTATTCTTAAGGCAATTGAGAAAATAAGGAGATCAGAATGATTATGTTCTATTCATTTGAAGGGAGTATCTAACACACAAAGTTCTTGCAAATTTACATCCAACACAATCAATCATGAACTAAATCATATCAAACTCAAAGGAGATACCATACATTTTCAAATTAAAAACTTGCATAATTGAACATCCTCATTTCATCTTATCTTTGATATACATTCATATGACAAAATAAAATATGAAAACTCCAAGAGAAGCAAAAATTACTCAATCACTTATTTTATTAACAACTTGATTCAAGGGCTCAGCTGGGAAAGAATCAGGAAGAAAACCTGACTTCGTTGCCAATCCAACAAAGTTTGAAATACAACTTACATAGGATTTCAATCCTAAATTACAACAATTTTAATTGGATTTTCTTCATGAACCTCATCAAGGGATTCATAACAATTTTTGCATCATATTTCTAGTACCTTGGAGGGAACATAATCTGATCGGGTGACAACCAAGCATACCCAAGAGACAATCAAACATACATATTCATACATGGTTTACACAAAGGGATTTACAATGAATCAACACTAGGGAAAGGTGGATTCTTCCAACCAGGAGAAGTCAAGCACAACACCAACAGATGCCCAATCGGGGCTATATACCAAGAACTTTTGTTCTTCCATTTCAACATACCATAATCATACAAGGTTTGTGCTAACGGGTAGGGGCCCATAACACCCTACCCTTTCTCCCTCTTCTCATCTTGAGAAGAGACTCTGCACTAGTTGGAGTTCGACTAAACAGACATTTCCCAAAATTGGTCACTTCTGCCCTCTCCAAGGGTGAGTAATACCAAAACACCCATGCAAGAAAAAAATCTTCAAAATTGAAAACATGAACATGAAAGGAAATCATCTAAAAATAACAGGGTTTTCAAGCTTCCCAACATACACACATTGAAACAACAACAAGGTAGCATAAGCATGAAACAAGAATGAAATCTGAACAAGGGAGATGACAATTCTTACCTGCAAAACGAGGTAATGGCAATGAACAAATTTGAGTAGAGTTTCCACTTCCTTCCATCAATCTTCAAAATTCCTCTCTAAATGTAGAGATTGGGTAACAACAACCACAAGTCCAAGAAGGGCCTTTAAATAAGCCTCCAACTCAACCACCCAAAAGGAGCAATAACTACTTCCACCCATTAGCAATTCTAGAAACTCCTAACTCAACCCACATGGTTAAACCCTAAGTGGGGATGAGGTGAGGTAACTCAAGATAACCATGGTCAATTTTCGTACAAAGACAAAAAGAGACTTTTTGAGGGACCTCAAAAGTCAATAAAAGGGGCTTAGGGGTTGGAAAATACACCTAACCCATATCCATACCCTTTGGGTATAATTATTTTAAATTTTAAGCCTTAGGAAAAAGGTTTAGAGCCAAACAAAATCTAGGAATAAAATAGGACCTCCTAACTACTCTATCATTGCAAATTAAACACTAATCCAAATTAAGGGAAAACTAACCTTGATTAAGAACCCAATTAGCAAACTAACACTAACTTATACCAACTTGGGTCCAAAGGTTACACCACTAACCCTAATCAGCATACTGAAGAACATAACCAATTTACGAGTGTCAAGCGACACTAATAGAACATAATTACGAACACTAACATTTTCTGAACATAGAAAGATACATACATACATCTCACAATACAATACGTGAATTACGAACAACAAGGTTTCCAAAATTAACACATAGTAATCAGTTCTGTTCCTCCGTTGGTTTCCTCGGCTAAAATATCTGCACACTCATTGGGCACATCAGTAGTCCCGAAAAATTACATGTACATATGTATATATATGTATTAGGAATCACATAATTTAAAACATACATCAATAAGGGTTTCTTCATCCTACTTAATTCTTAATCATAATGATTCCAAAAATCAATGTGTTAATCCTACATTTTACTTATTTCATCATCATACATAAACATAAAGCCTTTAAATGACAAACATCAATATATCTGAAAGTAACATCACATAACATGAAATAATATAATATGTTCTAAGTATCAGAAAATGTCTCGACATCTCGAGTTGTGAGTAACAAAATGATAAGGTAACAACTAAGGCTACGAAGGGTCAAGGCAAGGCCTCATAGAAAATCAAGGTGTCACGGACAAAATGGAAGCCATTCCCTCTTGTTAGAATTATGTCATAAACTTGCACGGTATTCCAATATAATATTTGAAGGCACAAAGCGCCTAGGGAATAGGTGGATGAAATAAGTCTTGGTCATGTCAGAGAAATTAAATACCTTGGTCTCCATAGCATATTAAATTGTTTTCTCATTCACCAACCTATGCTAGCCTAGGGTAGATAATATAGTAGGTTGTTTGTCACGCTATGTCTTGTTTAAAATATTACTTGGTGCTAGTTTAGGTTTGTTTAACATGAGCATTGTATGCTTTTTTTTAAAAAAGTTTCTTTTGATTTGATAGGGTGTTGACTCGAGTTATGTGTCTCATATGAGGTCCCTTCTAATGCAATTAATATGATGGTTAGTTTATCATGTTAAAATATTCTTTATAGGTTATAGGGTCCTAGGAGTCTAAGGAATACTCTTGAATATTTTAATGTCTGTATTAAGAGAAGAGATTTATTTTACTTTCTCATACATTTTCCAGAGGATAAAATGTGCACCTACAGCAAGCTTATGTCTTAAGTCTTGTATATTTTATATCATCACTTGATTTTCTTCTTCTGTAATCTAGGATATTCAAGGTAAGTTATTGAAAGGATAATTAGGAGATAATTATAAACTAAGTATAGTTTTAAAATTGTGATTCATTTAGCATTCAAAACATTAACTTAATCCAATAACTCAACATTTCATGACAAGACTTTATATGAAGTTATCTAGATTATCCCTATCTATGAATTATGAAATTTAGAAACCATTTTCTCAACATTATCTTCTTATGCAGATCTAGATTTGAATGTACATTCATAATTGGTAAACAATGGAACTAAAATGATAATAGCAATCCACCAGGATAATCCTTCCTATGAATATTATCTCTTCTATGATATCAAATTTCTTTTGCATTCCACTCAAGAGCATCAAGTAATTTGGATCTCTGATTCATGTTACCATCAATAAAACAACAATATTATTACAATAAATTATCTTCAGTGATACCCTCATGATACACAAAAACGTGGTGAAGTCAACATATCATAATATACACAATGGAAAATACTTTTACTACACATGAGCACTCACAGCCTTTCCATTGACAATCAAACCAAGACAGTAGCTTTCTCTTAAAATACATTTAGGCTCACATAACAAAATGGAGTTTTTCTCTCTATCTCATCTCAATGCAATATTGTCTTCTCCTCCTATGCACATGGAAGATAACAAGGACTCCAAGTTTCCAAGATTTTTCTCTAAGAACTTGCAAATTGATCACAACAAAACAACAAGGACCATGAGTGCTTTCCACCCAACCATAGGCCTCAAAATTTAATTAAGTACTCCATTTAATTAAATAATTTTGTTTAATTATTTCAAAATTCTTTTCAAAACTAGTCAACTCAAGGCACCCGTGGTTAAATCTGGTTAACTTTTGGTCAAACTTGATCTATGCGTATGTGAATATGAGCAAATGTGAGTATGAATTCTAGCAACAATTCGATGCAAATTCTCATTTAACCTTTCAAAATGAAGAGATGAGGGTCTCTTAAATAGACTTTCCTAAAATTCATCAACGGTTGAGATCGATTTCAATCAACGGTCAAGATTAAAGGTGAAGTTCAGTCATAAAGGGAGATTTGTAAATTAAAGGGAGTTAACAGATTTAATTTGAGTAAAATAAGGAGTTAACTAATTCAATTTGAGTAGAAAAATGAGTTAACTGATTTAACTCATTTTTTCTCAATAGTGACGAGAGATTTTGTTGACATATTTAATTTAAAAAAATGAGATATGCTTTCATAATTACTTTTTCTATTTAATTAAATAATCTTTAATTAATTAGAGACACTTTTAATATTTAATTAAATAACTTCATTAAATTAATTAGGAATGGCTTCTCATTTAATTAAATAACTTTGTTTAATTAATTAGAAGTAAGTACTCCATTTAATTAAATAATTTTGTTTAATTATTTCAATATTCTTTTCGAAACTAGTCAACTCAAGTCACCCGTGGTTAAATCTGGTCAACTTTTGGTCAAACTTGATGTTTGTGTAAGTGAATATGAGCAAATGTGAGTATGAATTCCAGCAACAATTCGATGAAAATTCTCATTTAACCTTTCAAAATGAAGAGATGAGGGTCTCTTAAATAGACTTTCGTGAAATTCATCAACGGTTGAGATCGATTTCAATCAACGGTCAGGATTAAAGGTGAAGTACAGTCATAAAGAGAGATTTCTAAATTAAAGGAAGTTAACAGATTTAATTTGAGTACAATAAGGAGTTAACTGATTCAATTTGAATAGAAGAAGGAGTGAACTGAAAATTTCCCTTTTTGAACTGAAGAGATATTTTGTTGAGATATTTAATTTAATAAAATTAGATATGCTCTCATAATTACTTTTTCTATTTAATTAAATAATCTTTAATTAATTAGAGACAATTTTCTTATTTAATTAAATAACTTCATTTAATTAATTAGGAATGGCTTCTCATTTAATTAAATAACTTTGTCTAATTAATTAGAAGTAAGTACTCCATTTAATAAAATAATTTTGTTTAATTATTTCAAAATTCTTTTTGAAACTAGTCAACTCAACTCAACCGTGGTTAAATCTGGTCAACTTTTGGTCAAACTTGATGTTTGCGTATGTGAATATGAGCATATGTGAGTATGAATTCTAGCAACAATTCAATGCAAATTCTCATTCAACCTTTCAAAACGAAGAGATGAGGGTCTCTTAAATAGACTTTCCTGGAATTCATCAACGGTTGAGATCGATTTCAATCAACGGTCAAGATTAAAGGTGAAGTTCAGTCATAAAGGGAGATTTCCAAATTAAAGCGAGTTAACAGATTTAATTTGAGTATAATAAGGAGTTAACTGATTCAATTTGAGTAGAAAAAGGAGTTAATTGATTTAACTCATTTTTTATCAATAGTGAATTGAAAATTTTCCTTTTTGAACTGAAGAGAGATTTTGTTGAGATATTTAATTTAATAAAATGAGATATGCTATCATAATTACTATTTCTATTTAATTAAATAATCTTTAATTAATTAGAGACACTTTTCTTATTTAATTAAATAACTTCATTTAATTAGTTAGGAATGGCTTCTCATTTAATTAAATAACTTTGTTTAATTAATTAGAAGTAAGTACTCCATTTAATTAAATAATTTCGTTTAATTATTTTTGAAACTATTCAACTCAAGCCAACTGTGGTTAAATCTGGTCAAATTTTGGTCAAACTTGATCTTTGCGTATGTGAATATGAGCAAATGTGAGTATGAATTCCAGCAACAATTCGATGCAAATTTTCATTCAACCATTCCAATTAAAGAGATGAGTGTCTCTTAAATAGACTATCCTAGAATTTATCAACGGTTGAGATCGATTTCAATCAATGGTCAGGATTAATGGTGAAGTTCAATCATAAAGGAAGATTTCCAAATTAAAGGGAGTTAATAGATTTAATTTGAGTAAAATAAGGAGTTAACTGATTCAATTTGAGTAAGAAAAGGAGTTAATATATTTAACTCATTTTTTATCAATAGTGAATTGGAAATTTCTCTTTTTGAATTGAAGAGAGATTTTGTTGAGGTATTTAATTTCGTAAAATGAGATATGCTCTCATAATTACTTTTTCTATTTAATTAAATAATCTATAATTAATTAGAGACAATTTATTATTTAATTAAATAACCTCATTTAATTAATTAGGAATGGCTTCAAATTTAATTAAATAACTTTGTTTAATTAATTAGAAGTAAGTACTCCATTTAATTAAATAATTTCGTTTAATTATTTCAAATTTTTTTCGAAACTAGTCAACTCAAGTCAACCGTGGTTAAATCTGATCAACTTTTGGTCAAACTTGATCTTTACGTATGTGAATATGAGCAAATGTGAGTATGAATTCCGACAACAATTCGATGCAAATTCTCATTCAACCTTTCAAAATGAAGAGATGAGGGTCTCTTTAATAGACTTTTCTAAAATTCATCAATGGTTGACATCGATTTCAATCAATGGTTAGGATTAAAGGTGAAGTTCAGTGATAAAGGAAGATTTCCAAATTAAAAGAAGTTAACAGATTTAATATGAGTAAAATAAGGAGTTAACTGATTCAATTTGAGTAGAAAAATAAGTTAACTTATTTAACTCATTTTTTATCAATATTGAACTGAAAATTTCCCTTTTTGAACTGAAGAGAGATTTTGTTGAGATATTTAATTTAATAAAATGAGATATGCTCTCGTAATTACTTTTTCTATTTAATTAAATAAGCTTTAATTAATTAGAGACACTTTTCTTATTTGATTAAATAACTTCATTTAATTAATTAGGAATAGCTTCTCATTTAAATAAATAACTTTGTTTAATTAATTAGAAGTAAGTACTGCATTTAATTAAATAATTTTGTTTAATTATTTTATAAATTCTTTTCGAAACTAGTCAACTCAAGTCAACCGTAGTTAAATCTGGTCAACTTTTAGTCAAACTTGATCTTTTCGTATTTGAATATGAACAAATGTGAGTATCAATTCCAGCAACAATTCAACACAAATTTTCATTCAACCTTTCAAAATGAAGAGATGAGGGTCTCTTAAATAGACTTTCCTGGAATTCATCAACGGTTGAAATCGATTTCAATCAACGGTCGGGATTAAAGGTGAAGTTTAGTCATAAAGGGAAATTTCCAAATTAAAGGGAGTTAAACTATTTAATTGGATTTAAGAGAGATTTTGTTGAGATCTTTAATTTAATAAAATGAGATATGCTCTCATAATTACTTTTTCTATTTAATTAAGTATTCTTTAATTAATTAGAGACATTTTTCTTATTTAATTAAATAACTTCATTTAATTAATTAGGAATGGCGTCTCATTTAGTTAAATAACTTTGTTTAATTAATTAGAAGTAAGTAGTCTATTTAATTAAATAATTTTGTTTAATTATTTCAAAATTCTCTTCGAAACTAGTCAACTCAAGTCAACCGTGGTTAAATTTGGTCAACTTTTGGTCAAACTTGATCTTTGGGTATGTGAATATGAGCAAATGTGAGTATGAATTCTAGCAACAATTCGATGCAAATTCTCATTCAACCTTTCAAAATGAAGAGATATGGGTCTCTTAAATAGACTTTTTGGAATTCATTAACGGTTGAGATTGATTTCAATAAACGGTCAGGATAAAAGGTGAAGTTCAGTCATAAAGGGAGATTTTGAAATTAAAGGGAGTTAACAGATTTAATTCGAGTAAAATAAGGAGTTAACTGATTCAATTTGAGTAGAAAAAGTAGTTAACTGATTTAACTCATTTTTGATCAATAATGAACTGGAAATTTCCCTTTTTGAACCGAAGAGAGATTTTGTTGAGATATTTAATTTAATAAAATGAGATATGCTCTCAGAATTACTTTTTCTATTTAATTAAATAATCTTTAATTAATTAGAGACATGTTTCTTATTTAATTAAATAACTTCATTTAATTAATTAGGAATGGTTTCTCATTTAATTAAATAAATTTGTTTAATTAATTAGAAGTAAGTACTACATTTAATTAAATAATTTTGTTTAATTATTTCAAAATTCATTTCGAAACTAGTCAATTCAAGTCAACCGTGGTTAAATCTGGTCAACTTTAGGTCAAACTTGATCTTTGCGTATGTGAATATGAGAAAATGTGAGTATGTATTCTAGCAACAATTTGATGCAAATTCTAATTAAACCTTTCAAAATGAAGAGATGAGGGTCTCTTAAATAGACTTTCCTGGAATTCATCAACGGTTGAGATCGATTTCAATCAACGGTCAGGATCAAAGGTGGAGTTCGGTAATAAAGGGAGATTTCCAAATTAAAGGGAGTTGACAGATTTAATTCGAGTAAAATAAGGAGTTAACTGATTCAATTTGAGTAAAAAAAGGAGTTAACTCATTTAACTCATTTTTGATCAATAGTGAACTGGAAATTTCCCTTTTTGAACTGAAGAGAGATTTTGTTGAGATATTCAATTTAATAAAATGAGATATGCTGTCATAATTTCTTTTTCTATTTAATTAAATAATCTTTAATTAATTGGAGGCACTTTTCTCATTTAACTAAATAACTGCATTTAATTAATTATGAATGGTTTCTCATTTAAAATTAATTAGAAGTAAGTACTCCATTTAATTAAATAATTTTGTTTAATTGTTTCAAAATTCTTTTCAAAACTAGTCAACGCAAGTCAACCACGGTTAAATCTAGTCAACTTTTGGTCAAACGTGATCTTTGCGTATGTGAATATGAGCAAATGTGAGTATGAATTGCAGCAATAATTCGATGCAAATTCTCATTCAATCTTTCAAAATGAAGAAATGAGGTTCTCTTAAATAGACGCTCTTGAAATTCATCAACGGTTGAGACCGATTTCAATCAACGGTCAAGATTAAAGGTGAAGTTTAGTCATAAAGGGAGATTTTCAAATTAAAGGGAGTTAACAGATTTAGTTTGAGTAAAATAAGGAGTTAACTGATTCAATTTGAGTAGAAAAAGGAGTTAACTGATTTAACTCATTTTTGATCAATAGTGAACTCGAAATTTCCCTTTTTGAACTGAAGAGAGATTTTTTTGAGATATTTAATTTAATAAAATGAGGTATGCTCTCATAATTACTTTATCTATTTAATTAAATAATCTTTAATTAATTAGAGACACTTTTCTTATTTATTTAAATAACTTCATTTAATTAATTAGGAATGGCTTCTCATTTAATTAAATAACTTTGTTTAATTAATTAGAAGTATGTACTCGATTTAGTTAAATAATTTCGTTTAATTATTTCAAAATTCTTTTCAAAACTAGTCAACTAAAGTCAACCGTGGTTAAATCTGGTCAGCTTTTGGTCAAACTTGATCTTTCCATATGCGAATATGAGCAAATGTGCGTATGAATTCCGACAAAAATTCGATGCAAATTCTCATTCAACCTTTCAAAATGAAGAGATGAGGGTCTCTTAAATAGACTTTCTTGGAATTTATCAATGGTCAGGATTAAAGGTGAAGTTCAATCATAAAGGGAGATTTCCAAATTAAAGGGAGTTAACAGATTTAATTTGAGTAAAATAAGGAGTTAACTGAATTAATTTGAGTAGAAAAAAGAGTTAACTAATTTAACTCATTTTTTATCAATAGTTAACTGGAAATTTCTGTTTTTGAACTAAAGAGAGATTTTGTTGAGATATTTAATTTAATAAAATGCAATATGCTCTCATAATTACTTTTTCTATTTAATTAAATAATCTTTAATTAATTAGAGAAACTTTTCTTATTTAATTAAATAACTTCATTTAATTAATTAGGATTGGATTCTCATTATATTAAATAACTTCGTTTAATTAATTAGAAGTAAGTACTCCATTTAATTAAATGATTTCGTTTAAATATTTCAAAATTCTTTTCGAAACTAGTCAACTCAAGTCAATCATGGTTAAATCTGGTCAACTTTTGGTCAAACTTAATCTTTACATATGTGAATATGAGCAAATGTTAGTATGCATTCTAGCAACAATTCGATGCAAATTCTCATTCAACCTTTCAAAATGAAGAGATGAGGGTCTCTTAAATATAATTTCCTGGAATTCATCAACGGTTGAGATCGATTTCAATCAACAGTCAGGATTAAAGTTAAAGTTCTGTCATAAAGGGAGATTTCTAAATTAAAAGGAGTTAACAGATTTAATTTGAGTAAAATAAAGAGTTAACTGATTCAATTTGAGTAAAAAAAGGAGTTAACTGATTTAACTCATTTTTTATCAATAGTGAACTGGAAATTTCCCTTTTTGAACTGAAGAGAGATTTTGTCAAGATATTTAATTTAATAAAATGAGATATACGCTCATAATTACTTTTTCTATTTAATTGAATAATCTTTGATTAATTAGAGACACTTTTCTTATTTAATTAAATAACTTCATTTAATTAATTAGGAATAGCTTCTCATTTGATCAAATAACTTTGTTCAATTAATTAAAAGTAAGTTCTCTATTTAATTGAATAATTTCATTTAATTATTTCAAAATTCTTTTCGAAACTATTCAACTCAAGTCAACCATGGTTAAATCTGGTCAACTTTTGGTCAAACTTGATCTTTGCTTATGTGAATATGAGGAAATGTGAGTATGAATTCCAACAAAAATTCGATGCAAATTCTCATTCAACCTTTAAAAATGAAGAGATGAGGGTCTCTTAAATAGACTTTCTTGGAATTCATCAATGGTTGAGATCGATTTTAATCAACGGTCAAGACTAAAGGTGAAGTTCAGTAATAAAGGGAGATTTCCAAATTAAAGGGAGTTAACAGATTTAATTTGAGTAAAATAAGGAGTTAACTGATTCGATTTGAGTAGAAAAAGGAGTTAACTCATTTAACTCATTTTTGATCAATAGTGAACTGGAAATTTCTCTTTTTGAATTGAAGAGAGATTTTGTTGAGATATTTAATTTAATAAAATGAGATATGCTCTCATATTTACTTTTTCTATTTAATTAAATAATTTTTAATTAATTAGAGACACTTTTCTTATTTAATTAAATAACTTCATTTAATTAATTAGAAATGGATTCTCATTTAATTAAATAACTTTGTTTAATTAATTAGAAGTAAGTACTCTATTTAATTAAATAATTTTGTTTAATTATTTCAAAATTCTTTTCAAAATTAGTCAACTCAAATCAACCGTGGTTAAATCTGGTCAACTTTTGGTCAAACTTGATCTTTGCGTATGTGAATATGAGCAAATGTGAGTGTGTATTCCAACAACAATTCGATGCAAATTCTCATTCAACCTTTCAAAATGAAGAGATGAGGGTCTCTTAAGTAGACTTTCTTGGAATTCATCAATGGTTGAGATCGATTTCAATCAACGGTCAGGATTAAAGGTGAAGTTCAGTCATAAAGGGAGATTTCCAAACATAAGAGAGTTAACAGATTTAGTTTGAGTAAAATAAAGAGTTAACTGATTCAATTTGAGTAGAAAAATGAGTCAACTGATTTAACTCATTTTTGATCAATAGTGAACTAGAAATTTTACTTTTAGAACTGAAGAGAGATTTTGTTGACATATTTAATTTAATAAAATTAGATATGCTCTCATAATTACTTTTTCTATTTAATTAAATAATCTTTAATTAATTATAGACACTTTTCTTATTTAATTAAATAACTTCATTTAATTAATTAGGAATGGCTTCTTATTTAATTAAATAACTTTGTTTAATTAATTAGAAGTAAGTACTTCATTTAATTAAATAATTCATTTAATTATTTTAAAATTCTTTTCGAAATTAGTCAACTCAAGTTAACCGTGTTTAAATCTTGTCAACTTTTGGTCAAACTTGATGTTTGCATATGTGAATATGGCAAATGTGAATATGAATTCCAGCAACAATTCGATGCAAATTCTCATTCAACTTTTCAAAATGAAGAGATGAGGGTCTCTTAAATAGACTTTCCTGAAATTCATCAACGGTTGAGATTGATTTCAATCAACGATCATGATTAAAGATGAAGTTCAGTCATAAAGGAAGATTTCCAAATTAAAGGGAGTTAACAGATTTAATTTGAGTAAAATAAGGAGTTAACTGATTCAATTTGAGTAGAGAAAGGAGTTAACTGATTTAACTCATTTTTTATCAATAGTGAACTAGGGGTAAAAGCACAAACCTGTGTCACCTTTTATGAAAAAATGTGATATCAAAATGCGACAGTTCAACATTAATGACAAGAAAAATGGTATTTGTGTTTAGAATTTGAAAATGATGTTAACTAATGAAATGTGTAGAATTGGTTGAAATTTATGCCTATCATTTTTTAAAAAAAATTGAGTAAGAATTTATTCATTTCTTTTATTTTGACGTCATTTTTTTAACTATAAAAAATATAGGGTGTAGTTCCCATCAAAAAAAAAATGCAGATCATCTATTTTTATTTTAATTTGAAAATATCTTATAGATAACATGTATATATAGTGCACAAAAAAAGAAATAATTATTTTTTATCTATATTTTTTTTGTTATAAGTACTCAAGCTCGACCTTCTCAGAAGCCAACAGCTTTTTCCTCCCGTCAAAACTTCCCAATCAAATCTACACCTTCTTGAGAAAAAATTACATATTCATGAAGAGGACTCTCTCCTCTAGAGATAAATATAATTTTTTTATTATTTTGGTATGATTTACTATTTTTTTTCTTTTTTTATGTGAGCATCTTCTGAAATGTTAAAATATCGACTTATAATATTTTGAAATTCTAACATATTATAACTAATCAAAACACTCAAAAATTTATATAATGATGATATTGAATCTAAGATCTATAAAAGTGTAATGCCTCACCAAGGGATCCAAAGAATTTCACTAACTTTGCCAAACAATTTTATTTATTTTTAATTATGAAAGTAAAACCATTCATAACATTCACGAAAGAAATAGTAACATCCAACTGATAATACACATAACATAACATTACAGATTACATTCTTTATGAATTCCCTTAACGTTGAATCACATCTATTCTTCTAACATCACATCTTTATGAAATAACAATAATACATCCATTGTTCATAAATTATATTTTAGATTGCTCAATCATCCACTGTACATGTTACAAGGCATGAAAGAGTAAACATCCATGTAAATAAAGTACATCATCATCCAGTATTAATCCATGATGCAATTAAGGTAAATGAAATCATATATCATACATGATACATCATCATCATAAAAGATATAAACATCCATTATAAGAGATAACCATATATCACAAACATAAATAACTAAGTGCACGGTTCCTCCCAACCGTTAATAGTATCATTAGACTATCGTGGATCCTAGCCATCCCTCTGTGTGTAACATTCCAAAGCATCGAAGAGATCATCGATATTAACATAGTAGGAATGTCACTCCTAAAACATCCTAGTAACATGCAAAGTAAAGCATAACATATCATCAACTAACATATGCAAATCATCAATGTAAGAAACATACCAACAAATACATCCATCATAAGGTATATCATCTATCATAATGATCCAAGAACATAATGAAGATAAATACCAACCAAGAATACTTCAGCCACGGTGTCTCAAATGGATCTCAAATGATAAGAGTGATAAAATACTATCACCTGACCGCGTGGAATGTAAGTGGTCCACTCCCACCATGCTGAGGAGATAATCTCAAGTCCCAAATAAGCTATCCAAAAACACATAGTATAAACCTCTATAAGTCTAGGAATCCTAAAAGTATAGTAACTCAAAGGTTCCAACACACACAAAATCGATATCTGATTTCTAGAGGCACAACAATGACATGTAGGAAACCTACTCTGCAAGTGGGAAAGTGTCATCGCAATTATCACGTACAAGTTACCCTGGCAGTTAACTAAACTCCACGGGTCCATACTGATCTCATGCAGCCACTAGTATCCTCTCATACTGACGAGGCATACTACGGAATGCACGGTCGCAACCATGCGTTCTCACTACTCCCATCCTAGCCTGTACAAGCGCTTAAGGCATGGGTGAGAACCAAAAAAAATATCTTTTTAAGTTCATTTAATCTCCATTTAGTGTGTAAATGTTATGACTTATTAACAAAACTTACAATGAGTTACCTTGGCAGCCACTTAGGGCCCCGACCCCCATTGCAAGCCAGTTTTCGACACTACAAGTAGATTACCTACCCTAAGCTCATGGAATTATAAATCACCACAGTCCTGTACAAGCAACTGTAAAGAAAATCCAAAAGATAATCCATAAAAAGAATCATCAAATATCCACAATATAAGCATCAAATATCCATAATAAGAATCATCAAATCTCCAAGATAAGAATCATCAAATCTCCATGAGCATCTGGAAAAGAATCCTTAGAAAATTATGACCACAACAATTCTCTATTGGCAACTGAAGGCATCACTGATAATCATAAGTATCCATTGGTTGTCAACAAAGCAACCAAGAATATCTCAAAATCATACTCATCGAAGACTCCAAAATGGTTGAGTCAAACATGTCACAACATAACATCATCAAGAAATAAATCCACATTTCAGTCTCATCATGGCGACTAGAAAATAATCCAAGGATAACTGATCGATGACTCAAAAATGATTAGCTCAAGTATCTCAGATACATATACATCTCAGCTTCACACATGAAGGCTGAAGAGCAATAACAATCAGCAATTACAAGCATTTCATAGAGCATACGATCACATTACTATGGTTGGGTTTATAAAAATTGAGACTTAATAAGATCAACATGCCAACACATCTCATAACCCCCCAGCCTCTGGTAACAACCTAAGACTAGTCAACACTAGTCAACCCAAAACCCAAAACAAGAAGCATAGAGAATACATAATGC